>SGQK01000022.1:0-229007 GCA_004216415.1 Aeminium ludgeri
CCCCCCCCCCCCCCCCCCCCCCCCCCACAAAGTCGACCGAACGTCGTAGCAGCCAGCAGTAGCAGCAAAGGCTGACACTCGCAGGAACGACAACAAATACCCTGGCTGCTGCTGCGACGTCTGGTCGTCCCTGTACTCGTACTCCTTCGCGCAGAAACCCGACTGGACGCGCGAGTACCCGGGCCAAGAAGAAATCCTCTCCTACCTGATCCAAGTCGCGCAAGATTACAGCCTGTACCAACACATCCGCTTCAACTCGGCGGTCGAGAGCGCGAGCTGGGACGACGAGGCGAAGAAGTGGCGGACCAAGGTGTTGGCGGTGAAGGGCAGTAAGGAGGCGGAGAGTTGCCCCAGTTATGAGATTCAGAGTGACTTTTTGGTTTCGGCTGTCGGGCAGCTGAATGTGCCGAAGTGGCCGGATATCGAGGGGGTTGGCGAGTTTGAGGGGAAGGTTATGCATTCGGCGAGGTGGGATTGGTCGTATGATCTGAGGGGGAAGCGGATTGCGATTTTGGGGAATGGTGAGTCCTCGTGGGGGTTTGTCGGGCATGCTCTCGTGGACAGTGTTCACTGACGGTGGTTCACGCAGGCTGCACGGCAGCGCAGATCCTTCCCGAAGTCGCCAAAGTCGCGAAACAAGTGACCGTCCACCAGCGCACGCCCAACTGGATCACGCCGCGCCTCGACACCCCCGTATCGGCGACCTGGCAGAGCATCCTAAAGTGGGCGCCGCCTGTGCGCTGGCGCAAGCGCGCCGTCATGATGGACATGCGCGAGGCCTTCTACGACGCCGTGTGGGACGGCGACAGCGAGGCCGCGAACCAGATCCGCGACTTCCACAAGCAAAAACTTGAGACGGAGCTGCCCAACCACCCGGAGTTGTGGGCTAAGCTGACGCCCGACTACAACCCGGGCTGCAAGCGCGTCATCATCAGCGACGACTACTTCCCCGCGCTGGGCCAGGACAACGTCACGCTCGAGACACGGCCGATCGAGCGCATCACCACTTCCGGTGTCGAAGTCACCGCGAGCCCCGACGACGCCACACCAGGCACCACCGATTACGACGTGCTCGTCTGCGCGACGGGCTTCCAAACAACCTCCTTCATGCACCCGATCCAGATCACCGGCCGCCGCAACCGCGCCCTCTCCGACATCTGGGCCCGCGGCGCCCAAGCCTACAACGGCGCCGTCGTCGAAGACCTCCCCAACTTCGGCATGCTGTACGGCCCCAACACGAATCTCGGCCACAACAGCATCATTCTCATGATCGAAGCGCAGTCCCGCTACCTCAACGGGCTCATCGGCCGCGTGCTCGACGCGCGCCGCGCGGGGCTGCAATTGAGTCTCACGCCCAAGGCGGAGAGGGTGGCGGAGTATAACGAGAGGCTGCAGCGGGAGCTGAAGGAGAGTTCGTTTAACGACCCGCGCTGCGGGAGCTGGTATCGCGATGAGAATGGGCGGATTACGAATAATTGGGCGGGTACCGTGATACAGTACCAGGAGTTGTTGGCGAAGGTGGATTTGGGCGATTTTGTGGCGGAGAGGAGTGGGAAGGGGTTGGTGGAGGGTAAGAAGGGGGTCGTGGATGTGGGGAGGGCCAGGGAGGAGACGTACGTGGGTGATCGCGTGTTGATGGCGCTGGGGGTGCTGAGTTCAGTGGCTGTGGTTGGGGGTTGGTTTTTGAAGGGGTCGAGTTTGCTGGGTGGGGCTCGTGTGAGGTGATTGTGTGGTCGTCGCGAGTGTTGGGGCGTGGGTTTGTACAGTGTTAGTGGCGCTTTTGTAAGCTTGGTTTCATCATTTGGCACCACTTCATTCATTCGACAGATGAGCCCTAAGATCTGCAATAGGTGCGCGCAGCCGTGGTGGTTGCAGATGCCAAGGATGTACGATATAATGTATTGATGCTCTCGGATTGTTCCGAATCCTACCACTTCGACAGTAGAAATCTGACGGAGCCTGCCTTAATGGCGCAGTGGTAACGCGTCGCACTTGTACACACGAGCAAATGCGAAGATCCCTAGTTCAATTCTGGGTTGAGGCAATTTTCTTTTGCCAAAATCAAGCGTTTCGCCGTCGCAATTATCTGACGCTGCATTTGATTTTTGTCTTTTTGACTCGATTGTGAGTGTGTCGCTGTGATATCAATAACACTCAGCGCGATGTGGCGGGCTCGTTCGCTGCTGAGCAGCGAAATCACAGACTCCTGCCGAATCGGGCAAACCGGTTGTTGTTTTACGTTTGTTCGACCATTGCGTTGGAAAGCAATCTGAGTTCCCTATTACGGGCTATTCGTGAGATCTCGTGCGGAAGAGCACAAATTGGTCACTACATGGTCCAGATACATGCTGTCCGCGAAGACGAGGCGTGGGAGGCCATCGTCCATCTCCAGAACTCGGGTGCTGGTGGAGCTCACCAAACGCCGTCTTCGCCTTACCATCTGCTAGATCTCAAGGAGAACTCCCGTCTCACAGTAAGTCGATTGCTCGAGTGACTCAACGACTCGCCCCCGTATTCTCATGTTCTCTCCGGTTTTTTTCTTTTTTGGCAGCAGTCCAGAATCCGCGCAGGTCTTGCAACCGAGCAAGCAAAAGCAAAAGCTTCTTACGCTGCAGGGAGTTTGACGGATGCTACACGATACCCACAGACGAGCAAAGCCCAGAGCGATCAGGACTGCCATACCAATGGCCAAAATCAAGACGCAGACGGTAGGGACATTTTGGGTTCAAAAGTTCAAAGTGCCGTGCCTAGCGATGCAAACCGGGTAGATGGCGATCGTTTTTGCCGTGGCAGACAGTGCGACCATCACCGCATCTTCCCGCATTATAACGTCCCCAGTTTGAGTCCTTAAGATTAAGAAATCGGTCTGTCAGGCTGTGGATGGGCGGTGCTTCTTTAGCCCCGAAGCCGCGCCATTGCAAGCCCTCCGCTGAGTGAGGTTTACTTCTCTGGCTGTCACGGAGAGAAGCTCTTGAGCTGCACTCTATACGCAGAGTGCAGGTAGTCATAAGGCGGAGGTTTCGACATGTGTAATGGAGAATTGCCGCTTTTTTCGCAGGTTGAAGATACGCGAAACCGTGGTCGGCCTCGTTTTAGTAGGTGTACATCTGTTACATTCTCTTCATTCATAGCTCACTTCTGCCTCACTTCTTCATCAAAATTTCCTAACTTCCTCCGGATTCACATGAGCCTCTCGGACGCCCTGACACACCTTTCCGAGATCCCAGAGAGCAACCCATACAAGAGGGTCACCATTCCACCACACTTTCCTTCGTTTTGTCCTACTCTCCTTTACATTGATCGCGTCTCTCTCGTCTCTCGTCTCTCAAAGCTTCAAGAGGGTCACGACCTTTTGCGATCTTCGTACAAGGCAGTACAAGCACCGCACCAAAGGAACCAACCACTCGTGAAAAGATCCCGATTCGAGAGCATTTCAAGACCGTGGGGGTCGCTCCAATCAAAGAAATCATCTCCTTCATCCAGCAGCACCTACTACTTTTACAACTCACCAAAACATCATCTCCGAAGGTCACTATCACAAGGTCTTGATCCGGGATTACCAGCGATCTCATACCCTCCTCACCACCCCAAGTCCTCACTATCACGAGCACTCAACACCGAAATGGCGATACAATTCAAGGGAGATCGTATGCATGTTGGCTATCGGCTCCGCGATTTCAGCAACGTGTGGTTCTCCCCAAGACTCGATGACGGTTCGCAGGCAGGTGAGACTGCAAGGAAAGGAAACGGGAAGGCAGTCATTCCCTTGAACCTCTATTCGTCACACAAAAGCTCTGGCGAGAAGGAGAAGCCTCAGGAAGATGAAGTCGCGTGGCATCCGTTTTTCGATCCGAAGACGTTCGAATCGACGACCAACCAGGGCAAGGTCGTCATGCAAAAAAGATTCGTGAATGAGTGCTACGAGTATCTGAATCAAGCCGATCCCAAAAGGGTTGAGAGAATGGAGAAAGCCTGGGAGCGCGAGAAGGGGGGCTTTCCCTGGCCGCGCCGTATGACGTGGCTGATGGACGCGAAAAAGTGGAAGAAGAGGCATTTCGTGCTCAGGGCAGCCGCGAAAGCAAGGCGTGAGAGGATCGCGACTGGACAGGGCCTTGACCGGGAGGCTATAGCCAGATTCGTCGCAGAAGTGAGCAGTGAAGAAGACTCTGCTTTTGAGGATGGCGAAGACGTGGATGTGCCCGCAGAGGCAGAAGTTAGGCCCGACCAGCGAGCCAGAGCGGACAGTATAGCAATGCCGCCGCCGCCACAACCTGGTAAACGCAAGCAGGGCAACCACTCGCTACCCGCCGACCGAGGCCGCAAGGCCGCAAGGCGAGGGTCTCTTGCCAGCCCCCCTATCAAGGGCGGAACCTACTCCCCAGGCCCATCGGGCTTTTACATGAGCGGCGGAAGGGGAGATAGCGTCGCCAACACCGACGAGCTGAACGACGCCGACGAAGAAGGAAACGACCCACGCGACGCGGACGGAAGCGACTCGCCACCGCAGGGCATGGCACGCGGCTTCACCGGATCCTGGAATTTCCGCACTTTATTCCGGAAGCGACAGGGCCGCGCGGGCCCAGAGCGAGAAGCACCAACACCATGGGCGGGCCGAACGACGCCGAGCCTGAGAATGACCAGGAGAATTCGGGTGCCTTGTTCGTGGCCCAAGAAGGCCAGAACTTCAGATCCAGAGAAGGCAGTAACGTGGATCTGACCATCCGTGGCTACGTTCAACCGACAGTAGAGGATGACGACGACGCCGAGGTCCTTGGGTCCAGCCGCATCGACGACCCGGAGGCGGGGGAGCAATCAAGGATGAAATTTGACGAGCTCAACGACGATGCTCTGGATGACGATGAAGCGATGGCCCGCGGGATACGCGCGAGCATGCAGCCGGAGACCCGCGAATTAGATGAGGAGGAGGAACTTAACCGCGCCATCAAGGAGAGCATCCAGACGGAAGCCCGCAGGAGTGAGAGTGTGCATCCGGAGGCGAGAATTTCGCCGTATCGAGATGCATGGGTGGCGGCGATGGGGACTATGAGCAGCCACATGGATCAAACACCTGGTGTCTCAGCGGAGCATAGGGGCTCTGCTGTCCCTAGAAACTCCGCTGAGCGCGGCGGTGCGGCTGGAGCGGACACTGGGATCTCTGCTGAGCGCCAGAGCGCTGGGGCTGGCGGAGTGGTCGGCGAGGGTATTGGCGAACGTGAGTGATTGGAGACGGTTGCGGTAACCCGGGGTTCCCGTCAATCAGCGAAGAGCGGAGGGTAAAGAGAGCAAGGGGTTCTTATCCGGCTTCTTTGTCGCCACATTTAATCATTAGATGCGAAAGACGGCGAAGATCTTGGTGCACCTCGGCCCTCTGATCTTGATGCAATCCTCCGGCACAGTTGCGTGCATTTCGATACAGCGCGACCTCTCGAAGGTCTCGAAACGAGACGAAATCGGGACAGATACTTCAGGGAGGTAAAGAAGGTGTCGATTTTCCCGATTCGGACTGATACAGGCGGCAGAAGCCAGAGGGATAGGAGAAATCTGGAGTTGAGTTGGGCTCCTGGCCGCTCATCTGAAGCCAGTGGGGGGTTTGTCAGTGCGGCAGAGTTTTTCACATACCGACTTCATATTGTAACAAGAACTTCCAAATCCTCGTATTCTCGTGATCCAACGTTCCGCGCATCTCATCGTTCAACCCATAATCTGCCCCGCATCCTCAGGCGGCCACCGCGTCTGCGCAAAACTCAAACACCGCTTGATCCCCTGCAACAACTTCCGCGTCACCTCGTCGCCCATGATATTCGCCTTTGCATCGTTCCCATGCAGCTTCTCTCGCGCACTACGCTCGTGAATTCCCACCATCGTGACCCCGATGGGCCACGCCGCCTTGCCGATGCTGAGGCGCAGATACGCGTCATTGGCGTGCACGTAGCGCTTCAGCTGCGCCAGGTGCACGATCTCGTTGACGGCCGCCAGAAGTTCGGGCGCCAGCGTGTCGGTCTCCATGTAGGTGTATAGCGGCTTTAGATTGGAGAGCGCGGTGGTAAAGGACGTGTGCGCTTGTTTGCCTGGTAGTGACTCGCGGACCTCGCGCGGGCGGCGGGCGAGTGCGAGTTGCCATGCGCGCAGAACCATGTCGAAGTAGGACGCGATTTGGCGGAGGAGGTAAGGGTGTGCGGATGGATCGGCGGGGACGGTGGCAGGGACTTTCATTTCGGCTTCGGGGAGTAGGGCGAGGGTGGTGGGGATGGGACCGTTGTTGAGTTGCTTTTTGGCGAGGGCTTTGCTTGTCAGGCGGCGGTAGCGGCGCAGTCGTTCAGGGTGCGTCTCGGCGAAGAGCTTGCGCGGTTCGCCCAGGTCGCGGAGGTGAGTGAGGAGTTCGTCTTCCGGAATGTCGGCCTGGGAGTCCTCAAATGATTCTGTGGAGGTTTCTTCGAGCTTTTCGAGCTCAGGCAGGCCTATGCGCTTTCTCCTCTCGCGCTCCTCGGCTTCATCTTCTTTTTGTTTCTTCTTCCTGCCTTCCTCTGCGAGTCGTTGACGCTTCTCTTCCCTGATCCTGTTGTGCTCTGCTTCATCCTCCTCGCGTTTCCGCTTCTTCTCCACCCGTTCAAGTCTTGCTTTCTCGAGCTCCTCCTGGTCGCGTTGATAGTCAGCCTGTCGCTGCGCTTCTACTTCGCCGCGCTTGAGATATTTCTTGCCGCCCTCTTCGGTTCTGGGCTTCGAGGAGGCGATTTGCGACGACATGAGACTAGCAAAATCCATGATGGGCAGCTTGAAGACAGTCTTGGCCCGCGGGTTCGTTACCGGGAGTTGTCTCGAGGTCGTGTCGAAGTTCGACAGTCGGAAGATTCGAAGTCGCGGGCATCTGAAGAAGATCCAAGTCTTGGCAGTGACCGCATTCTCCTGTCCAGCCGAGATTCAGCCGGCGCAGAGCTTCTGAAAGCATCACTTTCATTCGCGCGCAAGCATCTTGACTACATCCACCGCGCAGACAATCCAGTGCACCAACCACTTTGAGCCACCACACCAATTACATGATAAGCGCATAGCGACACGCACCACTCGCCTTGCGACTCACTACGGAGCCCGACTCCCTTCGACCCAACCCCACACACCACCGCAACCATGTCTCTGCAGCCCTCGAACAAAAACCCCATCGACCGCACCACCACCGCCCCCTTCCTCCTGCGCCTCTTTCACCGCCCTTCGCGCCCCCTTGAAGCGTCCGAGTTCTCCCTCGCGCCCCCGTCCGACGCCTCCGCCGTCCAGGACTACGCCTCCCTGCTCCCCGCCGCCCTGCGCCAAAACAGCGTTCAAATCTACACCTGGCCGACATGCACGCTCGCCGAGCTGACGGGGCTCTTGGGCAGCGTGATTCCACAGGGTATGCTGGGCCCGGGGAGTCGAGTGGTGTATAAGCTGGTGTTCCCCGACACGCGGGCGGGTGTGGATCCTGCGGGGAGGGGCAGGTGGGTGGAGAGGCCGTTGGGGATGGTGTTTGTCGGGGGGTCGGATGCTGATGAGGGGGTGGGAGGTGGAGATTTGAAGGAGGTGCTGGAGGGGGATGCGGAGAAGACGTTGGCGGATGCGCGGTTTGTGATTGGGGATTACGTCGCTGCCGCGATTTACGCGCCAGGGCAGGAGCCGCCGCCGATGGGTGGGAGGGGCCCGAGGGAGTATGGGATGGGGGGGAGAGGGCCGGTGGGGGGGAGGGAGAATGGGTTTTACGGTGGAGGTGGACGTGGCGGATACCGAGGTGGTGGGAGAGGTGGTGGTGGCGGTGGATTCGGCGGGGGGTACAACCCGCAGCTACCGCCGGGGGAGTGGAGGCGTGGAGAGAGACCCCCCGGCGGCGGGTATGGGGGCTACCGAGGCGGGAGGGGTGGTGGTGGTCGGCCGTACTAGGACCATGGTCGGTCTGCTTCGTCCTCTTGATCTCCGTATCAGCACGGCTGGACCCCGGAGGCGAATGCAAATGGTGCGGTGTCGACGGGAACTCCGACGAGGCCGAGGGCTTTACAAGGTGCGAGGAGAGGACAAAGATTTTAGCGAGGCGTTGGCGGGGTTATGAGGTGGGTTTATTAAGCTACAATGGGGAACTTCGGATGGGAAATACCACGCGAGAAAAGAGGGAATGGAGAAAACTTCTTCAAAAACGACACCTTGCGATTTGCGTCTCATCTCTCAGGAGACGCTGCAAATAGCCAAGATCTACAGCAGCTATTCTTCGACTGTTTCCCTCCCTGTCGAACAGTACGTCAAAGGAGCCTTGCGAGCCTCGTCCTGTTTCTCTGTTCATTATACTAGGTTGGAGGACGCATCGACTCCAGATTGTGATATACACAGTGCCACCCTACCTCCTAGTCATTGTTTGCGATCGACACAAGCGTCGGAGAATTGTTTGAAGTCGCACGGGAGTCGCTTCGGTTGCTTGACATTAAATGTTTCTGGTCTGTGATTGGCCCCAATCGGATCTCTCCACGGTCGGCTGAACGCGAAGGCAAGTTGCCACTTGCGCGTGTGACGGCGCCAACCCGGCTTGGGGACGGACGGGAGTCAAAGCAAGCCTGATCTGTGGAGCTTCGCCCGCTCCCTTTCTCCCTGACCTCACCTTCGATTGTCCGGCGTCAACGGCTGCGGCGTGTGTGTGTTTTTGTGCCGCCGCCCGTCTGTCCACCACTCCACCACTCCTCCTCCGCCTCCGCCGACATTCCCCTCCTTCCTCCTGAGTCTTCCCCGTCACATTAACACCCCCGCGCCCGCGCCCACGCTCATTCACCACCATCAACACCGCCACCGCCGCTGGACCACCACTCCCTTACTCTTCATACCTGCAAGCATCTTCTCGTCGAACAGCCTTCATGGTGACACCCATACCTCCCCTTTGACCTCGCGCCCAACTCGACCTCGAGGACGCCCACACCTTCCCTCTACCTTGGCTCCCTCTCCCCGCAACGGACCACCGCCATGTCAACCCCTCCGGCCCCAGATGACTGCGACGACAAGGGGGGTCTCTTTGGCTATGTTAACTGTGCCACCGGCACCGCAAGCAACTCCGAAGGTCAGACCGGCAGTACCCTCCTCGCCGCCATATCAGGTTCCTTTGCCTCCTTCGGCGTCCAGCTGCTCATCTTCCTCGTCCTCCGCGTCGCGCTCAAACGCATCTACCGTCCGCGCACATACCTCGTCCCTGAGCGCGAACGCGTGCCGCCCCCGCCGTCGGGCTACATCGGATGGATCGCGCCGCTGTTCACCACCCCTAACCTGGCCTTCATCCAGAAATGCGGCCTCGACGCCTACTTCTTCTTGCGGTACCTGCGCATGCTGCTGAAGATTTTTGTCCCGCTGGCCATAATCATCATGCCCATCCTTTTGCCCATCAATCACGCCTCGGGCAACAGTGACGGCCTCGACCGCCTATCCATCTCCAACGTGGGCGCTGAATATCGCAAGACCCGCCTATGGGCGCATTGTCTGCTGGCCCTGTTGGCCATCGCGTGGGTATGCTATGTGGTCTATCGCGAGCTACGGGGCTATATTCGGGTGCGTCAGGCCTACCTCACCAGCCCGCAACACAGGATAAGAGCCTCTGCGACGACGGTGCTGGTGACGGGCATCCCACGCAAGTGGCTCACGCTCGAGGCGCTTATGGGGCTCTACGACGTCTTTCCTGGCGGCATTCGCAATATCTGGATCAACCGCAATTTTGACGACTTGGCGACCAAGGTGACATACAGGGATGCATTGGCGACGAGCTTGGAGGACGCGGAGACGGTTTTGATCAAAAAGTGCTGGCGCAAACACCGGAAGGCCGAGAAGAAACGTCTGAGGGCAGAGGGTGGGCATCACAAGAGCAAGAAGGAGAAGAAGCAGGAGAAGGAGGCAGCTGATGCCGCGGCTGATCAGCTGGCCCAAGGACACGGTACGAGCGCCGGCGACCAGCATGACGTTCGGCATAATCTTTCGGACGCTCTCCGCGAGGCCGGAGCGGACGATAGCAGGAAGAGCATGCATAACAGGAACATCAGCGGCTCCAGCAACCCGTTCGGCGCGATGCACGGAGGTTTCGACGCGATTGGGCAGGGCTTGGGCAAGTTTGGAAAGAACATCGGCAACTTTGGGAGAAACGTCACGGGAAACGTGGACAATGGGATCCACAACGCTGCTGGCGGCTTCAACCAGGCTGGTACGACGGGTGCTGGCTTCGTTACGGACGACGAGCTCTATCGGCAGTCTCTGTTGGTGACGAGCGAGCATACGCCTACGCCCCCAGCAAAGGCAGACACTGGGTTATCTGCGGAGACGGGCGAGACCCGCGCCAGCTTTCGCAAGACGAGCGAGCCATTCAGCAACATCAGCGAACATCGATCACCGCAGCCCCATCCGCTCGCGGTTCCAGCAGAAGTCCCCGGAGAGCAGCCCCACAGCTCCCATTCGAGTGAAGACACCCAGGTGCCACGAAGTTCGAGCGGCGCCAACGGAGCTTCGGTGGAGAACGGACCGAGATCGCAGATGCAGATCGAATTGCCAGAGTCTCACCTTGGCCCGCCGCGTAAGAAATGGCAGGTCTGGAAGAACAATGACGAGGATTTGGTTCTGCCGTCTCCGCAGCCACATACCGTCGAGGAGGACTCATTCCCGCTCCGGGCGGCCGAGGCGCGTGACAGCAACGCCAGAGATCTTGAAGAGAAACCGGACCAGCGCATGAGCACTAGCAAATGGCATCATAGAGTCTTTTGGTGGAGGAAGGACGACGGCGAAGACAAGCCGCCCAAGGAAGAATACCCGAAAGCGCACAACAGCGATAATGACGAGGATCAAGACGAGGAGCCTGCCTGGCGCCGCTTCCTCGGTCCCAAGGACCGCGAGACCTATCGCGTCCCCTTGTGGTCCCCTACCTGGTGCCCCAGCCTGCCGTGGATCGGCAAGAAGGTCGACCGAATCTACTACCTTCGCCGCGAGCTGGCACGCATGAACCTGGAGATTGAAACGGACCAGAATGATGTCGAGAAGTTTCCATTCATGAACTCGGCCTTTATCCAATTCAACCACCAAGTCGCCGCCCACATGTGCTGCCAATCGCTGTCCCACCACGTCCCGCAGCAAATGGCGCCGCGAACGGTCGAGATTAGTCCTGACGACGTGCTCTGGGAGAACATGTCGATCAAGTGGTGGGAGCGGTACCTACGCACCTTCATGGTGCTGGCCATCTGCGCTGGTCTGGTCGTACTGTTCGCCCTTCCCGTCACCTTCACGACCTTGCTGTCCAACGTTTCCGCTCTGGCCGACAAATTTCCCGCGGCACTGGGCTGGCTCGCCGACTTCCCCGACGTCGCCATATCCATTATCCAAGGTCTGCTTCCCCCAATCCTGCTCGCCGTCATCCTCGCGGTCATGCCCATGATCTTCCGGTTCCTCGTTGGTCAACAGGGCGTGCCCACGGGCAACGCGCGCGAAATGGGCGTCCAGAAATGGTACTTTGCCTTCTTGTTCATTCAAGTCTTCTTGGTCGCCACCATCACCGGCGGTCTGTCCAACTTCATCGCCTCGGCCACGTCTCCGGACCAGATCGTCACGACGTTGGCGCAAAGTCTGCCTCAAGGCGCCAACTACTACTTTTCCTACCTCCTCGTGCAGGGCTTGTCCAACTCGGCTTCCAACTTGCTTCAAGTCGCTGCTCTGGCGGCGTGGTTCTTGTTGGGTCCTATGATGGACAGCACGGCCCGGGCGAAATGGAGGCGCCAGACCACGCTTGCCAAGGTGGAGTGGGGAAGGTACTTCCCATTCTACGCCGTGAGTGCAGCCATCCCATAGACGTCTGAGATATATGCTGATTTGCTTGCCAGAACTTCGCCGTCATTGGAATCGTATATTCCGTCATTGCACCGCTGATGTTTGTCTTTTTGATCATCATCTTCTCGTTGTTCTGGCTGGTATACCGCCACAACGTCCTCTACGTCTACCAATTTCGCAACGACACCGGTGGGCTACTGTTCCCCGTCGCCGTCAACCAGCTCTTTACGGGCATCTACGTGCTGGAGCTTTGCCTCGTCGGCTTCTTTTTCATCGCGGTCGGCCCAGACGGTAACGTCGTCTGCATCCCGCAGGCCATCATCATGATCGTCGCCCTGGTCGCCACGCTCGCCTACCAGTACCTCCTTAACGCCGCCTTCAAACCCCTCTTCCGCTACCTTCCCATCACCCTCGAGGACGAAGCCGTCATCCGCGACGAACAATTCGCCCGCGCGCAAGCCGGCAGATTCGCCCCGCTCAACCCGTCTTCCACCAACAACCTCGGCGAAGACGACGAAGACGACGACGCCGACGACACCCGCGACATCCAGCACATACTCGAAGCGCGCGAGCAAAAAGAGCTCGACGCAGAGGCCGAGCGAGAACGTCTTGACCAACTAGACGCCGACGACCACCGCCGCACCCACACCAACCTGGCCCGCACCAACAGTATCACCATCGACCAGGCCGCCCACAGCGCTTCTGTCAAAAGCGCCGGCCGCACCTCCTGGCACCAACGCTCGCGCCAGAACTCTGCCCCGCAGAGCGCTGGCGCCTCGCCCGCGCTGGACCCGCGGCAGACACGGCAGACGACCTGGAAAACCGACCGCCTACGTGGCGTGCGCAACGCCTACGCGCCCGCCACTGACAAAATACGCACCATAGCCAACACGGAGCGCGCCGCCTGGAAGACCTCCGGCAAAGACGCCTCCGCCGCTCCCGCATCGCAGCTCACATCAACCGACGCCGACGCTTCGCACGTCCCTAAAGGCGGCGCGGCGCACGCGCCCGGCGATCCAGAAGCGCAGCGCGAGGTCGGCGAGCTGCTGTTCGCCGGGTTTGCGGACGAGCTGGAGGATTTGACGCCCGAGGAGAGAGACGTGTTGGTCCGATATGCGTTCCAGCATTCGGCGCTGAGGGCCAAGAGGCCGGTGGTGTGGATCCCGCGCGATCGGCTGGGCGTGAGCGATGATGAGATTCGGAGGGCGAAGAGGATGAGTACTGTGGATGTCGGGGGAAAGAAGGATGGGAAGAAGGGGGCGAAGGGGACGAGTGAGGGGAAGAAGGATGGGGAGAAGGGCGGGAAGGAGTCGGATGGGGAGAGAGATGGCGAGGTCGAGGCCGAGAAGACGCTCATCTGGATGAGCAACGAGGGGACCGCTATCGATGGCAGCGGGAAGGTGGTGTTTCGGCGCAGCCCGCCAGATTTCTCCGCCGTCGATTTGATCGCGCTTTGAAGCGTGGCTGCGGCATTTTTCTACCTCCTCCCCCCTGCTCGAGGGCAGAGGGGAAGGATGGCTTTCGGCACATGCGTCTTTTGCTTTATTGCTTGCGAGCGTTCCCAGCGTCGGGGTTCTGGGTCTGGGTGTTCTTTCACTAAAATTTTTCTCGTTTTGGGAAGGGCATACACGATACCCCTGAGCATACAGCACTGCAGCGTTTTGTAGAGACAGCACACCTGGTTTTGAGGGGTTCGGTGGTTGGTGGTAGATGGTCCCGGAGAGCCGGACGGAGCGAGTCGGTAATCAGTACATCTTGCGCCGGACAGTCACAGCCGCTCCGAGTCCTAAGGTCTGTTTGAAGCCCTTCTTCGATCGAAGCACAAAGTGTTAGAATTGTTGAAGCGTACATATCGATCTGCAAACACACGTCGCACATACATCACAAGCCGCAATCTCTGGTATCAACGTCACTCCCAAATCTCCTGAATCATCAGTCAAGTAATCAAAAAGTATGCGCCACGCCCCTCTTCACCCCGTGCCCATTCCCGTTCAACGACCCGCCATTCAGCTTATCCCCAAACACCCCCACCACTCCGCCCTCTGCGTCCCCGTCCTCTCCCGCAGCGGCGCGCTCTCGCGCGAGCAACCGCTGTTCAAATGGGCCCAGCGTGTCCTCGAGCATGACGCCAGAGTCGCAGTGCTGCTTTCCACCCGTGTAGACCCAACGGGGCGCCCTGCCAGATTTCATGTCGTGATCCCCATGGCTCTCGTTGTTTGAGCGTCGGTCCTCGCCCTCCTCGTTGTTTGAGCGTCGGTCCTCGCCCTCCCCATCCTCCTCCTCCTCATCCGCAACCCGCTCCACCCGCTCCACCCGCCACCCCTCCAACGGGCCCCCAATAGCCTGCGGCTCATAACACCTCGCCCCCCCCCCAAACAGCCTCCTTAAAAACGGCCTCACATTCAACCCGCGCGGAAACACCTTCGCCTCGTCGACCTCCACGCCCCTGCCTCGTCGCTGCACCCGCTCCCGCACCGACGCATGCACCCGCTCCTGCGTCCCGCTGAGCATGGCGCGGCGGCTCGGCGTGCCGGTCGCGAAATCCGTGCGGCGATAGCGGCCGGGGACGCGCACGCGCGTGCCTGTCAGCGAGGCCGGGAAGGTTGCCGAGTCGTACAGCTGGCCCATGGCCCAGCCGCGGTAGTGCGGGGGTTTTGGGGGCGCGGAGGGGGAGGCCGGGTGCGCGGGTGGCGGCGCGGCGTCGAATTTGATCCAGTCGCGTGGCGAAGTCGGGTCGGAGGGAGGGGCGGTGTTGCCGGATAGTTGGTCCATCATCCAGGCTAGGCTGATGTCGGCGATGCTCGGGTCGGCGTAGGAGCCGCCGACGTTGGAGTGGGCGCCGGGAAACCAGGTCTGGCGTAAAAGGGTGCGGCCGCCGGGGCGGGTTTCCCAGAGGGTTGGTGCGAAGGGGTAGCGGTGCTCGTCGAGGGCGAGGGCTTGGGCGGCGAAGTCGATGTGCGAGTCGAGGCTGGTGTCGTACCAGGAGTAATTTTTGATGAAGGAGGGGAGGAAAGGGAAGAGGCGTTGGAGGATCGGGTTGATGGGGATGCCGAGCGCGCCGACCGTGTCCCACACGCCGATTCCGTTGATGCGGACTTCCTGGGTGAGGTCGAGGGAGAGGAGGAGTTTCAGGTATTCATCGAGGTAGGCTCGAATGTTGGACCTGTCGTGGGCGAGTGCGAGGGGGATGGGGCGGGCTTGTACGTCTGGGTTACGGTCGAAGTAGCGGGCGAAAAAGAGTGGCGTGTAGCCCGGGCTCCCAGCGTTCTCGTAGTCCTCGAAGATCTCGTAGAAGTGCGCCATGGCCTCCTTTTTGAGGATGCCGATCGCCCCGATGAAGCCGCTGATGCTGCGGGCGGTGAAGGCCCCGCGTGAGAAGCCGACGAGAAAGATAGAATCGGGGCTCACGCCGGGTCGCTCGTGGTCGTGCTCCCGGTAGTTGCTGGCTAGGAAGGCGTACGCTTCGCGGATATTCTCTGAGAGTCCCATACCGGTTCCGCCGCCGGCCAGGTGGCTGAAGAGTCCCAGTCCGGTGCCAATGCCCGCCTGGTAGTAGACGACTTGCGGGTGGTGCGCATCGTCCTCGTCGCTGATGGCGCGCGCCAGGCGGGTGACGTTGCTTGGGGTCTGGAGGTGGCCCTTGCGGCCCCATGTCCCGGGTACCCAGCCATTATCGGCGTCCATCCAAGTACCATCGCAACACACAATGAGTTTCTTCGGCTGCGTGAACGAAGGCCTTTCCACCAGCGAGCTGTGGCGGTCTCCCACCCCAGACACCTTCGCACGCTGGTCCTCCATGCCGTGCTGGTCTTGGCCTTCAACAACTCTCTGCCTGTTCAACAATTCTTTCTCTTTCCCTCGGCAAGCGAAGCACAGCGTAACATCAACAATGCCGCGTGTAATGAAGGAGCAAAGACGATGCACCAAACCCCACCCGGCCAGCAGCAGCGGTATATTAAACCCCTTCAGCGCCCGCTCCACCAAGCGATCACGCCTGCAGCAGACAGACCACGGCGCATCAGCACGCTGCTCTCACACCCGCAAATAGCGACGCGAGGTGTCGACTGCACCGCCATGTCGGCCGGGGCTGCGCGAAGGATGCGCTGATCGACCGCCAGCCGCGCGCGGCATCAGGCTCGGCTTCAGCCGGGGCTGAGGCAGAGATGCCCTTGCATCCAATAGAGAACGACAAAGATTTTGGAGGGCGCGCTGCCAGCATGCCGGTCGGGAGAAGCCGACGGTGGCTGATGGTGGACCGAGAAGTGTTTTGTCGGTCGCGTGAGAGAAGGAAGGGGGCAAAGGGTGGGAAAGTAAGGTTGAAAGGTGGCGGAGGCGCGCCAAGGACGGTACTTTAATGCAGCAAGTGTGAGAGGATGGACAAGTAGCGTGACTGTAGTCAGGCTTGAGGCAATGAGGGTCGAGGCATCGTCCGTCGTCGCCTGAATATTTGTCCAAAACAGGTGATCGCTCTATCAAAGGTGCTCTTCCGATCGTATCGGAGTAGCGTGAGGCTCTACGCCTGTCAGCCGCTAACCGCAGGCTATAAAACGCCGATTTGACGGTTCGGAACAATGCAATGTCTCGGCGTCAGCCTCTGCGATCGTTGCGTGTTCTCTCGAGATTTCCGAGCCCGTGATGTACTCCTTCGTCAGAAAATATGCCGAGTCTCTGGAGGCCGCCTCAGGCGGAGGGATTGCCTTCGACCTGAGACTTGTAACGCATGCTACTATCGACTTTCTCAATGCCTAGATGCATCAATTTTCAGCGATGTGCAGCCTCGAGGCTTCGTCCGTAGTCGTCGTCGTCCGCTCAACGCTGACTTGCAATCGCAACTGTACACTAAGCGTTTCCGCCTATCGTAAGTCGAGTTCGCCTGTCGTCGCAAGTGAGCTCGCAGCATGGATTTTCGCCTCGAGTCCAAAATCCGTTGGATGTTTCCATCCTTATCTCAACTCTTGGCGAAGCCCGACTTCCCCTTCCGCCGTCCAAAAGTAACCGATCTCGGCACCATCCTCAGCGAGGACATCGAGTCCGCAAGCTCATCGACATTCACAGCTGGCGCAGCAGCTTTGCTGCGTGAAGCCTGCGCCGCAACGTCTCCCCGGTCCCCGTTCCCCCCAGTCCCCCTCTCCGCCTCATCTCCCGCACTGCTCACAGAAGGGACAGACTCCATCTCCACACTCCCCTCACTCTTCACCTCCGCGCTACTCCCCCCCACGCTCCCCCTCCTCCCCTCCCGGCTACGCCTCCGATGCCCCCTCTCATCCACCCCCGCCCTCAACAAACTCCGCCTCCCATCGACCCCCGAATACACGACAAAAAAGTCATAGTTCCTCGGAAACCCATGCTTATCGACCAGATGACTTCTTCGCTTCTGCCAGTCGGCGCACACCTTGTCGCAGCCCTCGACGAAGCACGCGAAAGTCTTCTCGCCTTTGTCGCGGCGGGCGGCGGTGAGAGGGTCGTGGCGCTCGGCAATGTGGAGGTCGAGAAGGTGGGCGGAGGGGAGGTTGGTGCCGCAGGCGGTGCAGCGGTTCGTGTGTGCGGAGGTGTAGTGGGCGGTGTAGGCGGCTTGAGTGGGGAAGTTTAGGGGGGGATGGGGGGGGAGGCGGCAGTGCATTGTTGGTGGCGGGGGGGCGGTTGAGGTTGAGGGGGATGGTGAGGGGTCTAGAGAGGCGTATTTGGCTGGGCGAGGGGGCGAGGTGGAGGAAGATGGGGTCGGTGGAGGGGTGCCATCGTGTTCGGAGGCGGAGGCGGAGGGGCTGGCGTCTTCTCTTGCGCGCTTAGCCATGTTTAAAGTGCGGTGTGCTGGCGTGAGGTACCTTGCAGCTGGGAAGACTTGTTCGCGTCTTGCAGCAGCGTCGCCAGCTTTTGAGTTCGCGTTGAAGATGCGCACTGGGCAGTCTGATGATTCAGTAGCCGTGGTACTGTAGAGGTTGGAGGTTAGAGGTTGACGAGCAACGACAGGTCTTGACAAGATGATGGTTTCCAAGACAGCCTTGGAGTGAAAGACGGATGTATGTGCTTCCTCATTGGGGACTAGCGTGTTCCCGAAGTGGCAAGAGTGGGTGGCTTCACGTGAACGTTCTCCAATGTACTGCGCTGTACTGAGAAGTGCGCTCTTCAAGTGTTTGGTAAATGATTATGTCGACCACGAGTCTCATAGATGCGAGGCATTCGAGATAGGAGACGGTAAGACGGTAGATGAGGAATCTCAAGCCGATACCTCCTGAGTGCACTTGCACACGACGTAAACCACACGGCGAACCCCACCATCCCGTCCCTGACGCCAATGAGGTCAACGTGGGGCAGAGGGGCGTGTCAAAATCCCGTCCCCTCGACCTCACATGGGCCGAGAAACAGATTCCCTCATCTTCATACTCACCTCTCTTCGAATCACTCCTCAAAACCCACTCATAAAACAACCCCGCCACATCCAAAACCATGTCTGCCAAATCCTACGACCTGTTCTGCCTCGAGAACCCTCTGCTTGACATCCAAGCCCCGGGGTGAGTCCGATGCCCCACCCAAGGGGTAGGCAATCGCTAACTCGAATCAGTGACGAGGCTCTGCTCCAAAAGTATGGCCTGAAGGCCAACGATGCCATCCTGGCTGAGGAGAAGCACATGGGCATCTACGATGAGCTGCTCGCCAACAAGAACGTCAAACTGATTGCCGGCGGTGCCGCGCAGAACACGGCCAGAGGTGTGCAGGTAAGGACTTAGCTTTCGAAAGGAATGACTCGACGAGAGGACCCAGGCTGACAGATTGATTCAGTACATGCTCCCCCCGGACTCCGTCATCTACTTCGGCTGCGTGGGCAAGGACCAGACGGCCGAGACTCTGCAAAAGGCGAACAAGGATGTGGGCCTGACGGTCAACTACCGTGTGGACGAGACGACGCCCACGGGCAGGTGCGGTGTCGTGATCACTGGCAAGGAGCGCAGCATGTGCACCGACCTCGCGGCGGCCAACTGCTACAAGCTCGACCACCTGAAGGAGAACTGGAGCACTGTCGAGAACGCCAAGGCCTACTTCGTCGGTGGCTTCCACTTGACTGTCTGCGTGCCGGCCATCATGGCGGTCGCTGAGGAGGCAGCTGCAAAGAACAAGGTGGGTCATACCCAGTCGATACCCAGCTTGTGTAACCCCGAGCTAACCCCGAGCAGCCCTTCGCCATGTCCCTCAACGCCCCCTTCATCTGCCAATTCTTCAAGGACCCCTTGGACCAGACCGCTCCCTACTGGGACTACATCGTCGGCAACGAGTCCGAGGCGGCCGCGTACGCCGACGCGCACGACCTGAAGACCCACGACGTGCCGACCATCGCCAAGCACATGGCCAACTTGCCCAAGAAGAACACGCAGCGCAAGCGCACGGCCATCATCACGCAGGGCACCGAGCCCACCGTTGTCGCCATCCAGGGCGAAGACAACGTGCGCAGCTTCCCCGTGCGCCCAATCGCTTCCAAGGATATCGAGGACACCAACGGTGCCGGTGATGCCTTCGCCGGCGGCTTCTTCGCCGGCATGGCCAAGGGCGAGAAGCTCGAGACCTGCGTGGACATGGGCCAGTGGCTCGCGTCGCTCGGCATTCAGGAGCTGGGTCCCTCGTATGTGCATCTCCATCTCCCCTTAAAAACGACACCATGTCCCATACTAACAGCATCACCCCAGCTACCCGCTCCCCAAAAAGACCTACACCTCTGCATAGTCGCGCCTCCGCCCCATCACCATACACAATCCGACACGCAGTTTCGCGCAGGCGTTTCCCGGAGCACTCGAGTTCTTCAACAACTCGCTTGCTTTCAACAATGTTTTCTCATGCACGATTGCGCGAGCAAGAAAAATGGGAGTTCTGATACCCGGTTTTGATCCACATCCTCCACGATGTTTGTTCGCTTCTTGAGATAGAAAGAAAAAAATGAAATGGCATATGAAATGAGAAGGATAAACCTGAAGACGAGCTGGAGATGGAACGTTATCATGTCCTCTTACCTCGCCGCAGCTTGGCCGCAGATGTTGAGATCCTTTCGAATTCTCCTTTTTTGCAAAATGCTTTCCCGCTGTTGTCGTGCTGAGGCGAACGCTACGATGCTACCACACTGCTGTTGACGAGCTGCCGACAATCAAATGGCAGAAATTGGGCCTGAAGTGCATCAAGACGGGCAGCTGCGATCCGTAAGACTTACCTTTGAGGCAGTAGCAAGTGGTCTTCCTGCCACCCGTCCTCAAGCAATCGCTTAACACTTCCCCCCCCCAGCAGCCCGCTCGGTGCCTGGAGAGATTTCCTCAACTCCAACGACCTGGATATCCCCGGCTCAAAGAAACAATCTGCCCAACCTCCTCAGCCACACCCTATGACTCCTCCCCTCAGCCCTCATGCTCACGGCACGCCTTTTCCCCCTCCCTGCCCCAAACACGTCACGACCACAACATCCCCCACCCCTGCCCCCCCCACGCGCCCTCCACTCGCCCCAACCCTCCGCCTCGACGCCCACCCGCCCCCTGCAACAGCGCTCCCAATGCAACCCCCAACGTCAAGCCAACAGGCAAGTCCACGCGCGAAATGCCGTACCGACAATCCTGCCGCCGGCACATCACGACGAGGCCGAGAGCTCTCAGCCCCCGTCGATTCGGCACGCCAGACGGCCTCGTCCGGCGATCGCGCTGGCTGACCGCCCGCCACTCATACCTAGTCAATCGGAGCTCGCAGACCACTCATGAGCCGGCGCGAAGCGCTTTCCCCCGCGTTGCTCGGGGTCGGATGCCTCACCTCAGCCCTCGTCCCAAGACTGCCCGCTACTCGGACCAAATGCATGCGTCCAAAAGGGGGAGCTTATGAGCCTCGTGAGCCTCGTGAGCCTGCGACTGCGAGCTCGACGCTCGCGCCCACGCCCACGCCCACGCCCACGCCCGCCCGCCCGCCCGCATGTGCAAGTGCACTTGCAAGTGCATGTGCAAGTGCATGAGCATGAGCGTGAACAGAGCCGACAACGCCGTGGACTTAACTCCCCACCACCACTCGCAGCCGCGCCCCACCACAACCGCACTCGCCCCCCGGCGCCGTCCGATCTGTCACCGGCTCCTTCGCGCGTGCCGCCGCAGCACGAGCAGAGGCTCCCACGCCGGCACGCGGGCGAGCCCTGCGCGGTTGCCGACACGTCACTGGCCAGGGTGCGCGCGCCGTGTCTCTCGGCTGGCTTCGCTACGTCGCTTTCACGTGCGGCTCTCGTGGCGACGTGGGGGTTTGTTAGGTGGCGGGCCTTGGAGGTTGTTTTTCGGTCGGCTTACGCTGGGCGGGGGTTGCTTCGATTTTCAGATGCGCGGCATGGGGGGTGAGTAGGCGGGCGGGCGGGCGGGCGGGCGCGGATGGCCCATGAGGGCATGAGGGCGCGAGCGTCCTCGTGCCTCTCGCACTCTCCCAAGCAGCGAGCGGGGCGCATTGAAGCGCCGCCTTCATCCCCACCTTGTCGTGCCGTCACGCGGCTCAACTAATGTCCAGAAGCTCCGACAGCGTCTCAACGCGGCTTCGTTGATATCATAGGCTCGACGAAGCGGCGGAGATCGCTCCGCCGGGTTCCGCGTGGGAGGGCACGGGGACGATCGTTCCTTGCCCTCCCCGCGCCGTATGCGAGCTGGATGCAACCGGGTCGTTGGCGGCGGGAATAAGTCTTGCCCATGCGTCTCCTCGCTTCGGAACTTGAATTGCAGGGCGAGGGTTCCGGCTTCGCACGCGCGCATCGCGGGAACGAGGGCGGCTCGACTCTGCTCGTGGCAGAGAAAGCGATCGTGCGCAAAGCGGCCGGAAGGCACGCGATTCCTCCCACCAGTAGTGAGGATTGTTGGCATTGTGCGCAAAGTCCGTATGGTATTCCAAGCCGCCGGGCGGCGCGGGCGGGGATGTGAGTTGCGCGCCCAAGGCATGTGAGCGCGGTGATGATGTGGATGGGGTGCACCACTGAGTTCCCGCGGCTGGGAGAGACAGCAGTGGCGGAATTTGCACCAAAGGCTGCCTTCATCTCTGAGTTGATAGCAGGCTTTGGAAGGCGAAACGCGGTGGCGAAGCATGAGGTGTCCCCGCCCTGAGCTGACCTACCTTGCTGTGGCGTTCAGGCGTCACGAGAACACGCACGGCGCTGCGTCGTTTTTCGAGGCATCTGCTGACCTGAGCTGCGCATCTGGCTTCTTTCTGGCTTTGGGCTGTGAGGTTTCAGGCTCCCTGTTGGTCAAAGAACGGCATCAAAGCCTTCAACCAAGCCATCGCGCTCAAAGTTAATCGCCGTTGAGGTCATACGGGCCCTGCCTCATGACGGAAGATGGAAATATAGCTTTGAAAGCACCTGCTGACCTCAGATACCGTCAGGCATTAGGATGCGATCCGACACTCCAGGCTTCAGGCTCGCGTCCTGCAAGCGGTAAACGGCGGCGGCTAAATCATAGCTCTCAGGCTTCATCGCCATTAGCATAGTAGTACAGGCGCAAGCCCAACGGCACGTCGTGCCATAGCTTCAAGCTTCATCGCCATCACAGACCCCATGGCACGTCGTGCTGTAGCTTCAAGTTTCATCGCCATTAGCACGGCCGACCAACCTTGCGCCCACATACATACAAACCTCACGCACATCTTTCTCGAGCCTCAGGCGTCGGATTGATGTGGCCAGAACGTACCGGGGGAAAGCCGTGTGTGCCGAGAGGCAGACGCGCCTTAGGCTTTCGCGCGCGTGTTTCACGCACGCCAGAGTTGCGCGAGAGTTGCGAGCCGGCGAGCGAGCGTGCGCGCGCGCATAGAGTTCCGATCGCGTGCGAGCGAGCGTTGTGTGTGCCTGGGCCTGTTGTCCGGCTCACTACGGTGTTCCATGGCACAGACGCCCGGCGACGTGTCGAACGCAGGCGCAACAGCGACGACACACGCCACCAGACGGAGAAGCCGTCGACGAGCGAGTCGCGGCACCGGCGCTAGAAGGGCTGCGGAAATCGAGGGAATGTCGAGTAGAAGATGCCGTTGGGACAGCTGACGTCGTCGCCCGGCGGTGGAGATTGCGCCAGCACGGGCAGGGGTACAGAAACCCGTTGGCGGCACGGACGTCCCTGGTGGAAGTGGTGGAGTAGGGCTGCTGGGCGTCGACCCGGTTGCTGTGCTGAGATTTTCCAGGCTCGCCAGGAGCCAAGTTGGGCTTGCTGCGCGCTCGGATGGTTGCGTGCCGGGGGGCCGGGGGCCGAGAGGGAAGCTGGGTTTCGATGATGGCAGGTGAGTACTGCAGTGTTTTTGGTTTTGGGATTTTTAAGGTATCGTTACCATGATTTTTTCTCCGAGGGCGAGCGGATCGGAGACGTGAGGAAGCTTTGTAACGGTTTTGGGTTTTGGCGGTTGGCGCGCGATGCGGTTTGAGTCGCGCCAGCCCTACGCGTCGAAACGGCTTTTGGGGTGGGGGGGAATTCCTGTCAATTTGCCACGGTTCTTGTTCGTCACGGCCTTGTAGCGTGTGCATGCTCGGCGACGGATCGCATCGTTCGTCTTGATGCCAGTCAGCCGGTCGAGTAGACCAATTTCGAGGCCTCGCAACTAGTGCTGTAGCGTTACGTCGCACGACGGTGAGATTGCCCGGCGCAATACTCGTCCAGCGGTGTAATAGAGTACATGCGATGTACATGCGATGTACATGCGCGCCATACCGTTGCGGCCGCACACAGATACGCGGGGATGGGTACCGACGGCACCCGTGCGTGTGCAACGGTAGAGCACACCGGCAGAGTTTTGCGCGCCTGCGTCGAAACGTATCGAGAGAGCTTCCAGCGCGATGGCCAACAACTCCGACAGAGTAGTAGAGAGCAACTCACCATGGCCGGCCAGAGCTGAGGCTTGGGAGGAGCTTGGGTGCTTTGGGCAAGCGCGCGCGTGGTCAATCACGATGTAGCATGGTCGTTGCTGCCCGACGCCGGCGGCGGATGTCGCCCAAGCAGACCTACCTATGGGTGTGCGGCGGCACAGCGGCGTCGTCGATACCTCTGGGATGGGCCGGGTGGGTCGTCGGCAGCACGCAAGCGAGTCGATCGATACCTACAGCACGCGAGAGACGGGAGCCAAGCACGCAAGCGCGGCAGTCGCTGAGGGGTGGGGAGAGAAGGAAAAAGTGCTGACTGTGGACACTGCTGCTCGAATGTGCTCCGCCACGCCGGCATATTATGATCACACGCGTCAGTCGCGCTTGGGTGGGTATGATACACGTCGCCACCCGGGCGCGGGACGGGGGTGGGGGAACGAGGGTCACGTGGGGGTCGAGTCTCTCTGTTTCCAGCCTTCTGGGTTGCCCGAGGCGAATAGCAAGAGCACGGCGGGGCTTCCGACGGGGGCAGACTCGGGGCGGGACTCGCAGACCGATGCTCATCAGGCTGATCGCGGCAGCTCGAGTCTTCTCCTGGGCACATGGACCGGTCACATGACCGAACGCTCATGCGGGCTCGGAGCTAAGGCAGGGGGTCGGGCGATGCGGCAGCAAGGAGGCGAGTGGTGAGTGGTCGGGCGCAAATCGCAACCGGGGATGGCGGGTGTGGATGCAGGTACGGTACGGGAAGCGACACGATGATGATTCCTTGCAGCAGCAGGACACCTGACCTCGCAGGCGCCGCGCAGGAGTTCGCAGCCCGCCCGCCCTTGATGTTGACCGGAGCGGCTCACGGCGTCGCGGCAGCGAGGGCGATGGAACCAGGCCTTGCCCTGGGGCCTCCCCCCCCCTCGACGCATCGACATCATCATGTCCATCTTCGCCTGCCGATGAATCATCGCCCATGCTAGCAGACCTTGCAGGAGCTGGCAACGGCCGTCGTGCGGCCCGTCAATTCTTTCACGAAACAGCCTGTGGCGAGCGTGTCGCTTTTCGGTGTGTGCGCGACCGCACACCTTATGCTCTCCAACTCTGCCGCCACCACGGCCCAGCGACAGAGGCTTCCCTCCTGACCGAGCGGTCGTCGCACCGGAGGGGGTTGGAGGAAGCGGCGGGAGGGGGTCGCAGCGCTGCCCGTCGGGCACCATTGCCGGCGCAGGTCTGCCTCACCTCATGAGCGAGCGGCCTAATAATAATATATGTCATGGTGAAGAAGCCCAGCAGCGGCCCCCCCGAAACCGCGCGCCGGTACGCTAGACGAGGGCCTGCAGCGACGCGATGCAGCATGGCCAGCGGGCGACGAGCAGCGAATCCCAGGCGCGAAGCCCGCCTGCGCCTCTCTGCTGCCCTGCGTGCGCGACCGGGCAGTTGGGCACGAAGCTTCGACATCGACCCTCCGTCGGTCGACACGCCCTGCGAATCACGGCGCGCCCATCGCTTCCGCACTGCCTGGTCATGTCCCGAAACAGGAGGGCGAGAGTCGTGGTCGCCGAAGGGAAAGGGAAAGAAAAAAAGGAAAAAAGCCGTCGGGTGGTCTGGTGCGCGCGCGCGACGTCGCCGCCTGCGCCTCACACGCAACTCACGAGCCTCACTTTAAACATATCAACCGTCGCCGCCCGTTTCCATGGTTCGTAACAGCCTCCTCCCCTCCACCTCCTCTGTTTCGTCTGCCGTTGGAGCAGCAGCAGCAGCCTTGCATTTACTACCATCGCGTGCAAGGGCGCTCCCCGTCCCCCCAAAGCCGCCCTGCCCTGGATCGTCGCCGGCTTCTCTTCTGTTCTGCAGTCGACGACTACTTGATCCCATCCCCATCCCATCCTCCTGCTGCTCTTTTCCCGCCTCGGCAGCGTCGCCCTGCCCTGCTTCACTGTACTTACATCCAACCCGTCCGCAACCACCTCCCACTTACTACCTCACCTCACCTTACCTTACCTTACCTTTCCTAGGTGTATATACCCCAAACCCCCCGGTGCCCCTCTCGCATCGCTCCTGCCCTCCCGCCGGCCCGCCTGCTTCCAGGGAATTTGCTTCCAGGGAATTCGCAGCTGATCGACCCCGCGCTACCGAACCTTCGTCCGGCGGCATCCCACCTTCTTATTCTCAGGCCGTCTGGACGGCCACACCATCGTCTGCTGCTCCTCGACTCCGCTCGTCGAGTCGTCCCGTCGCATTCACCCATTCGAGCCATCCACCCAAGTCCCGCGCTCTCTCCTTCGCCCGATCCTCGCTGGTCTCGCCCGTGTCGCTCCTTCCATCGTCTCCTCCTCCTCCTCCCGTTCGTTCGCGACTCTCCCCTCGGGTCGGTTTTCTGCTTTTTTCACCCGCGCCTCCGGACACACGACCACCTTCTCCGCGACAAGACGCCATCACCTTCTTCACGGCAAACACGCGATCACCCTCTCCGCGGCAAACACCACCGGCGTCGCTCCTTCCTCCTTCGCGTAACCATCGTGCGGTCGACCGCCGTCTCGTTTCGCCTCGTCATTCCCGATCCGCGCTGGGCCGCCTCATTTTTCCACTTCGGCGACCCGACTCGACTCGACCCCGTTCGCCGTCCGACCGCGACTGTCCGCGCGGCGCATCTTTGCCGGGTTTCATCGGCCACCACAGCGACGCGTCTGCCCCGACCCCAACCCGACGACCGTTGCCTCCAAGCGGTCCGCCATCGCCAAGCTGGCGAACGTTTATGCAACCCCGCCCATCTCGCCGCCGGCTCAGCGACCCGGCTACGAAGACTTTGATTTGAACGACCCCTGGAAGTCCCACGCCCATCTCATGGAACACAACGACCCGACCCGACGACAGTATGCGCCCTCATCCTACCCGGCGCAGCAACCCCAGCAACCCCAGCAACCCACCAACGCCCCTCCCGCCACCCATTATGCCGCTCCGAACACTCTCGAACGGTTCCGGCAGTCCGCATATCTCCCACAACAGTCGCCCACTTCGGCGCCGTCCGTGGGAAGAGCGGGCGACACGCAGCACATGTACGGTTTCGCAGCCACCGCCTCGTACGGCGCCCCCCCCCCAACCCTACCCTCCAACTCGATGCAATACGGACAAGACATGCAGACGCCGGAGCAACCGCGCGCGCAGCAGCCCCCGACTCAGCAGTACACTCAGTACAACACCAACCTCATGTACAACATGGGCCAGCCACAGACGCCACAATCCGCGCCCTCGCCGTACGAGCACGTCTCGCACTACCGCGAGCGCACCGCCACGGGCTCCAGCAACACCCTCGCGACCCCTTTCGGCGTGCCACAGACCGCCCAGTATTATCTCCCCTCGCAGCCGGGGCCGACCAGCGCCCCCGTCCCGGACGCCGCCCCGCCGCAGCTGGCTTCGCAGTACCCGCAGCAGCCTGATCCATATGGGACGGCCCCCGGCCACCCCGCGCCGCAGTCCTATCCTAGTGCCATGATGGACCAGCCGCAGGCGACGTCGTATGCGGGCTATGCCGGCCAGCAGTATGCCGCGCAGCAGCAGCAGCAGCAGCAGCAGACACAACATCAGCAGCAGCAACAGCAGACGCAACAGACCGACGACCACGCCTTCGACCGCTACCAGGCTCAGGTCCGCAACATCTTCACCATCGCGAACGAAGGTTCGCTGCGCAACGCCTTCACGCCCCTGCTCGACATCTCCTACTACCTCCTCGGCCAGGCTGAACAATTGGGTACGCGCGCCCTCTCCCCTTTCTCCAGCAATCTCAAGCTAACGGTTCCCTTCCCATCCACAGGCCTAACTCGCGACGACCACGAGCTCCACGACGGCCGCGTGCGCCTCTGGGACGAGTTCAACCGCGCCTGGCTGTCGGTGCTGCAGCGGCAGCTCGACCTTACGACGGAGGCGCTGCGGTCGGGCCGCGCGCCGCCGGAGCCTGTCGCGCTGCTAGACGCGGCGAGTCTAGAGCAGCTTTCCGCGGAGCTGGTGAAGCTTGGCGATGGGGTGGAGAAGCATGGGTTGGTCGATTACCAAATGGGGGTTGCTGAGGAGGAAATTATGGAATGTGAGTGCTACTTGAATCGTTCAGAATGGCGTTTTGGGGTGATAGTGGTTGGGGGTTCAATGCTGACCTTTGTGTGCGTGTGTGCAGTGCTGCTCCGTTGCCTCGCTCTCATCAACCCGCAATCCGACGACGACCGCGATAGCGCCACAGTAGGCGCATCGCGCGGGACCTGAGCATCGATCGAACCGATCTTGATCACCGTCACCTCCAGCCATCAGCCCTGCGTCGGCAACCAACGACTAAACCTGGGTCCCCGACCCACTCCCCACCCACCTCCCAATCCACGACCCTCCCAATTCAGCCGCGATCCTCCCCCGACCATCTCCAATCTATCCCTCTCGCCCGATGAAAAAAAAAAGAAAATCTTGCCCCACGCCGCCAACCCGGAAGCAGCAACCACCGCCCTCTTCCCTCACCCATCCTCCTCGTACCCAAGCGAAAACATAAATACCTGCATCGCGGCCCTCCCCGCCGAACCAATAGGGTTGCTTCCCGGGACGCGCTCTTATGCGCGTCTTGCAGGAGCTGCATGCGGGTTGGCGAGCGAATCACAGGACGGATGGGGTGGAGGGGATGGATGGGGAAGGTGGGACGAATGGAGGTTGGTGATACTTGGATGATACTTGGATGGCGAGTGGGAGGGGTGGCACTTGAGTTTTGGTTCTGGCGGGGGGAGTGGGGATTGTGATTTGGAGGGTGGTGGCGCTTCAGTTTAGGATGGAGGATGCGAGGGAGGGGCGGAAGCGCTCTGATCGACGGAGGGGGAGGCGATTGTAGCTCTGGTGCGCACGGATGGCGCTCTTGTGCCCGACGGCCTGGTGTCGGTCGCTTCGTTGTTGCACGGTGGCTGTCTAGCCGTGGAGGAAGGAAGAGTTGAAACAAACGCGGCGCGCTAAGTGCGACGTCCTCGATGGATGAGGATGGATGAGGAAGGAAAGAGAAAAGGCAAGAAGAAGGCGCCATCGGAGGGGGTGCCCGACCGCCTGTGTCCGTCTTCGCTGGCTCGAAGACCTAGACACCGACTTGCTGGCGCATGAACGGTGGTGGTGGTGGTGGTGGTGGTGGTGGTGGTGGTAATGCTCCCTCCCTCTCTCTGCTCTACCCGGCCAGCGGAGAAGAGCGGAGAGGCCGAGCCCAACGATGTCCGCCATGTCCCTTTCCCATTTACTACTACCTTACTATGTCGATGACGACGCCTCCCCTTTGGCGGTCGGAGAGACGTGATAGAGAGACGTGATAGCCGAAGCAATGAACAAACTACCTGAACTACCAAAAAAAAGCGGACCAGAAACTTCCCCGTTGCACTACTCACATTACGAAGGCGTTGCGCTCAGGCTTCGACCTCGAGTTGAGGAGCTTCTTGCTTTCCTCCTCCTCCTCCTCCTCCTCCTCCTCCTCCTCCACCGACGACGACTGCGCGGACGACGACGCGGAGACAGCAGCAGCAGCAGCGACCGAAGGCCTTGCCTCGAGCGTGCAACTTCCCCTCCAGTATGTACTACACGTATGCAGACCCCCCCCCCCCCCCCCGCTCGCACCCCGTTCGAGCCGGTCCACCGAACTAACTTCCACCACGCCCAGAGACGCCGGAAAGGGGGGGGGCGCTGTGTGTCAGGTGGTACTTGTGGGTGAGAGAGTGGGTGGAGAACGGGGGAGGCTTGGCTGCACGGGCGCAGAGGGTGAGGAGCAGCGAGGTGAGTTGGTGTGCTCGGGGAGTGGGAGAGGGGATCCGGGACGTTTAGGTCGGCTGGCGGTGGCGGGGAATGGGGCGAATACGGCGCGGTGGGGGGAGTTCGAGAGCGCGTGTCGAATGCTTGGGGGACTGAGGTCTCGCCTCGCGGTGCCGTCTTTTTGTGTTCATGATGGCCAAGAAGAAAGCCGTCTCATCGTGTCATCGTACCGATCGTGCGGCCAAAGTGCCCTTACAGCCACCAGAAAGAAGTAAAACCCCCACCTAGACCGTACTCCCCGGCCGCTGCCAGAACGGCACATACGGCCTCTCCTGCTGCATCTCGGACGACCCCTTCTTCCCACTCCTCCCACTACGCCAACTCTTCCCACTCTTCGCGCTCTTCGCCACACTACCCGCCGTGACGCTCCTCTCCAACCCCTCCCTTCCCCCACGCCCATTCTCACTCCCACTCTCACTCCCACTCCCACTCCCCCTCGCAACCTCCTCCTCAACCCCCTCGCGCCCCTCCGTCCCACCCCCAACTTCCCACCAAGCATCATCGCCCTTCGCCCCCGCGCCCTCGACATCTCCGCCCCCCTCGCTCCCGCCAACAACGCTCTCCCGTCGCAGCCGCCCCTCCGTCTCCCGCTCCAGCTGCCGATACCGCGTGTCGTCGTGCGCGCGCTTCGCCCGTCGCTTCTCCTTCTTCTTCTCGATGCGGTCGGCGACGGCCACGCCGGCGAGGATGAAAATCGCGGCCATTACGGGGGTGGTCGCAGGGGGGGAAGAGGGGGTGGTGGTAATGAGTTGGTGTGGGGAAGAGGGGAGGAGGGTGGTGTGGGGTGTGCTGGGCGAGGGAGAGGTGGAGTCGCGAGTTTTGTCTGGCGCCCCAAGTTTGCCACGCGGAGCAGGTGGGTGCGGACGAGGTGCCGTGCCGGTGTGTGTGTGTGTGTGTGTGTGTGTGTAGGTAGGTGTGTGTGGCGAACGACGAATGGCGAGGGGGCCGAGGCGTTATATACCTTTCTATGGCGACACACAGAAGTACCGCACGCGCCGACTCGAAGTGCGTTGGCTCGGTTTTGGATCCTCTCCAGGCGTGGTGCTGTGATGTGCCGTTCACGCACGTCCGTAGCACAGACAGGACGACAGACAGACAGACAGTAAGTGAGTAAGTAAGTAGGGAAGAAGACGAAGAAGTAGTAGTAAAGAAAGCAAACTGCAATCGACTCGGATCAACATCACCAAGACCCGCGGAACAGGCCAGGGCTTGGCACGCCCTCTGTATACGCTCTCTCGGAACCAGCTACCAGCTACCTCGCCAACCCACCACGCCAACCCACCACGCCAACCCACCACGCCACTCCCAAGCCCCCCTCTCCGCGCGAGCCAAGCACACCCAGACACCACCGAGACCACCACACGACCGCCACTCGGGCGCGCCGCGCCGCATGACTGAAGGAAGGAGCGCGTCCAAAACTCAATGACCTCACCATCCAGCTTGGCCAGCGCGGCGGGAGCGAGCGGCCGATCACCACCGACCGCATCGGGCCACTCACTACTGGGTGGGGGGGGGGGAGAGCGCCGAGCCGAGCACGCGGGCGCGGGGCGCAGGGGGCCGAGGCGAGCGGGCAGGCGGGAAAGCGGGAGGGCGCGTGGGAGAGGCTTGGCGGGGACAGTGGGGCCGAAGGATGCATCGAGGAAGCGCGATTTGGAGGCATTGTTGGCGTTGGACCATTTATGGAAGGCAAGGTGGTTGAATCCTAGGTACAGGCGTCCCGTCTCTTCCCCACGATGTCGAGGTCTTTGGAAAGTGGCAGTCGGGCTCTGCGGGCGTGTGTGTGGAGTCAAGTTGGACCGCGGCTACGCTCTCGTTGTGCCTCCGGGATGCGCTGCTCGTGGGGAAGAGGAAGGAGGTCGTTTTCGAACGACGCGGCGTCGAGCGCGCTCCTCTGCCGTTACGGTCACTTCGTCCTGCGGGCGACCGCGTCCTTCACTGTTACAGTCACCGTAGTCATGTTCTGTGTGTGAGGGTCGTCGTGCTTCTCTCTGTGTGGGTAGCGAGTCGGGGTTGTGAGTTGAGCCGAGCTGAGTCGTTGAAAGGAGGAGGGGGCGAAAGGTGACCGAGAAGGGGGCAGAGAGTGGCCGAGTCGAGCAGGAGCCCGAGCACAGTGCGAGCGGGGCTTGGAGGGGGAGAAATGGAAAGAGGAGATGGGCGGCAAGCAGATGGGGGGGGGGAAATAGTCAAAAGGGGGGGGAAGGAGAGAGACGAGGCAGGAGAGAGACGAGACTAGAAGAGGAGGGGGACAACAGATCAACGCAAGGAGTCGAGAAAGGCGACAGGAGAGGGCGGGGGAACAAGAGAGAAGGGGCGATCGGAGAGAGCGAGGGCTAGAGAGAGAGAGTGTGTGTGTTTGTCCCTAAGGGCGGAGACGCGGAGAGTAGAAAGAGGGTCGAGAGGAGAGAGGTCGAACAGTCGAGAGAGGCTCAGGAAGGAGTGCCCTAGCGAACGAGCACCTCCAGCGAACGCTGCTCAAGCGGAGGGTTTGAAGCGAGCGAGGCGAGCTTGCGGCGGCGGAGCAGATGTTGTAAGGACTTCGATACCAACCCCCCCCCCCCCCCCCCGTTCCCCCCCGACCGACGAAAGAGCAACGGAACCGCCTCTCGCCCGCACAATCTACGCCGCGGGGAAAAAACGGAGAAAAAAAAATCAGAGCACAACCACACCACCACCGAAAAACACCCGCGCCGACACAACCCAACGCCCGAGCGAGCGAGCGGGGGAGACGGGTAGACACACACGCACCGAGACGAGGAAACAGAGAGAAGAGACCACAAGAGGGGAAAAGGAGACACAAAAGTTCCGAGTCGATTCCGAGTTGCCAGCCCCGCCGCGCGCAAGCAATAACAACAACGCACAACCCCTTCCCTTCCCTTTCCGCTCAGAGAAGGCCGCTGAAGCAACCCCACTGATCCCCGCACCAGAGCACCAACGTCGCCTCCGCCAATTCCTCCAGCACACGTGCTTGCATGCATGGACCCATATCCAGGCCACGACGCCCAACGCAGCTCAACCCTCCACTGCTTTCCCCCCTTCCCCGGGTGCACCCAACTCAGCCAAACGCACCCACCCATTCGCGTTTCTTCCCCCCACCCCCAAAAGTGAGAGAAAAACAACACAAGTAAAACACGCATCCCCCCCCTCCCCCCCCCGCCAGAAAAATTCACAAGAGAGGGTTTAGTGCTTCAACCAAAATCACACAAAAAGAGACAAGAAAGGACAGGAAAGAAGGAGGGCAAAAGAGCAGAGGAGCCGAGGAAAAAAAACGCCGAGTCTAGAAACGCCTGGAGAGTGTGGGAGAGGGTAGCCGGGGGGGCGCTTGTAAGGAGTGGGCCGGTTTTGCGGTTCGCTTCGGTTCGGTCGGGCGGTGTTCGCGGAGGGCGCCGCGGTCGTGGAGAGAGTAGGGCAGGCCGCCGGGGTTGCGCGTCGGCGGCTTCCGCTCGCGGAGAGAGGGAGGGTGTGGGTTCGCTTTTTCCGGGGTGTCGTTCGTGCCCGGGATGTGTCTCGTGTGCTTGCTTTTTGGGGAAAGGAGTTCCGGCGGGGTCTGGGGCCGGGGTGGGGTTGTTCGTGGCCTCTTTGCTTTCATCTCGTTGTGTGCGTGAGCGGGCGCGCCGCGTGAGGGCGTTCTAGAAAAAGTGCGTGTGCGGCTTGCTCGACTCGTGGACCTCCATTTCCTGTGGTAAGTGTGTTAGCGTTCTGATTCGCTTTCCCTGCAAGGGTGGATTCGGGACTCACCATCTTAAATGTGTTCAACTCCTCCTTGATCTGCTGCGCCAGCATGGGCGTCAGACGGTTGCACGTCGAGATCTCGCCACGACGGTCGTACTCCTGACTCGACCAAGCGTCATGGAACTGGATGCGCGGCGAAAAAGAGATGTTGCGCAGCGCGACGCCGTTGGGCGTGGCGGGCACGCTCTTGGTCATCGTCATGCGCGCGGTGAAGTAGTCGCTGTTGACGTTGGGCTGGCTGGAGCTGCGGCCCGGAGGCGCATCGCGGGGCGTGCTAGGCAGAGAGGAGGCCGGTGATTCGGTGATGTGCGGGACGGGGTCGAGGGTGGGGTCGGCGTGGGGGCCGGGCAAGGGCGAGCCCGTGGGCGAGTTGGTGCCCGAGCGCTTGAGGATGCCCTTCTTCACGGCCGCCAGCACTTCGGCGCGGTCCTTGTCGCTGCCGACGATGGAGCGGCGCGAATGCGAGTCGGAGCCATCGGCGGAGCGGTTGCCGTCGACCGAGGGCTTCGTGGCACTGCCGGCGTCGAGGGAGTTGCGCTCCAGCTTGGGGAAGCCAGTACCGCCGTGGCGCTCGTCGGGGTGCGCATTGACATTGACGTTCTGGCGCTCCGCCTCCACGGTGAGCATAGAGACCTGGGAGACAGCGGGCTGCACCGGCTGGCTCGAGTTCACCGCCATGGGGCCATCCGCTGAAGGCACGCCAATGACCGATTTCGGCCGGAAGATGCCCTTGATGCTGCGGGCGCTCTTCTTGGCGCCCTTGCCCATCTTGCGGAGCATCATGGACGCCGAAGACGCCGTGGACGACACGGAAATGTTGTCCATGGAGCCGGAGAAGCCGCCTTGACCCGAATAGATGCCAGCACCGATTCCGGCCGCCTCCTGTCTGCGTGCAATCTCCAGCTGTTCGGCGTCCAGCTCCTCGTCAATCTGCTGGTGATGCTGCTCCTGCCGCTGCTGGGCCGTCTGAGAGGGCTGCTGGGTGGTCGGCGGTGCGGCCTTGTTAAGTTCCTGTGCGCTGCCGAAAGAAAGCGCTCGTCGTAAACGTGACTTCATGCCCTTGTTGAGGTCCTTGTCAGACACGGCGGCGAGGTGTTGCGCGGCCGGTGATGGAGATTGCGGCTTTGATGAGGAGGATGTGAGAGCCGCGGCGTAACTCTTCTGTTTGGGAGGTGCTGCGGCTGGCGCCGGGGTCGGGTCGTTGGCCTGCTTCGACAGAGGTGACGGGCTCGCCATACGTTTCGCCGGTTCTGAAGATCCCCTAGGCGGGACATTGACCTTGGGAGCAGCCTCCTTCGTCTTGCTCGTATCATGTTGCACTCGCTCGTTCTCCTTGTTCGACTCCGCCTTGGGCAGGCCGACTTTTGGGATGATCTCTGCATCCTCGGCCGGGCCTCCAAACGACACCGACTTGCCAGTGGTCGACCCGTTGCTGCCACCCGATCCGGGCCTCTGCCGGATCGGTGCGGGTGTGAGGTTGGGCGACGTCATCATGTTTTGTGCCTCCAACTGATTCAAACTCCTCCTGCGATATCTCTTTGCCAGCTCCGACTGAGTCGTCTTCGGCACGGCCATGTCGTCGACCGTCGTCTGCCGCGGGATGGGCTGTGTGTGCTGCACATCGAGCAGTGGTGAGGGCGGTTTCACGGTACCCGCGTTCGGGTCGACGCGTTTCTGGCCCGGCCGCCGATACCTATCCGGCGAGGCCTTCACGGGCTGGTCGAACGAGGTGAGGGACAGATCGGGCAGGGCCGAAGAAAAGTTGATCTGCGACGAAGGACGCCCATTGGTCATTGCCGAACCGTCTTTCGAGGATGGCTGTGATGAGCTGTCGGAAGAGGAGGTGGAGGCGGACGGAGACGCCTTGTGGCCGGCGTTGGGGGAGAGGGTCGGCGTGGAGACGGAGCGGCTGTCTGGCCGCAAGTGTGGAGTCGCCTGATAGCCGTAGGGCTGTGCGGGAGCCACGGCTCGACTGTATGAAGTATGCTGGCCATTGTACATGCTCCTAGGCGCTTGCCCCAGGCGCGGAGACTGAGCGTATTGTTGTTGTGAGCCCTGAAAGGCGTCGGAGGAGGAAGGACGGGAGTGCAGCATCGAAACGCTAGAAGGCTGCATAGGAGGTCGCAATACCTCGGCCATCAGGTCTGCCGTGGTGAAGGCGAGGGGGGGAGGAGCCAATGGAGGCGGAGAGGATGTTGGCGGAAGAAGGCGTGGGAGGTAAGTATGTTATCTGAGCCGGCCAGCAGTCAGTATAGGAGACTCCCGGTATCGAAGTGCGCCCAGGCGATGGCGGCGGCGGTGAAGCGTCGTCGGCGATGGAGAAGAGAGCGTGGTGATGGAGGCGATCGGGGACAGCAGTGCAGCTGGGGGGCTGGTGGGAGATGATGATGGCGGGTGGGAAGCGAGGAGGGGAAAGGAGTGCGGTCGATCGGGGATGGAGCGGGATCAAGACATGTCGCGGGCAGGGCGGCGGGAAGGCAAGCGACGCGACACGTGCATTCACGTCGCCTCAGGCAGGGTCGAGTTGAAGCGGGCAAGAGTGAATGTGGTGGAGGTGGAGACTCGGAGGCATGTGTGGAAGGGTGGTCTCGGTGTAGGTGTCTGGCGGACGGGGACGTACCTGGAATGCCGCGCGACGCGGTCGGTGGTGAAGAACAGCAAGAGCGAACGAGGAAGGGGTCTCGCCGGAGCGGACGTGGCCGAGGCTTCAAAGCGACATGGGGAGGTGTCGATGCAAGAGCGACAGCCAGGCCGGGTTGCAGCGAGTGGAAGGAGGAGGCCCCCGGGAGTCGCGGTGGGCTCGTGAGGTTCGTGGGGAGCGAGTCGTGGGGAGGAGGGAGGAGGGTCGGGGGGTCGGGGGGTGAGGTGGTGTCGGGCGGGTCGGATGATGGCGGGAAGAATGGACGGGGCGGCGGAGGGGCGGAGGAGATGGCGGCGGTGATGGAGTGGGCGGGGGCGATGTCGAGGGGAGGAGGGAGGGAGGAGGTGAAGTGTGATGTGGTAGCAGAGGTAGTGTAGTGTGGGTTGAGGAGGGTCGATCGGAGGGAGGATGCAGAGTTGAGGGGGGAGATGGTCCGAGTCGGGTTAGGGGCATTCGACACGCGGAGCTGGAATGCAAGCAAACGCAACGCCCGGGATGAAACAGGCCACTCGGCCGACCCGGCGTCGTCGTCTACTCGACTCTCCAATGGATGGTGGACGGGATCGGAGACGACGATAGCAGAATAGTGAAAAATTCAGGGTGTGTAGGTATATGTGTGTGTGTGAGTGTGTGTGTGCGTGGTCGGGGGCCAGGTGGTGGTGTGGCAGGCATGCAGCAGGCTCGAGCACGGAAGGGGCAGCAACTAAGGTAACGCCATCCCCGGGGCGGGCAGAGAGCTCACACGCTGGTGACGGGTGATGGCGCGCGCGGCGGCCATCTCGCCCTGGAAATCTGTCCATCCGCACATGTTTCTTGCCGCGCCGTCCGTCTATTATCACTATTTGACATCTCTCTCTCTCCGCCAGCGTCTTTGATATTATGATTACAAGCGAGGACGCCATTGTTGTTTACTCCCATCTCACACCACCATCACCACCCCGGGACGGAAGAAGCATGCGACACACGCTCGGGCGAGTCGCCTCACACAGCGTCCTTCCGGCCCGATGCCTGATGAGAGGGCGGAGGACGGCAGGAATAATGATGATAACAATAATACGAGGCGTCTGCTCGCACGAGCTGGCCACGAGGCTCGTGGGATTACTTGTGAGTGGGCGGAAAGCACTGCCAGGCACAGCTCCTCTACCTTAGCTCTGCTGCACCGCGATATTATTTCCCCCCCCGTCACCACTCACCACCACTCGCCTCGCCCGCCGGCCGAAATATGCTCCAACGGATGCCGCGCAATCGATTGCGGGCGGCAGACGGCGGTGTTGATACATATGTATGGATGGAGAGGGGAAGGGGCTGCAGTGAGTGAGAGCCGTTGGCGGCAGCGGCGGCTTTTGGCTTATTATCCAGATTATGAAGAAGAAGAATCTGGTCTGGCCGAGCGCTAGGAGGAGTGTACATACATAAAAAAAAAGACGGGGGGGGGGGGGCGGGTGGGCGTTGATACGAGGGGGGGCGAACGTTGCAGCACCCATGCACCCCCACCAACCGCGTCGCCCCCGAGCTTCGCTTTGAGGAGCCACAGCCCGAGCCCCTTCGACCCGCCCGATCGAACTTCCAATCTACTGCACCGATGCTGATGGGATGCTTCGACTTCTCTCGTGACTTGAAACGAGCGATTCAGGCCCTCCATATATATACACCTTCTCTCGAACAAGGCATTCAACAACCCCCCCCTCCCCCACCCTCTCCACGCTTTCTTGTCCCTTTAACCCGGTCAACACCTCCTCCAACCCGCCATCTTTGCCCACCCGTGCCCACCTCACAGCCTAAAACCCCCCCGAATCCCCCCCCCCCACCCCCCAAGCACCCGGCACCTCAATGCGGTGCGACCATGGACGCATCATCAAGTCCCCTCGTCCCCTCGTCCCCTCGTCCCCTCCTCGCCAACCCCGGATATCACCAACGCCTCCCTCCCACCGCCTCCCCTGCCATTGAGCCGCGATGGTGGCGGCCAACAACCCTCGCCTTGCTCGCCTCGAAGCCGAATCATCTCTCCCCAGAGCGCCAAGCCAGACTTCACCCATCTCACCACCCGCGACGAGGGACTGAAGGACCCCCCCACTTCTGCCGCCCTCGACCTGCGCGTGCGCGAATGCTGCGAGGCGCTGCATGGGTTGTTCTGCACTGCACTGCACTGCACTGCACCGCACCTCCACCTCGCACGGTGTGAAGGAGAGGTGGTTAACTCGTTGGGTACGTGAGCTCGGAGAGGTACTGTACCTCATACCAACAAGCTGGCGGTCCTTGCTTCTTATCGCCAACAGATATGAGCACCCTCCTTGCCTCCCTTGCCCGCTGATAGCCACCGCCCCCATACTGATGTACCGCGCCTTCGCGCCCACTGCTCTACCGCTTCCCCCGCCCCCGGTCGGTCTCGCCGCTGCCAGCCACTGCGCAAGCGGAGCAAGCACTCTCACCCAGCAAGGTAGTGAGCCAACCAAGCAACCGCCCTGCGTCCCGCAGCGCGTGAAGGCGACCCGAGCAAGGTGGGGAAAAACGCGCAATCTGCGGGAAGGCAGAAGTAATAAAGTGGGGATCTTCTATATTCATTACCCCAGTCGTGCGCGGATGGCGGGCGGGGGCGAACGGTGACCCAGACGAGCTCTCGCTCGCTGTAGAAGGACGGCATTGGGCAGGTCGGGGGTTGCCTGGCGAGCCTGGCCGTGTATTTTTGTACTACTACTGTACGGCACAGTACTACTGCCTCCATCAAGCCTCGCCTGCAGCGACTAAAAGCCCGCGCACGAGCAGGTACATGCAGTACGTAGGGACCTACATGCTGACCCTCGGCTTTCTCGCTGGGAGCGACGACGCAAGGGCGACAAGCGTACAGCTACCTTGGCTCCACTCACAGTAAGCACCTCGAAATAATCCCTCCAGCACTCAACCCCCCCCCCGGCTTTTCCTCTCCGCATCTTTCACAGCCCTTCCCCACTCCACTCCTCCTCACCTCAGCAAACAAATCCTGTTCTATCCAAGATAGGTACTGCTTACCTCACGATCGAGCACTCCGGTATCGAAAACGTGATCTAGACTCCCCTGCCCCAAAAAAAGCAAGCTTCACGTCTGCAGCCCCATCCCCCACTTATACATTATCGCGCCTGTACCGCCTACCGTCCCGGTGGATGCGGGCGACGTTAACGCTGTGTCTCCGATCGGTGGAGCTGGGGGGGGGGGGGGGGGGGGGGTGGGGCGAGATCTTGGTCCGGGTGGTGGCGATGCTTGTGTGAGTGAGTTCGTTCGGAGAGGCGTGCTACTGTTACCAATGGCTGAGCGTATAGTATCATGCGCGTAGGTGAAGCTGCGGGGGCAGGCAAGGACGTCTCCCACTCTAGCTATCTCCTAGGGACTTGTATCCCATGGCGTCCTTCCCCAGCTTTCCCTTTCCTCTCTGCCTTTCTCGGCCCTAGGTCTTATCCTACCTACTCAAGCCCCCGGAAAGCTACGTCATGTACTTCACTTCTACCTGACATCCTCTACCGAGCGCTTCACCAGTCCCCCCCCTACCTTCCGCCGCCATAAGTATTCCTCCACCTAAGCATCCTCACACCTATCCCCCTCAATCCATCTCCGCCCCCACCAGCGCCCCCGCACAACCCCCCACCCCCTCTCCGCGTCCCCCTCGCCCCAACGACCACAGCGCCCCACCCAAGCCTCGGGCGCCGAAGAACTCGCAGAGCAGCGGTGCGGCGCCGCGGTGTCGAACCCTCCGCGACCCGGCGCAGGCGGGAGTCCCCGGGAGCCGGGAGCCGGGACCGACATGTCTGGAAGCACCGATGGGCGAAGCAAAGCAGCGACGCGTCTTCCCGGCCTCGCACAGCCGCGCGACGCCACGGACGCGGACACGGACACGGACACCGGGGGGGGGGGGGGGGGGGGGGGGGGTTTCGGACTGCTCTCTGCTGCGGGCCTTCTGCTCGTATGGTGTGCTGCAAGGTCGGGCCAAAGATGACGGGGTAAGGGGGGAGCGGCGGGGGGGGGAACGAGATCGCGGCGCGCGACGCGGCCGGGGGAGCGCGGGGACGAGGCGGGGGTGTGGGAGTATTAATCTCTGGTTTGGTGTTGGGGGGGGGAAATGCCGTATCTTACTCCGCGTGGAAGGTTGGGTGCAGTGGTGTGCAAGGTCATCTGCTTCAGCTCCGTGCGCACGTTGATGTGGGCGTGGAGGTATGTATGGTGAGAGTTCGCTGGAAAACCGCTTTTTGGATGGCATGTCCCCTGGCACTTCTCCTCTCCTCTTCTCTTGTGGTCAGGAGCGTCGTCGTATCCGCGACCGGGGATGTCAGTGCTCGTTTCTATTCAAAAGAGCCATGCGCCCCCCCCCCCTCCCCCCCCTTTTGTTCCTCTTGACGGGGCGTCTCGAAGGCGTGTAGGAAATGCCTGTAGTGTTTCGAACCACCTGCACCTGCACCTTCCCGATTCGGGAAACCCGGCGTTTTCTCACTTCAGGCGGTGGAACCGTCCAAGCCGCCGCGATGCACGAGCACAAACGCTGCCGGAAACGGCAAAACAGAGAAAGGGTGAGGCGGCATCGTTGGTGTAGTATTGTACACATACACAGGACGAGAGGAAAAAGCAGTAGCAAGAGCAGGAGGAGCCCCGGATATCACATCGCGCCCAGACCACAGAACACAGAACACAGGAGCGTGCTTCCTCCCAACGCCTCTCAAAACCCCCCCACCGCGGAAAGCCATCAACACGGAAAGCAGGCCAAAGAGCCAAGATTTCGTAGGACGCATCAATCTTCTCTTCGTCGCCTCGTCAGTCGTCGTCAACCCCCACTCTCCCCCAACCCCCGCCTCCACTCCATCAAAACCACACACAACCCCCCCTCACCGCCAACTCAAAACTACACCCCAGCTTCCCCCCACTCCCACCCCCGCCTTCCCCCCCCAACCTGTCCTCATAATCCCTCAGCTCGCCCAAAATCCGCTCCTGCACGTGCGGCCCGTCTTTCAGCGTGTCCTTGACGTGGATGATGACGACTTTCAGCCCGGCCAGGGGCGGATCCGCTTCAGCTGGTGCTGGTGCCGCGGGCGCCGTCGTGGCAACGGACGCGGTGCTGGACGGGAACGAAGCGGACGCGCCGTTCGCGAGAGGGTGTCGCGCCGTCTTGGGCGATACGGGTTCGTCCGCACCCCCGTTTCCGCTCGCACTCCCGTGCCCGCCCGTGTGCGCGTTCTGGATTTGCGTCAGGGCGTCTTCGGGCGGCGAAGCGGGGCGGGAGGGGGACGCGCCGCCGTCGCTTTGGAAACTGGGCCGGCGGGCCGGGGTCGAAGGGTCGAGGGCGCGGGTGGCGAGGGAGCGGGAGCGCTTGCGGTCGGAACCTGCGTCCAGGGAGCTGGGGGGGTGGTGGGGGTTCTCGCGCTCGCGCTCGCGCTGCTGCTGGGCGGAGCGCTTGCGCTTGCGGGCGCCTTTTTCCTGTGCGCGGGCGGCTTTGGCATCGACGGTGAGGGCTGCGAGTGTCTGAAGTTCGGCGATGAGGTGTTTCGGGTTCAGGTGGCCGAAGAGAAAAGCGTCGGCTTGGGAGTCGTCGTAGCTGCACTCGATGAAAACGCCGCCGAGGAGGCCGCGCGCGAGTTTGCGCGCGGCTTCGGCCCAGACGAGGTGGTTGCGCGGTGTAAGTGAGATGGCGTCGGGTTCGATGTCGCCGAAGAAGAGGATTTCGCGCGAGGATTCTGTGTCGCGGATGAAGTAGGCGGTGCTGTCGACGACGCAGGTGGGGGCGTGATCTGTGGAGAGGCGGGGGGAGGCGTTCGGCGGGGCGGTGGTGGCGTAGAAGCTGGGGCGTTGGCCCGAGCCGCCGCCGCCTGGGGTGCCGGGGGCGGAGAACTGCGACATGGAGACTTGGCGGGCCATGGCGGGGGCGGATGGGGTGGAGTCGGGTTGGGTGGTGGGTGGATATTGCGACTGCGAGTCGGAGAGGCCCGCGATGCTGCCGCGGTGTTGGTGGCTCGGGGGGCTCTTGGTGCAGACGCCGTGCGAGACCTTGAAGGCCTTCACGCCCAGGCCGTCCGAAACGTCGATGTAGCCTCGCCCCTCGCCCTCGCCGACCATGACGTCTCCGCCCTCCTTCAGCCGCTGGAACGTGACAAAGCCCACCCCACCATCTTCGTCCGTGAGGTTCGGCCAGATTATGTCGTTGAAAATGTGCGCCTTGACGGCATCCACCGTGCTCGGTAGCGCCGCCAGCGTCTTCGGCCGCGACGTCGCGTGGAACGCCGCCGTGTTGATCGCAAATCCAGACAGGTGATCCAGATGCGGGTGCGTGATCAGGTAGGTATTGACATAGTTTCGAATGACATGCAGCGCATTCGCGCGCGCCGACTCATTGGGAAACTTCAACCCAGCAAAAGGCCCCGACGTCAACGTAACGGGGTCAGGTTTCGGCGGCAGGAGCTCCTCCCCATCCGCCTCGGGGCTGGAGGAGGGGAGACTGGAGCTGGTAAAATCCCCATTTCCCATCCCATTGCCGTTGCCATTCCGATACTCCCCACACATGCCCACATCCTCACTCACGCTCGGGAAATCCCTCTCCAAGATCCTCACAATGCTGGCCAAATGGCTCCCGGCGTCGACGGCCAGCAAGCTCCCGCGCGCCCAGTCCCTAGCCACGGACCGCACGAGGTAGCCCGTGACGTTCTCCTCGCTCGGCCCGCCGCCGGCGCCGAGACAAATGACTTGGAGCGCCGCGTTGGCCGGCGGGGGGGCACCGTTTGGATGCGCGTTGGAGAGCATGTCCGGCGGCGCGGTGCCATTCGGGGCCGCGTCTGGTGCGCGCGGACGCATGGATGCGTGTAGCCGTGGGCGGTGTCGGAAGGGGGTTGGCGCGGCGCGGCGCGGCGGGGTGGGGTTTCAGTTGGCGGGCGCAGGCGTCATAAGGTAGGCGGGAGAGTCGAGGTCCGTCCGTAGGGTGAAAAAGGGAGTTTTATCGCGAGGTGTCGCGGGCACCGAGTTTGCGCGAGGCGCCTAGGGTCGAGGGTCGAGGGTTGAGGCCAGGCAGGCAAGCGATTGCCCTCGAGGCCGAGGGGGGAGGGGGGGGGGGGGGGGGGGGGGGGGGGGGGGGGGGGGGGGGGGGGGGGGGGGGGTCGTCGACCGGCGCAACGTCGCGCAGAAGCGTGCGCTGCGGTTTCGCGCGCTCGGTGCCGACGGGCAGCTGCTTCGCTTTGTCGCGCAGCAAAGACGGCGAGGGATTGTGTCGAGCTGCGGCCTCCCGCGCTTTGTCGCTCGCTGCTGTCGCTGCGCTTATCCGGTCCCGAGTCGTCGTCTCTTTCTTTCCCGGCGCAAAGCTTCTTGCTCCGTCGTCGTCGCACGAGCTTGCTCGACAGCCTGGCAACCGCGCGAGGGCGTCGCGTCTCGAGTTCCGCAGTCGTCACTTTGCAGCTGGGTTGTCTCGTCCGCGTCCGGATCTCGCTCCGCGTGTCACTCAGCCGCGCGGCGATTGCGCGATGTCGAGCTCCAACTTGGGGCGCGCGCACGAACACAAGCGGGGTGGAGTAGGAATACAGGGTTGATAGCAAGGAGTGGAGGGAGAGGACGAGTGGGAAGAAGGAAAAGAAGGAGAAGAAGAAGAAGAAGAAGAAGAAGACGGGAGGAAGACTCGGAGGCGGGAGAGGCTGATGAGCTCGGTGGTTGGCAAGCTGAAGTTGGTTGGTTGGTTGGCAGCGCGGTAGCGAGCGGTAGGGCTGCTGCTGGGAGGTAAGGTAAGGTCAGGTAAGGTAAGGTAGGAAAGGTACAGTAGTCGCGCGGGTCGGGCGGGGGAGGAGAGAGCTCACATCCCTCCCTGCCCCGCGCGCGCGACGCTCCCGCGGGACGACTCGATCCTTCTTCTCCGTTGAGGCGGCCTCGAGTAGTGAAGGACAAGTTCCGCACAGCTACGGCAGAAAGACGCAACACCATCCACCATCCACCTCCACCAGCACATCGCATCGCATTGCAACACACCCCACCGTCGATCCCACCCAGACACCCAGCGTCCCACGATCCGCCCGCTCGGATATGTGCAGCCCCCACCATTCATTCCCGCCCGGCTCAAGTCTGGAACCTCTGATTCCACCCGGAAAAAGCGCAACGTCCACGTGCCCCGAGCGTTGCTCCCTCCCGAAACCCCACGCGGTCGGGGAGAAAAAAAGCTTCTGGAACGTTTCTGGGACTGTACTCGGAGGTACATCCGCCGACTGGGGACACTGGCTTGTGAGAGCCCGAGATGTGGGTGCGGGAATATTATTGTATTGAGCTACCTCGCGGGACGGACGAGAGTCGCTCGACGGGGAGAGAGACACGGGGAGAAACCACAACAGACACGGCCAGCTTCCAAACGAATGATTCTCTTACCCAATATACCTTTTCGACTCTCCGCCACAAGTCCCAGCCCGTAGTTCAAACATGAAAGCCATCACCCCAGACTCTGTTCCTAGAACCCAAACCCCCCTAGCCCTTCTCCTTCACACCGCGGAGCACTCCGACGATTCCACCATGCCTCGACCATTCCTCGCCATCCATCCTGGATCGTTCGCCTTTCCTCCGTGACCAAACGGCCCCGGTCCTTCACAAGCAAGCAAGACGTGCACTGCCTTGACCATCTCTGCGGTGTCTCGATCAAGTGACAGGCGAGCGATTCGACAGCCCCAGTATCACCATCGGCCCCGCGTTCCAACATCCGAAAAGTCGCAATCGTGCATCGAGCGGACTTGCGATCCCTTCCATTCCCTCTTCTGAAAGTCGAGTGCGCAACCCGCCCAGAGCATTCATAGAATTCTTTTTTCCCTCCAACCGGACCCAGCGATCACCCCTTCCCGCCCTCAGCAGCGGACGAAGCATTTCTGCCCCACCGGGCGCCACCACCCACACCACCCTCACCCACGCGCCAGAACCCCGCCGTCTTCCCAAACTTCCCGTTCGCCAGCCCACCGCCATTCGCCACCACCGAGCCCTTCGACGCGGTCTCCCACGCGGCCACCGGGTCGCCCACAGCGCCGACCGTGCTCGCCGAGCCGCGGCTCTGCACGCTCGTCGCCGAGTTACCACGCGAGTGGAGGGCGCGCGTGTTGTGGGGAGGCGAGAGCGTTCCGGTCGGGAGGCCGGAGGGGAAGGGTGAGGGGTTGTTCCAGGGGTCGGTGCCGGGAGCGCGGCGCCAGGAGGGGGCGTTAGAGGCGGGGACGGGTTTTGGGGAGGGCTTTTGGAGGCCGGGGGGCGTGCCGATGGGCTTCTGCTTCGGCTGGGGGTATGACGGGGCGGGCATTTGGGCGAAGCCCTGGCTGCCGGCCGGGAGGGAGGCGTAGGAGACGTCGCCCTTTGTGACGACGCCAGGGTTGGTCGTGTTTTGATCGGGCGGGGTGATAGGGGGATTATGGTTGCTGGCCTCCTCGTCGTCCACCAGGTCGTCGACCATCCTGCTAAGCTGAGCGTGGCGAGAGCCGGCGCCCGTGGAAGGGTGGCCGACCCCGTTTGGTTGTTTCGGCGGGCGGGCGGCGGCTTTGGTGACCTTGGTAGCGGCAGCAGTGGCATAGCTGGCCTTCTTGGGCCCTTGAGCCAGTTTGGGTCTCTCGACCTTGGGTTCGATTGCCTTTGCCGCGGTCGCGGTCGCGGTCGGAGTTGGTTTCGGAATATGCGGTGGGGGGACGGTAAGATCCACGTCCTCTGCATCGCGGTGCAAAATCCTGGTACCCTGCAGCTTCATTGGGGCTTGCTCGTCGTCGTTGGCCAGAAACAGGCCATCGGCCAAAAAGTCCTTTACGCGAGCCAGCGTCTCGATGTCGTCAGACGCGCGCTGAACACCCCTGGCGTCGTGGCGGGGTTTAAGAACGCCGGTGGATGGGACGCACATCCGTTTAGTAGCCTTCTCACTTTCGAGGGGCATGAAGCCGAGACTCTCCGTGTCTTCCTCGAGCAGATATGTAATCTCGATGATTTCCTCGAGGTCCCAGATCGGAAAGACAGCGGCGACGCGGTCGATGGTGCGCGCGTAGATGGGCCAGAACCGGTCGATCGACTCCCTGAGTAGTTCGTCGGTCGACAGTCCGGCGATGATGTGGACCATCGGCAGAAGCCAGGAGCTGTAGAGACGAAGGGCTGGAAGCAGCCGACGGCTGACTGGAGTGAGACGAGCCGCAAGTTGCGCTTCGTCGTCTTCATCGTCTGCCACAGTCATGTCAACTCCCTTCAAGTCTTCATGGAAGACACGCAACAAGGTCGTCAACGTGTTGATGTTGAACCGGAAAAAGAGCAGGAAGGCGTTTTGCAGTTCGTTGGTGGGGTTCTCCTGAAATCTCTCCTTGGAATTGCTCTGCGCGGCCATGTTGGTCATGACCATGCGCATAAAGGAGTTGTCAACTTCACGGTTCTTGACCTCGCTGGCAAGCTGGCCAAGCACCTCGCGCTCCAGCTCGGCGAAGCCCTTGAACATGACGCCCTTGACGCACATACTGTGCAGACGCACGAACCAGCCGATCAACATGCGCCTGGAGTTTTCAGGATCGTTCGGGGGCCCCTTTTGGATGAGTTCGCCGCGGTCCCACGCAGTGTTCGTCTTGTCGAATTCGCGCCTGAGGTTTTGGGGAGCCAGCGGGTGTGGCTCGTTGACCACAATGGCGCGGTAAAGGTGGTATATAGCGGTGAGGTGGTGCTGCTGCTCGAGGGCGATCACAGCTTGCTGGTGATGACCCAGACCAGACGACGGACACAGCAAGCAGGCTACCCCATAGAAGCCCAGCGCGTTCGAGAAGGTCGGTTTTTTGTCGAGCTGTTCCGAAGCGCGATAGCGCGAGAGATCTCCCAGGTAGATCAAGGTCCGATGGGCAGAGTCTACGACCTTCTTGCGGAACGCAGGAGACATTTGCCGCTGCGAGCTTTCGCCCGAGACGGGAGCCTTGATCTTCACTAAGACTTCCTCCAGCTCCGGAATGCCCGGGAAAGCCATGCAGAGCTTGTGAATATACGTCCTGTAAAATGATTCGCTGTCCTTTAGGAACTGGAGGTATAGCTTCATGAGCTGGCGTGTGGCGACGACCTGCTCGCTGCCTTGCTTGCGGTGCTCTTTGAGCGCGCGATTGAAGTACTTCTTGCCTTCGGTATGCGCGGCCCACAAGTTGGCCTCCGTGTTGTCCCCGCCATATTCGATCTTGGCCAGCATGCCGGTCTGGCAGATCTGGCGGTATTCTCCGAAAGCCTGGAGGAGGTTCGAAATCGGTTCATCCTTGTTGACCAACAAGTACTGGACTCGCTGCTCACACCACCGCTCACGGGCGGCGAAGTCGTCCATGCTTGCTGTCAAGGATCTGGATGGTCCACATAAGTGGTGCTGATTGTAGGATGTTGCGACCCTTTTCTAAGGGCCCGGTGGCTAAGTAAGGAAGTTGATCGGGTTGGGTTCGCTTGTGCCGATGCGAGCCATTTGGACAGCGGCGGCGAGAGGCGTGGAGATAGCTGTGGAACGAAGCGGGGGCAGCCGCGTGGTCGTGATCGATGGTAGTGGATAGTGGGAGACGTGATTGAGTGTGAGGTGAAGACGTGCACGGTGGGGAGGGTTGGGGAGGAAGAGGTGACTGCGCAGCGCAGCAGGCTGGCGCAGCAAGTGAGTGCCGTTCGTGGCTGATGAAAGTCGCCTCAGCGGAGATGGCGCCAGAAATTGCGAAATGCCAAGCTCCAGGCCGTTCCGCCTCCATCTTCTTCCGCCTGCACCCTGCCCTTCCGAGCCGAGCGAGCCTCCAACCGGCATGAAGTGGAGAGATAAAGTACAGGTTGGTTGACTACAGCCTTTGTCTTGTGGATGAGGCAAGTTGATTGATTCGAATAATGAATTTTTCTCCAGCACGAGGAGCTCAATTGCAAACAGTGTGGACAAACATTCGAGCTTTCTAGCTCCCACGATCGTTGACGCCACCGAGGTGTGGGTGTAAGGAAGTGGGCAATGTAGGTAGATAGGAGGTACCTTTGAACGATGAAAGGCTCTCGCGAATCGCTCCCTGCTCTCCCAAGACATTCTCTCGCCTTCACTCCAACACACCCAATCATGTCCCCGCCACCCAGTCCCCAGAGCGTACTCATAGTCGGCGGCTCCCTAGCCAGCCTCATGCACGCCCTCCCCCTCCTCGAACTCCCCCACCCCCCCCAAATCCGCATCCTCGAGCGCTCCGCCACCAACCTCCTCCACAACCAAGGCGCCGGTGTCGTCGCCAGCCCGGAGCTGCAGCACTTCTTCGCCGACTACGTCCGCCCCGGCCGCGACATTGCCGTCACAAGCCCGCGCCGCCACTACCTGGACCGCGAGGGCCGCATCCTGGAGCACAGCGTCGAGGATCGCCCGCAGCGCATGACGAGCTGGGACCTGCTGTACCACCTGCTGCGGTGGCGCGTGGATGGAACGCAGAGCGCGTACGTCGTCGGCCTGGCCACGGACTCGGCGCAGCCGAAAGCGAGCTACGAGCACGGCTGCACGGTCACTGCGGTCGAAGACGCGGGCTCCGACGGCGTTCGTCTGAGTTGGACGCGCCAGGGCTCCGGCGAGAGCGAGACCGCGACCGCGGATCTGGTTGTTGCGGCCGACGGCGCGAGCTCGACGTTGCGGCGGATGCTGTTGCCCTCGGTGCGACGGGAGTATGTCGGGTATGTGGCGTGGCGCGGGACGTGTGCGGAGACTACGTTGTCTGAGGGAGCCGGGTGGGTGCTGAGGGAGCGGTTCACGTTCTTTCATGCGGAGGGGATGCAGATTCTGGGGTACTTGATTCCTGGAGAGGGGGGGACGCTTGAGGAGGGGAAGAGGCTGTTTAATTGGGTGTGGTATTGTAACTATGCTGAGGGGAGTCAGGAATTAGAGGAGCTGATGACGGATGTTGGTGGGAGGAAGCATGCGGTTACGTTGCCGGTTGGTGGGATGAGGCCGCAGGTTTGGGAGAGGCAGAAGGCTTTTGCGAGGGAGGTGTTGCCGCCTCAATTTGCGGAGGCGGTGGAGAAGACGCGTGAGCCGTTCGTACAGGCTGTTACGGATGTGATCAGTCCGAAGAATTCTTTTATGGATGGGAAGATGTTGCTGGTGGGTGATGCGCTGGCGGGTTTTCGACCTCACACTGCGGCGTCAACGGGACAGGCGGCGTTTGATGCTTCGATGCTGGGTCAATGGGTGCGTGGAGAGATTGGTAGAGAGGATTACGATGGCAAAGTCATGGAATTCGCTGAAAGGGTGCAGAAGCAAGGGGTCATGCTGGGAGAAAGAAGTCAATTTGGCAAACATCCCCTCGCTGGTTGAAACGACAGATTGAGCATTGTCAAACGCGCTCCAACAGAAATCTCAAATTCAATCAGAAGAATCTAATCTATCAGTCTATCACTCATCGTCTCCACAGCAACATTTGAATCTGAGGGATGCAGACCGTGTCCTTGAGAGAGGTCAGTTGAGTACGAGGTGGCGTCGCTTCTCCCACTCCGTACGATAGTTTCAGATCGTCGTCCCCCCAATCGTAATAAGGATCAAGGTGATCGTGGGTCAGTCGTGAAACTCGAGAGGATCCTCCCCAATCGATTCATCTCTCCCACTCCCACTCCAGAGAATAATGCTTACCTCCTATGCCACATCCAGCATTCCCAAAGTCTGCCCATGCCCCGCCCATGCCGTCCCAGTCTCCGGCTCAAACACGTTATGGTGAACAGTAATCGCGCACTCCAAAGACTGCACTTGCAGCTCCGCAATGGCATCCTTCAGCCAGATGTTGTTCTCGTCGAGCGAGCAGGTTCGGAAATGCATGGTCATGGCGCAGGCGAGGAATGCCGAGAGTGCTTTCATTTGGTCGAGCAGGAGCGCTACGATTTCAAACACATTCGTGGTGGAGAGTTGTGCATCAGGGTCGGAGGCCAGGGTGTGGGTTTTCAGTGTATCGAGGGTCCGACCGAAGTGGCCATGGACGTTGCCGAATTGAGAGGTGTTGAGAATGATGGGGGCGGGCTCGATCGTGGGTGTGTGAGACATGGTGGATGAATTGTGGAATGGGTTGTATCGTCTGCTTGTTTCGTATGTGTGTCGTGATCGTGTCGGTCTGTGTGGATGTATGGATGTGTTGTAGATAACTCAGTGGGCGTGGAAAGGGTTAAATATCCACTCATATGGGATCCTGACCAGCGTTTGCTGCTTTGCTTGTGGAACATATTGCAATTTCAATGAGCAATTTCAGGAGCCCTCTCACAAGCCTTTTCAGAAACCCGTTGAGGCGCACATGTCGAATTCACTAGCGCGCTCAAGCGTATCTCGGAGAGGAATCCCGCGGTTGAGGGCAATGAGGTCGAGAAGTGACTCGCAAATTATGAAAAGTTGTGGCAAATTTGCCCGGACAACGACGAGACCCTTTCGATCTCGTGCTCGGATTTTCTAGCAAGTTCTCCGGCTCTCCATTTCATAGAAGAGGACGAGCCCTACCAGCTTGATTCAATGAGCTCAGGATGAGTAAAATGCCACAGAGAGATCGGCCAACCGACCAGAACGACGACCAGACCACTTTTGCCCCGTACTCGGATTCCCTGACAAGTTCCCTAATTGTTCGATTCATGGATTGGGATGAACGCGACCGGGTTCATCCAATGAGCCCAGGCCGAGAAGAAACGCTGCGGAGATACCGCCGCTTAACTGGGATAAATGACAATTCCACTCAATCGGGGGACGTCGCGTGGCGTGTCCGCCGATGCTTCTCCATCGTGTCAATAAGCGTTGGAGGGGATGAACCAAGGTCCATGGAGCTCACACAGACTGAGAATTAGGGGGAGACATCCACGAAAGTCCGAGTTAGCAACGAGTGAGCCCAGCCCATCTATAGCTCGCACGCATCTCCCGACGTACCTTGGAAGTACGAACAGAGGTCAAGGTGACGAGCGTAGGCCGAGGAGGCACAACATGACGTGTGAGTTGTGGAGATAGTGGTTCTTCTTCTCGATTCAAGCCTTGGTACATTTGGTTGATACAACAGAACAGGGGCATACTGTACAAAGCTGCCGTAAGGCGTCTATCTCTTGACCCAGGTGGGCATCTTCCTCGCCTTCAGCTTGCCCGGTTTCTTCCTCTCAACCTTTCGAGGATCGCGATGCACCACTCCGGCTGCAAAATATCGTTAGTTTCTGTGCGAGGATGCTTCGTGTAAGCGGGAAACGTACCTCTTCTTAGCGCGGGCTTCAAGTCTGGCTCATGCGCCAGAAGCGCCTTTGCAACACCCAGCGTGATCGCATCTGCCTGCCCTGTCGAACCCCCTCCCTCGACCAGAGCAAACACATTGTACTTGTCTAATCTTCGCGTGGCCTTCAATGCCCAAACCGCAGACTCGCGGTGATACAGACGCCCGAAGTACTCCGTCAAGCTCTTTCCGTTGACCAAGCACTCTCCTTCGCCCTCGACCAAGAAAACCACCGCTCTGCTGCTCTTTCTCCGCCCCACTGCGCGTGCTCGCCCGGACTTGTCAATGACGATGGGCTTGGGTTTGTTCAGGTGCGGTTGAACACTGCGCTTATAGCGCTCGAGGGTGCTCTGCACTTCAAGGGGAAGCAGGGCCGGATGGATGTAGTTCAGACGCTTGAGGAGCTGCAAAAGCATGTTGTACCCCTTTGCACGAACAGGCTCGGCCAGCTCGGTCTTGTACTGCTCCATTGTCTTCCATGCTACACGGGGAGCATGTCCTGGGTCGAGCACCGGAAGAGTTTGATGCTTGCGCAGCAGCGCAGACAGATACAGGAGGTCGTCGGTGTATTTGGGTGTGGCGGTGAAATAAGATGGCGATGCAGGCACCACTCGTATACGGCGCAAGAGAGGCAGACCAGCACCAGAAGTTTGACCACGCCCTTGGGTCCTGAATCCGCCTCCTCTCCTGTCGTCCCCCTTGCGTTGTCCGCCTCCTTCCTCAATTATCTGAGCCTTAGGTCGTGCGAACTGATCGCCATCGTTTGAGAAGCGAATGGGGTCGGCGGCCTTGATCTCCCCTTGGGGTTCGGATGAGGATGCGTAGAAGCGACGAGGATGGTGGACGACCTGTCGTTTAGCCGGGTTGCGGCACGAAGCCACCGCTCTCCGGAAACCCGTCCGGAGGACAAAGGGCGCGTCCATAATGGAAAAAGAGTGGGTGTGGGTGGTGCACAGCGCAATGCGACCGGAGACGGGTTCTAAAGGTGAAGCGTCGTCGGGGCGAACTGGGCGCTGGGATGCCAAGACGGGTGGTCAGAGCTTCCCGCCTGTGAGTGGGTGCAAGAATTTCTGCCGACCAACGTCAACTCACCCTCCCTTTCCCCAAACACTTCTTGATACCCGCACCACTCACACCACCACTTGCATTCCCAGCCAACGAAGGCGCATTACCACTTCTCTTCTGCAAGATCACACCATCTGTTCAGCATGTCGTCCTTCGGCAAACTGTACTCCTTCCCTGTATGTTCCCCGCCACGAGCGAACCCGACATCCCCCTCCAAACGCAAACACAGAGAGAACCGGAAAAACAACAGAAAACGAGGGGTCTTCTGCGACAAAGCCTGAACTGACACCGCATGACAGGGCAACGCGCGCACGACCGCCATCCTGGCCGTCGCCAAAGCCAACGGCCTCAACGTCGAGCTCGTCCACACTGAGCCCTCCAAGGGCGTCAGCGAAGACTACCGCAAACTCAACAAGCTCGGTAGGGTTCCTACCTTCGAGGGCAGCGATGGGTACATTCTGAGCGAGGCCATGGCTATCGCCGTCTACCGTAAGTTGTCATTGCTGTTTTCCTTCGAACTCTGCGGAAAGCGTTGGGCTATCATCGTGCCCTCGCTCCACATGATGATTATTACATACAATTTACAGTTATCCCTGTCTGAACAATTCTGTTGAGAATGTATTCACACTCTGATCACCGCCAACACTACACTTGTTGCTGCAAACGCCGTCGTCGAGCACCAGCTGACCTGCTATAGTGACCTCCCAGAACGAGAAGACCACCCTCCTCGGCAAGACCAAGCAGGACTACGCCTCCATCCTCCGCTGGATGTCCTTCGCCAACAGTGAGGTGCTTCCCGCCCTCGGTGGCTGGTTCCGCCCGCTCATCGGCCGCGACCAATACAACAAGAAGAGCGTGGAGGACAGCAAGATCGCCACCGCGCAAAGGATCAAGGTCATGGAGGACCACCTCCTGATCAACACCTACCTCGTCGGCGAGCGTCTTACTCTTGCCGACCTCTTCGCTGTCAGCATTGTCAGCCGCGGCTTTCAGTACTTCTTCGACCCCCAGTGGCGCCGCGACTACCCCAGCCTCACCCGCTGGTACGAGACGGTCTACAACCAGCCCATCTACACCGAGGTCGCCGGCAAGCTTGAGTTCATCGAGAACGCCATCCCCAACCAGCCCCCCAAGAAGGAGAAGGAGGACAAGCCTAAGCAGGAAAAGAAGGAGAAGGTCAAGACCGCCGCCGAGAAGGAGCAGGAGGAGGAGGCCGCCCCTGCCCCTAAGCCCAAGCACCCTCTCGAGGCGCTTGGCAAGCCGACCTTCGTGCTTGACGACTGGTACGTACACCCTTTTCCGTCGGATCTATCTTCGCATGCTAACTCGTCAACAGGAAGCGCAAGTACTCCAACGAGGAGACGCGCGAGGTTGCCCTGCCCTGGTTCTGGGAGAACTGCAACTTCGAAGAGTACAGCATCTGGAAGATGGACTTCTTGTACAACGACGAGCTCACCATGACCTTCATGAGCGCCAACCAGATCGGCGGCTTCTTCACCCGTCTGGAAGCCAGCCGCAAGTACCTCTTCGGCTGCGGTTCCGTCTTTGGGCAGACCAACGACTCCATCATCCAGGGTGCCTTCCTCGTCCGCGGTCAGGAGGCCATCCCTGCGTTCGACGTCGCCCCTGACATCGACAGCTACAAGTTCACCAAGCTTGACCCCAAGAAGGAAGAGGACAAGGAGTTCCTCAACACCCAGTGGGCGTGGGACAAGCCGATTGAGGTCAACGGCAAGTCGTACGAGTGGGCCGACGGCAAGCAGTTTAAGTAGATCATGCTTCTGCAGCTGGTCGGGATTGCATGCAAGCGCAACGAGTCGGAATTTTCACGGTGTGAACGATGGTATGAGACTAGGAAAAGCTGAAGAGTAAATGCATGTGATGGCAACGAGACGCATGCGTTGATGCATGAACTTCAAAGTAGAGCGCGCATCATGCCTTTCATTGTGTTGGGCGTCCTGTGCAGCTAGCGTTTGTTTTCTCCAAATGAGATGCCCTGTGATCGGCAACAGCATTGCGCTTTTCACCTCCTCTTGAGTCACTTTCTATGTAGTGCGGACGTGTTTCCACGTTCACAGGTGAACAATAACAACATGCCTATGACTGCGGTACACGCTGCCAAAGGGTAGCGACTCCATATGAGGTCGCGGGCCTCAGCCTCCCTACTTCAAGTTGCAGCCTCGTCCCGTTCCATCTTGCCAGCGGTCTAGCATCAGGCTTTTTTACTGGCATATCAACGATGACAGCGTGGGAAACTGCAATCAGTGAGCCCTGAACAGGTATAGCCAAAGTCTAATTCATAACAAAGCAACGCCCAGGTATCTCACAGGAGAGTCGACCCACTCCCGAAAGCAATCCCGCCACACCCCATCCGCTCAACACACTGCGTGCGTTTTCCCATGCTTCCCCCTCAGACTATGCTTCTCATCCGCAAAATGCTCGTTAGCCCCTTTCCGCTTCCCACTCATCTCGACCCTCTCCTTCACCCTCTCCGCATGCTCCTCCGCCTTGGCCGGCTCCAGCTTCCCCAGATACTGCAGCGCCAGCCGCAAATCCGTAATCAACGAGTCGCAGCGGGACCGCGAAAAATCCTCCCGCACCACCACCCGCATCATCTTCATCCCGGCATCCGGCGCCATCGTGTACGCCGGCACGACCCAGCCGCGCTCACGCAGGTGGTGCGCGATGGCGAACTCGTCGAAGTGCGCGCCTTTCGCAGGGTCGAGCCGGAAGGCCACGAGCGGGAGACCCGAGCCGTGGCCCTGCGACATGAGCAGGAAGCCCATGGCTTGCACGTTGGCGGCGAGGTAGTCGGCGGTGCGTGTCAGGTTGAGCATGATACTGCGGTAGCCCTTTTTGCCTAGGCGGATGAGCTGGTAGTATTGGCCGATGACTTGCGAGGCGCCGCGGGAGAAGTTGAGGGTGAAGGAGGCTTGTTGGGTGCCGAGGTAGTTGATGTTGAAGATGAGTTCTAGAGGGGTCTGGTTAGCGGTGCAGGGGAAGGCGGTCGAGGAGGGCTTACCTTTGGGGAGGAATTCGGGATCGCGCCAGAGGACCCAGCCGACGCCTGGGTAGACCAGGCCGTATTTGTGGCCGGACACGTTGATCGAGACGACTTTTTCGAGGCGAAAGTCCCAGACGAGGTTGGGGTTGACGAAGGGAGCGACGAAGCCGCCGGAAGCGGCGTCGACGTGGATGGGGCAGTCGATCCCCCTCGCAACGAGCATGTCGTTGATGGCCTTGGTGTCTTCGTACTCGCCAGTGTAGGTCGTTCCCAGGATGGTACAGATCCCAATCGTGTTTTCGTCGACGAGATCCACCGCCTGCTGCGGATCGATGACATAGCGGTCTTTGGTGCAGTTGACGAATTTCTCCTCCACATCGAAGTATCGCGCTGCCTTCTCCCAGCAGACCTGGACGGCCGAATTCATGATGATGTTGGGCCTGCTGGCGTCCTTACCTGCGGCCTTGCGCTTGTTGGCCCAGCGCTTCTTCATGGCCAGCGTGGCTAGCATGATGGCTTCGGAGGAGCCAATCGTCGAGGTGCCCATGGCGTTGGTGCTATCGTCGTGCGTGGGCATGTTGAAGAGGCGCGCGATCATGTTGACGCAGCGGTTCTGGATGTCGGCGCTCACTGGGTATTGGTCGTAATCGATGAAGTTCTTGTTGAAGGCCTCGACCATGAGGCTTTCGGCTTCATGCTCCATGTACGTCGTGACGAAAGAGGCGAGACTGAATGAGTGTCAGTCGCTGCAATGCCATGCTGTTGATCTGAACGTACTTGAGCGTAGGCGTGCCATCGAGAGTGAGGTCGTCCCTGAATAGCGGCCCAAGTCAGTGGCCTGGGGTCATGTCCTCCGCAAACCAGACGCTCACTTTATCAGGCGATGCGCAACATCTCTTGGCATTTCATCCTCGGGCATTTCGTGCTTGGGGATGTCCGTGGAGGCGTATCTGCTCCCGTACACACTGCTAGTGAACTCGTCTTCGCCGATCTGCATGTGCTCAGGAGATGGAACGAGAGATGCATCGATGTCGGCGTTCGTTGCCACACGGCCGAGATGCACCATTCTGGCGGTATTCTGGGGGATCGAAGTAGGTCGAAGGGGCTTGGAGATTTGGAAAAAGGTAGAAAGGTTGATATCAAGAACTAGTCAAAGCTCTGACTGTCAAGAGAATAGTAGTTGGAAAGATAAAGGGAGGGCGGTAGAGGGGGAGAATTGTCAAGAAAGGCGCCCATAGATTTGAAAGTCGAAGAGAACATCTTTCGCGGTGTCCGCGTGCCTACCTGTGACCGGTTTGCAGCGCAGAATGTACGCAAGCATCAAGTGCGACCGATCTAGATGCGATTGCGACAGTCTCTTGACGTAGGAAGCCGCGTCTGTTAGGTTGGCGGTAGCGACAAACCCCGAGGAAAGCGACGTGACGACCGTGGTGCCGTGGCTGAAAACACCTAAGGCGAGATCCGTAAGGTAGGCCGGCAGCCACCGACAGCAAGGCAGGAGCGGAAACAACATGGAGTATAGGCCGGAGACAACGAATGAACCTGAGATTCAGTCAACAGAATAATCGAATATTCTGACAGATCGACCTGTGCAGTGGTCAGCCGCACAAACACCATCATCATTGAACAAATGATTCTAGGAGGCCCTCCGGCTGCCTTGAACAAGCAACAGCCAACACCGCTTGGCCAAAGCTTGTGAGCCGAGCTTGATGCATGCGATTGGTGGTTCACGGACGAGAAGAGTGCGTGGCACTAGTGACACAGTAAAACCGGCTGGCCGGGGCATGGAAAGGAGTGTTACAGCGCATAGAAGAGGGGCTGAATGCGACGCGCGGCATGTTCAGCGCAGGTTCCTGAAGCTTGTGTCGAATGCGAAGTTGGACAACTATCAAACCAACATCACAATAGGGTTGAAGTGTTTTTCAATATCGCAAATACCTGCACCGTGGTTGTCTACAGCTTGCTCATGTTCCCTTCCGCCTTCTTCAGAGGCCGCAAAGCTTCGTCCAGCACGCTCATGCTCTCCACCAGCTTCCTTTCCGTCAGCCTCGGCGTAACAATCTGCACACTCAAAGCGCTACCCAGATACACTTTGCGATCCACCTTCGTCCACAGCTCCCTGTTGATTTTGTCCCAACCGTTGAGCGGCTGAGACTGCGGGATCTCAGCACCCAGGTCCGCCTCCGTGACGTCGCGCACGGGTATCATCCCGGTCGACAGATCCAGCAGGTTGAACATCGAGGTGTAGTTGGTCGAGTTGAAACTGTCAATAGCCGGGACTGGGTGCGGGACCGCCGGACAAAGGATGACGTCTAGCGTTCTGTCGCCCTTCGACTGAAGACTGTGTGAGCGCCAGTACCCGCCAGTCTCCCTCCAGACCTCAAGGAACTTGGTTTGCAGCTCGATCTTCTGAGCCTGGATCTTGCGGACTTCGTCGAGACTTTTTCCGGGACGCCGGCGCAGGCGGTTCTGTAGCCACGGCGAGAGCGGCTCGCCATGTTCCTCCAGAGTATCAAACCACGTGTTTGCCCCGTCGATGGATATCACGCCGTTGAAGACTTTGAGGCACTGCGGGCCGAGAGAGCTGAGTTCAACCTCAATAATTTCGATGTTGTTGGTGGCTGTGGAGAGCGTGCGAGCGATATCGTCAATCAGACGTTGCATTGGTGGTAGCGGTGTGCAGTGGCCGTCCGTTCGAGCTACGCCAACTCGCAGGGGGGTCGCTCTGTTGAGGCCGCGTGAATGACTGCGGAGGGGCTCCTGCTGGTCCCAGTTTTGCAACACAACTTCTGGATCAAGAGAAGATGGGTCGCCTTCACTAACAACTCGCAGAAACAGCTCACAGTCCCTCACGCTTCTCGCGATCGGCCCCGCGGTCTGGAATGTAGCCAACGTCAGCACTGCAGACAACAAGCTAGTGGCGTCCTGATCTTACCGCCTCAATTCCCAGCTTGCTATCCCCAGCTCGTCCTCCACTTTCCTGCCCAGCATAAGGCACCCGTCCATGAGAGGGCTTCAGTCCATAGAGTCCGTTACACAAGGCGGGAATACGAATGCTGCCTCCAACATCTGTCCCAATCCCCAAAACGCTCCCTCGCATCCCCAACAGCGCCCCCTCGCCACCCGAGCTGCCACCAGGGGTGAGCCGCTTGTTAGCCGGGTTCAATGTGCGCCCAAACACATTGTTGTGGCTATCCAGCGCCGCCAACGTTTGCGGCACGTTGGTCTTGCAGTACAACACTGCACCTGCGTCGAGCAGAAGATCGACCAACGCGGAGTTCGCCGTGGCCGGTTTGAAGCAGAAGGCCGCCACGCCAATCGATGCGTCGTATCCTTTGACCTTGAAAGTGTCTTTGAGCGAGATTGGCAGCCCGTGGAGGGGACCCTTGGGCTTTCCGGCCCTCGCGAAGTGCTCGTCGAGCTGCCTGGCGCGCTCCAGGGCTTCGTCGAAGAAGATCTCCGTCAAGCAGCAGGTCAGCTGCTGTGCAATGGCAGCGCGCTTGCAGAAGGCGGTGACGACGTCGACACTGGTGAGCACGCCGGCAGCGAGGCCGGCCTGCAGAGCCGTGGCATCAAAGTCCTCTGTCAGACGGAGCTCGTTGGCCGTTAGAATCCTGCTTTCGCGCGGGACGTCAAGCACGTTCTGGCGGTCATGATCAATGGCGGGAAGCTGCCATTCACGTGGGATGCGCAAGCGTTGCTCTTCTTTCTTGCGGGCTGCGATGAGTTTCCAATCTGCCATTTTCGCTTTGTTGTTGGGAATGCAACTCGAATCGCGGGCAGAGCACCTTGCCACTCATATGAGGTCCAGGTGTGGACGGGAGGGGTCAACAACCGAGGTCGAGGTCAGACACTGCGACTCGCACCTTTCTAATCGGGCGGAGCATAAAGCACGCCGCCGAAAGACGCGGTGCACACAACCATGGAGCAGTACGACCATTTGACGGGAAAATGCCGATTCGCGCAAATGCGACGATAAATTCTGCAGTGTGAACGTATGTACATAGGATTGTTGATCATGACGAGTATTCGATGTTACATTCATTCTAGGGCAACGGTTTCAGGAGCGACTTTGAGTCCATCCTCTCTAAGCATCGATCCATTCGCCAGCCAACCACCTGTTGAGCATCTCCAAGCTCGCCGTCGGCTGGTCGTACGGCACCATGTGGCCACCAGCATGCAGACGCATGAAGGTGAAGTTGTGGGCGGACTTGACCGAGCCAATCTGCGAGCCGTCCTCCAACATGGTCAGGTCCTCCATGGGCGCGTTCTTGTACGCCTTGTGGCCGGGCCACTCAAGCTCCGAAGTCCAGGCAAGGTTACCGAGCCAATTGCAGATGAAGTCGGCGTCACCAGCGTAGACGAGCACGGGGATCTGCTCAAGGATGCCGGGTACGAGGCGGTGGAAGGGCTGCATCCAGTCGCCCTGGAAGAGGAAGTTGCGGTTGATGTCCATGTTGCAGCTGTCGTAGCTGTCGACCTCGGAGCCCAGGGCCTCCATGACCTCGGGCTTGTTGAGGTACTCGGATATCCAGTCAAGCTCGTCGTAGCAGAGCTGGTTGCTGCCGCACTTCTTGCGGACGTCGTAGGGGTTCATGCCCGTGCGCTGGTAAGGGCCGATCATGGCGTTGTTGCAGTAGATGGACGCCGGAACGCACGACCAGACGCTCTCGCTGTTGTAGCAAGACTGGATGAGGTTTTGGCAACGAGGCAGCGAGTCGTCCATGCTGGCACACTCAGACTCGCCCAGGACGGCCGGCCAGCCGCCCTCGCCGCAAGCCATAGGGCGGTAGTACTCGTACTGAGTCAAGCCATCGGTCAGGCCGTTGCCGATGAGGACGGACTGCAGGTTGATGTTCCTCTTCTTGTGCGACAAGATCTCGTTGGCAAACACGGGTATGTAGTGACCGGCGTAAGACTCGCCAGAGATGTGGAAGGACTGCTTGGAGTATTGCGGGAATTGGTCGAAGAAGAGGGTGAGCAGGGCGTAAACGTCCTTGCCGGCCGCGACGGTGTTACTGACGCTGCTCCCAGAGTAGGAAAAGCCCACATTGACAGGCTGGTCGAGGAAGATGACCGAGGCGTTTGCGTTCCAGCTGCTGGGGTTGAACTTGACCTCGCGCTCGCCGGTGATCGACGAAGGGCCGAGCTCCATGAAGAGACCCGTCAAGGAGCTGCAGCCTGGGCCTCCGTTCAACCAAAGAACGACGGGGTCGTTCTCCGGGTCGTTGCGAGATTCAAAGAACCAGTAGAACAGGTGCTTGTCGTCCTCTTCGTTGTCGAGGTAGCCGGAGTATTGCTTGACCTTGTCCACACCCAGGCTGGCGGGGTCCACCTTCTTGGTGCGCAGGTTGAATGACTCCAGGTTGCCGTCGATCGCCCTCTCTTGCTCCCCAGTCTTGTCGTTCGTGACCCAGACGCTCTGGAGGTCTTCGCCCTTGGTGTGGAAGTCCCAGTGACTGTCGGCCTTCTTCGTGTGGGCCTTGGGCATGCTGAAGAAGGAGGCCTGCTCCATGCTCTCAGGGAACATCATGGCAACTTGGTCCCAAGTCTGACGCGCTTCTTCGGTGAGGTGCTTCAGCTCGTGCTGGAGATTTTCCAGAGGCTTCGACCATGATGATGCCTTGTCGCCGGCAGACTTGAGCACGTGGTTGACGGCCTCAGGAGCTCGGAGGGGCTGCTGCTGCTGGAGGACAGAGGCGGTGGCGGCTCCAGCCAGGAGCGCCGGTGCGAGGTACTTCATCTCGACGAGGGTCAATGCAAGCGCTAGAAAAAGAGAGGATGCAGGGACCGATGCTGATGAGGTTGATGAGTAGAGAAGGGAAGAGCGCGAGGCGAGATGGGAAGGGAAGAGAGCTGTGCCTGTATCTCCACGAAGTCAGCAAGCAGCTGACAGGGCAACAGCGTGCACGAGCCACTGTATGACGACTGCCAACTTCAAACGCCGAGCGCCGATGTCGCGACGTCACCTCGGTCACTCACGTGGGATAAACTTCTCCGAGCACTCGACAGAACTCAACCTCTAGGCTCCGTCTCTCACTTCATTTTCGAATTCATGGCCAGGAGTGTTTTGAACATCCCTAGCATCATCGCTATGCCTTTTTTCCAGATCGGCCGCGCCATTGTCTCCAGGCTTCCAAACAGGATCATTCGGTAACCGTCTCTCTCGCCAAGGTAGATCTCACGAGCGCGTGAAGCGCTTCGGGGCCACCGAGGAGACGAACCTCGACGTATGTTTAGCAGCTTGTGCCACTTCTCCAGGTCAACGTTTGCAAGGTCCGGCGAAACCGAATCAGAATGGGACAGTCAAATAGCAGGAAGCTGCAGAGTCGGGGGATCGTCGCATGTTTGATATCTTCTCCGACACTGCGAGCATGCACAAAGAAGGGCAAGCGGGGCGGAGTGTCAGGGATGTCCAACATCCGCAGAGAGAACAAGAGCATGACATGGAGATGGTAGTTGGATTCTGGCAGCGAGCCATTGAGCCGTAAAGCTGCTCAGGACAATCATCTCAAAGAATGATGCCTGCGACTTTGATGCGCGGTTTTGGCCAGGCAGAGTGCTAGTCGCGCTTGTATAAGAGAGAAAATGAGGTCGAACGCCAAGACCTATCACAAACTCACTTGCTCATCACTCACACTCTCCAAGTACTACTTCAAGGTCTGCGGCGTTGATGAAGACCTCGGGCAGAGATTCCAGAGCAGCCATGCAATGGTGGAATTGGCAGAAGGTGCTTCTTGGCGCAAGATCCTGAGACCAACGTTTGATGGACTCACGACTCCATCTGATTTCGTTTTCTCCCATTAATGGCTTGGTCTGCGTTTCCCATGTTCGAGCCTCAAGAAAAGCGCACATTTTCACGAGAAAGGTTATCAAGCGCGCGATTCCATGTCTTGCCGCCAGGGCGACTGCTCTGTGCCCCAGCGAGCAGACATGCAAGCCCCCCCGTGCGGCAACGACGTCTGCTTGAGCGTAGCAAAATCTGCTCATGCTCGAGTCACGCCCTGTACTTCAGGATTCCGTTGTCCAACACAGTGATTCCATTCCATGCAGGTATTCCACGAAGAATTCCCGTCCGGAAGTCAGCTTTGACAACAGATGTCAATGCTCAGGAGGCGGTCCTACCTCCTAAGCCGAGCACCTGGTGAGCATGTTCACTCGAGCCGAATACCGGAGCTCGGTCTGTGACGTTGTTGAGCGGGACGAGCCATGAAAGACATGATTGGCGCGGACCTGCGTGCGGATAACGGAGCACTCGGCTCGGGCTAGGGTAGTGCGCACGCTGCTGTGTTACGCTGGTGGAGGATGATCTTTACGCTGCCGACCGAGCCGACGTCACGGCGACTGGCCCGTCCAAGTTGCGGTCACATCTCGGTCGGCCGAGGTGAGTACCGTAGTTTGAGGAGCGATCAAGACATTCGACACAGCAGTAGTGCTGGTGATCTCTCACGCCCATGCAGGACGTCGTTACCATTGTTTGGCTTGAGTCGTGACTTTGTGGATAAGAAAGAGCGGGGAGATGCTCGAGGGACTTCCGGTGGGGTTGAATGGCCGGTGGGTTGTTGTCTCGACGGATTGCCAATGCGTTGACAAGTCGCCGTCGCACTTCAAAGTGTCGCACTGACGAACGCAAAGGCTGCGGATCACCTCGGAATGCTCGCGATTTTCAGTTCAACTCATCTGCTTGAACGACTGGAGCGCGCCTCTCAAGAATGATCAGAAAATATCGAGAATCCTCGAATCGAGATTTGGACTGGGCACATCCGTCTAAAGATAGCCTTTCGACCGGCTACATACTTACATACTCCATGTCGGAAAGCTTGGCATGCGGCTCCAAGCACTTCCACATGATGATTTCGATCTGAGTTTACATCGCAAGGCTCGCCCACCCGCCAGCCCGCCAACCCTCCAAGTCGCGTCCTTCTGCGATTCCCATGTTCTGCGGGGTGACACAGGTACATATACCAGTGGTCAAGCACATCGCGCGGGACGTCACCTCACCTCTCAGGGTCGCAGCAGACTGGGCAATATTGTGTGTAAGTCACAGCGCGATGTGGAAGCTTTTCGATTTTTTCGCCGCCGCCAGCGTGCATGAACATCGCGTCTTCTCCGCTGCTGCCGCCGCAGCTCGCGAGTCGCGGTAAGGCGGAGCGCCGTGCCGGCGAGGCCGACGCAAGACCGTTCCTTGCTCGACACGTTTCCGTCGACCCTGTGAAGAAGTCACCTCATGGGCTGGCGGACATCCGAGCTTCCACGGCATCTGCTAGTCCGTGAGATGGTGAGGCAGTCGATGGCGAGGCAGCCACAATTGGTGGCGTAGGGCTGATCCCGGCACGCGATACAGTCACGCTTAGGTCAACAGACCGAAGGTGCACGTAACGCGAATTGATGTTTTCGCCGCTCAACGGGCGTGCCCTACACGCCTCTTGTGCAGCCTCGCAAGGGACTACTCATGCCACCGACATGGGAGGTCCGACGGCGAGTCGCGAGACCTGTCTCCAGCTACTGGAGCATGCCCTATCGGGTAGCAAAAGCGTGATCGCGAATAGCACCCGCCGTCCCGAGCACCCGAGCGTGGGGAGGGCACTTTTTTTTCCTGCGCGGGCGCATCGGCTGCTATCTATGTCGAAGCGTTCGTATTGTCGCGCGGAAGAGCTATCGATCAGGGGAACAAGGCAAACGGGTCTCCGGATTTTGGGGGCAGGCAAGCAGGCCAGGAGGTCGGTGAAGAGGGGAGGCTTTGGGATTATGGGTCGTGCGAAGGTGAGGTCGATCATGCCATTGGTCAGGCCGTCACGCCGGCGGTGCTATTCATAGCGAAGCGAACTAGAGTACGGTAGCCGGGCACGCGAGTCTCCACTAGCACGCACACATCTGGTAGTAGTGAACAATCCTCCCGCGCCTCGTAGGCGTGCAGGTACTTACCTTAGCCTTCAGCTGTTTTTTTGTTCCGCAGCTGGAGCGTCATCCGATGGCGCGCGCGCAGAAGGCCACCGCGGAGGGCCAGGCCAGTGTGTACAGATGGATGTACTGTACTGTACACTTGCACGTGTGGCCGCGGATCGACGCCCGACGCCCGACCCCCCTGCCGGCTCCGTTGAGACTCGAGGGGGGTGGCACGCCGACGGCGTTGACCGCGACCGGCGACTGCAGCGTGATGAGGTCGCACAGGGCTGTGCAAAGCATGGTGCGCCGCTGCGTGCTACTCGTCCGGCTCGGGAGCGTTCCTTGCAGCGCTGCACCGCGATGTGTCGTTACAGTATTGTACTTAGCCCATCCTGGTATGGCTGGCTGTCCATTTAGACACACCCAAATGTCACCCCGTCGGCTGCCACTATCCCCTTCGAGTCGTCCGGCACCCGATCGAGCTGTGACGTGCATCTGCTAGGAGCACCGCTGCCCGCTTGCTCTTGCTCGCTCGCTCTGCGATGGTTCGTGCGGTGGGCCACGGGGCAATCGTCTTCTTTCGGCCCTGCGGGTTGACTTCATCCCGTCCAAAGCGAACCCTCCGGGTGCGGTGCGAGTAGGTTTTGACGGCAGTGATTACTGCTTCAAGGGTTCAATTGAACCATCGCCCTTTGAGCTAGGCTGACTGGGAGCTATTCTAAGACACATGCCATAGCTGCAGGTCGGTCGTCGGTCAGACGAAATGCTACGTCGGTCGACCTCAGGGTGGTTTTATTTCGACGACGCATCTCTCTCCATCTTATAGACTTCCCTTCGCGATACCCTCGACCACCACATCCCTCTTCCACGCTCGCTTCACCAACACTCGTTAGACTTCTGCGTTCGGCCCGCACGTCGTCACTATCGTCTATACATATTGACTACTCATCGCCGACACTCGCTTTCGTGAAGCCATTTCTCCACGATCACAGAGGCTTTTCCACTCGCTCGACACCACTTCTCGACACCACTCCTCGACAGTGTCATCCCTGTCGACTCACCACAGATCGCAACCTGCGGATTGTCCCTCTCAGCAGCCCAGGCCGACTGGACAGCTGAGAACCCCCCACCGGCACCCGACGTCCGACTGCTTCCACCCGTTGTCACAGCAAGGAAGCTTACTGTTGCAATGGCTGGCCAAGGTGCAGGACCCTCCAGGCGGAGCCACACGAAGAGCCGTAAAGGCTGCAAAACGTGCAAGAGGAGGCACATTCGCTGTGACGAGAACTTTCCGCAGTGGTATGTGTACTCGCTCTTCTGACAAACTGCAGCTCGCTGACTTTGCATGCCCAGCCGCAACTGCACGAAGCATCACGTCCGATGTGACTACATGGAGAGCATGGGTTCGGACACCGAGTCTCAACACAGCCCCGAGCAGCATACGGTTGTCCTCAGTCCCAACTCGGAAGACCGTGTCGAGAGCTGGCAGCAGACCGGCGCCTATCCGTATCCCGACCTCCATGTGTATCCGTCTCCTCAGGCTCAAGAATATTCGAGGAATGAGCTCCGTCTCATTCACCACCTATCGTCCATTTCCAACGACCTGCTGCTCAGAGGGACGACGAATCTGACAATCTGGACGCAAAAGATGCCCAAGTGAGTTGTGCCGGCACGCGGCTTCAGGAGATGGCCAAGCACCTCGTATTCGGCAGAGCTTCGAAGCTAACGTGCCGACCTCTGCAGATTTCTGAGCCTAGCCTCGTCCTACCCCTTTGTGATGCACGCGCTCTTGTCATTTTCTGCCAATCATTTGGCCCGGACGCAGGGTTCGACGGAAACGCGAAACCTGCAGATTCAGCATGGCGGCATCGCGCTTGGTGGCCTCCATGAGGCCATTGGAAGCTTCTCGCGAGAGAACGCGGACGCCGTGCTGGCGGCGTCACTCTTGATGCTTTGGCAGGCAATGGACTGGCGTAGCTGGTCGTCTTTGCGAGCCGGTATTCAGACGGTACGTTATGACACTGCGAGTCCCTGCCACTTATTCGTGCTAACAGTAGCATCAGGTTCTTTCGGCAATGCAGTCGTGGAAACACGACTCGATCTTTGCCGAGTATGTCGCACAAGAAGATCACGTAGCCAGCTCCCTTCGAAGCCATCACAGGCAGCGGTCTGTCGACCAGGCCGAACGCGGTGCTATATTGCAGAACACCGCCAATGCTTTGCAGGGGTTGCAAGTGACGCTCGCCGGACACGAGCAAGAGACGTATTGGACTGGTCAGCTTCTGAGCTACATCCAAGGCCTCCAGAGTATGGAGCCTCCACAGTCTCTGGAAGACCAATTCAACCAACTTTACCACCTCCGCAAGTGGCTTTTCTGGGTTCCGACCACGCTCCTGCAACAGCAGGGCGTGCAAGGCCCAGCTATGCTCACGCTAGCATATTTCTACTCCACCGCTTTGGCTCTTGAGCCGCTGTATCCCGACTTGGGACCATCCTTCTGCGCCGCTATGGCACTCTCACCCCTCGAAGCCATCATCAACGTCACCGACACGATGCAATCCACCCATCCCATGGACGCATCGATCCTCGAACTTACCTCTCTCATGCAACACCCGAAGCAGACCGCCTTCAGCTACCGCGGCCAAACCCTCCCGGCCCACCAGCCCTCCCTCCAATCCACCCCGCTGGACATCTCCCCCGAACCACTCTCATACACCAACATGAACAACCTCAGCCCCGCCTTCGCGCCCTCGCCTCTCCACTATGGCACCCCTCAATCCGCGACCACAGCTTCATCACAACAATCCCCATTCCTCGAAGTCCCCACCATGAACCCCGCGAGCGGCTTCGGCCTCGGCACACAAACCTGGGGCGCCGCCCCATCACCCGGCTTTCCACCACAAGGATACGGCAGCGAAGCGGCCATGTTCGGCTACAACCACCCCTCGATGGGCGGCGGGAGCGGCTTCCGCGGCGGGTTCGTACCTTCTCCTCTGGCGCCGGTTTGGACATAAGGCCGAGCAAATGGGCGCGCAGCATGTGACACGGGCTAAAACGAGATCTTCTCTATTCCAGGACTCCGATTGAATACGATCTTGACGCCGATGTGGCGGCGGCGCAGCAGCGGGGCTGACGCTGCGAGGAAGATTGGCTTGTCTACTCTTTTGGCTTTCTTAGGCGCACCATTATCGGGATATGGACTACGCATTTTGGAGCGCTTTGTTTCGTTCTTGAGCGGGGGATGCGGGCTTGTAAACTTCTAGGGGCGTTGGTGGCTCCTGTTACGGACGGGGAAAGGCCGCGGGCGAGAGACGACTTGGGAAGCACGATTGGATCTGCTACGACTCTCCTTGATCTGGGTGGAAGGAAGGACTGAGATCGACGTTGGGCATTGCGCAGGGTCGGAGGTTTTCGGAGCTCTGGCTGGGCAGCAGCGAAGGGGAAGCGTTTGGGGAATCACATTGGGCTGGCCGATACGCCTCAGAGGGCAGGCATAGATTGTCACACTTGGGGGGGCTCATTTGGGGAGCCCCACGGCCATAACGACGGGTGTCATCGGGACATAGAGCTGAACATCCAGAATTTCGAGCACTACATCTCGACTTCCTCCTTGCACAAAATCTACCATCGCTGCTGAATGTCTGATGCTCGCGACGATCCTTGATGGTCGCAAAAACAGTACTAGCAGTACCGCCTCAAACCATCAGGGGAACTCACCCGCTACCGACAGGAAACGCCGCAGAAGTGCTCTGCCAGGGCCCGAAGATCTGACAAGCGCCGAAAAGCTCGTGTGCGACTTCTTGCTCATCACACAATCGTAGCCGATGCATGTAAAATGTACCTTCGATCCAAGCGTCGCGTGCGAGGGTATTTTGAGCAGCTGACCTCGTGTTTCCCTCCATACGATTCGACGGCTGCCGGAGCGGTAGCTTCCGTGTTTACGGTTTTTTCCCCCTTTGTCGGGCGCGATCGAGGGTGGTGAAGCTGGAGACTCCTGGAGTGCTATGTTTAGCACCGCGTGGATATGTATTGCCTGTAGATCTGCTGGGGCTTGAGGTAGCTTTTAAAAACTTTCCCAGCGGCCATCCCGCTCCCAACTGGCCGGGCTCTTGGCAGCCTCTCCTGACGACACTTCCAACGCTTCAGTTCCATCACCTTTCTCGCTTTACATCCTCGGGAGGCTTTTCATAACCATCACGGACCCCGGTGGGCCGTAGTCGCGATGACCGCACGCTGCAACGCGATGCTGGCCTGAAAACTCTCGTGCACCACATCCTGCGCGTGGGCGTATCCCCCCCACCGGAGGCGCTTGAGAGTCAGATCACGATACCCCCACAACCGCTCCGCAAGGCGCACGTCGTCTTCTTCCCCTGACTTCTTATGCAACCGGCGACTAAAACCGGGAACTTCTCCGGCGCTTTGTTGCAACAAATGTCGTCGATCGAGACGCGACGCGCATGGTCAACCGCGCCATAGATCCGTACCGCAGATCTGGGACAACGTGCAAACCTTATGCGCTTCGAAGGAAAGAGGAAATCCACCAATTGAGACGCAGGCGGCGAAGCCGACCTCGCGAAGACTCCAAAGGGTCGTAGAGCGGACTTCAGCATCCCGACCTCCATGCACGACGCCGCCCCTGTTACAAGGATTGCCCGACCCTCAGTATTCTAATCTTCTTCCACGCACTGGCTGTCGACATGGCTTCGTCAAAAGCGCCTCGTGCAGATCTGTTGCAGACGGGAGCGACGTGAAGCAGAAGCAAAGTTTTCGCCATCCGGATGTGAGGGATCAACCCACACTGACAAATATCCAACAGCTACAGTCTTGTGGCAATCCGGTTGAGCACATGGGCACCTCGTATTCGTCCATGCCCTACCATAGATCAGCAAGGAGACCAGAATCGTTAGTGCGCGCCTTTTCGTCTGCTTGGGCGCCGCATTGGACGGAGCATACCTCCTACCGTATTGTTTTCGTGAGAAGAAGGAAGATAACAGCGTGTTAGAGGAAGCAGGCCACATACTCACCGCAGGAGAAGCCACGGCCCTCGTAGCAAGATTCAACAGGGGGGCGAATCTCAAGAGAACTGGCTCACGTGCACTGACACTCGTGGCTGTTTCGTTCCCGTCATCGCCTTCGTCAACTTGATTTGGTTCCGGCGTCGTTGACTTCATCATTTTAATTCTCTTGAAGGGTAGCTTCAAGGTGAGGGTCGGACGAAAGGCCGGGCTCATCAAACGAAGCGATCCCCGCGAGCGCGCGTGGCCGCGAGTGCGAGTGCGTACGCGAGCACAAACACAAACACGATGCAGACTCCTTTCAATTTGCCGATAGAAGCACAATCTTGCCGCGCGGGTCAGGCCCATGGACACAATTTCTATTGATCTTGTCAGCAAACCGAGTGCTTCCTGACTCCAAGAATCCTTGCGATGGTGGTCTTGCCATCGCCACATCTGATGCGAATCGTACATCTCGGTCACGACCAGCCCAGAGATTGTCGCGCAACACCGCAGTAATAGAGTCGTCTGATCCTACATCGGCTGGCAACTTTGAAGCCATATCGAAGCCACGTCGACGAGGCGTCATGCCGACCATAGACAGAAACAGTATACTTTCGAAGACCTGAATGCACCCCTGCGAGGTAAGTGCAGGACCCATGAAGTACCCTCCTCCATGCTGAAGAAGGCACGATCTCAAGCGCCTTCGTTTCTCGCGACGCCAGTAGGTCCGATCGACGGAACAATCGCCATCTTGGCTAGCAGAATGCAAACAGGAAAACACCCACCTCGAAATGAATAAGAACATCGCCAGCTCGACAGTGGCCTTCTGTGCCAGAGCGACTCCGCTGCGATGAACGGCGAAGTGGCCCCTGGCAATGATGCCACGTGCCGGAACGCAACACATTCGTTGCTCCCCGACTCGGTGCCATGCCAACCTCATACTCTGCGGCGAATAAGCATATGGTTGACATGTTGCCTGACAACATGTGGAGGCAACCGTCGAGAAAGGCGGATGCTAGCTCCTCTCAAACGGATGCCCTCGGCTGGTAAGATAATGTATGGCAATGGGGCGGACCTGGTGAGGCAGACATGCAAGGCCTGATCTTCGCTCGCGACCACCTTGGCGAGAGGCATCAGGGACTCCAACGTGGCGGATGAATATTCGGAGTCACAGATAATGTCGTCGAGTGAAAGGCTTGCGAGATATTCAAACAAGGCCAACCCACCCGAAGAGAACAGGAGAGCGTATATGTCAAGCATTATCGCCGGGTTTGGCCCAGATGCTTCCTTGTGCAGACGAACATCTCCGCGTTTGCAAGACGGGAGAGTGGTGACGGGTGTCCGCGGCGGCTCGAAGTGTGCGCAGACGTCCATCGCCTTCGCCATCTTTCACAACTTTTCGAGTCCTCCAAGAGTCTTCACAACTTCACAACTTGGCCTCGTCCAAGAGCTCGTGAGAAGTGGTCGACAGGCACGTTCATGCTCAACCGTGGCCATGCCGAACATCGAAAGCTCTCTATCTCGCTCGGCATGAACAAGATGCTGCAACCAAACACTCAAAGATTGTCGAGAGACCTGCTTGAAGGAGCGCGGTGCATCACACGCCCATCAGCACAATCTGTCTCGTCGCGTCTGGATACTTACCGAATATGCTCTCCGACGGACGAAATATGCCGGAAGCTTGATACGTCTTTGACGTTCTTGATCGGGGAACTAAGGGGGGGTAGAATCCAAAGCAATGCAAATTGTGCCTCGCAAGGTTCGTGTTAGGTTCCTGCGACAACCAATTGAATACCTCGTCTCAAGGTTGCAAAGGATGTCGTCCAGCTCGCGTTGTCCCGAATGTGCAACAACGGTCCAGCGAGCACGTTATTGACCAAAAGGAGTCGTCAAAAGCTCGCCCTCCTTTCATCCGAGACGTCGCTAAATTTTCCTGACACAGACGTTCGGGTCGAGTTGCACGCGACCCGCCTCGGAAGCGCAGCCTGCCGTCCTGCCGTCGACATGATTCGACACACACGTGGCTGGGGATCGTCGCTCGCGCCGCCGCACGTGAAAGACTGGGACGGGCTCGCGCAGCAAGCCGAACGAAGTCCGTCGCGCGTCTAGGGTTTGTTGGCCGGGCGGCGAACACCGAGCGGACCTCCCGGCCCGTGGAGATGCGGCCGAAGCGAAGAGGCCACAGAGAAGAGGTCGGTTGAAAGCCAACACGCGGCGGGCGGCCGGCTGTTGGTCGTTACGTAGTCTTTATATCGTTCATTATTCCCGACGGCATGGATAGGACTGAACTTCGCACGCGCTTGGCGGGCTTTCTCTACGAGAGCTTTGTAAACTCCCAAACTCCCTAACTCCCCCTAACGATCGTTCCCCGTCAGTCCTAGGAGATATCTCGCGTCGGACTCCCAACCTGACGTCTGCGTGATCTGTTCGCGACCCTGATGCCTTGGCCAACTCGTCCCCGAAGCCCGTCGAATGTCCGGCAGGGGCGCAGGCGGCGATTCCCTTCTCGAGACAGCCCCCGTGCAACCTCGGCTCGGTGACGAAACTAACCAGATCATCCACGTGCAGAGGGGTGACGAGGCGGCGCCACGATGCTACGACTGTGAGGCCGCGCCAGGGACCGCATCAAGTCTTTCACACCAGACGAGCCAGACTTTCGTCCGGCGGCGCCCCGTCGTTGACCACTCGGCACCGCTCCGTGCGTCGACGGTCTCGTCATCGTACGCAACGCAAGCCCGTGCTGGACTCGCCGCCGGGCCGAACCCCAGCAGCGGACCTGCCTCTTTCGGCTGGCGGCCGCACATCAGGAACCGTCCGGATCGGCACCGAAAGGCCCTGCATGGACGATCCTGCGCCCGCGGGCTCGCCTCTCTTCTCACCACAGTTGGCGCCCCGGGAGTGAGGAGCGGCAGATGCAAAAACGCGCTCAGAATGCAAATTGCAGATCTTTCCCCCCCCCCGGCCCCCCCCCGCCCCCCCTTCCCTCCGCCTCCTCCCGGCGTCAAGCTGACGAAGACGCACATCCACTTGCTCGATCCGGGCAGGCAAACAGCGAGCAAGCAGCCGCGGGGCCCCCTATGCCACGCCGCCATTGGGCTTCCTCCCCGCCCGCCGTCCGTTACATACCTATCCCCTGGCGTCGCAGGTTGACGTGAACGTTCGCCGCCCCGAACACGGCCTCGACGACGGCGACGACGCGCGCTCGCTCGCTTGCCGTGCGTCATCGCCATCGCACCCCGCCCGCCCGCCCGCCCTTCGGAGTGGCCTCCTCGCTGCGGCGGCCAACCGCGTGCGTGCCCGGTCGACTGTGCGACTGTGTTGGCCCGAAGGCGCCGAGTCGCCGCGAGCCGGCTTCAGGCAGCGGCCGGCGTCCCTCCCCACCACACAAAACAGTACAGTACAGAAAGTAGTCACTGTTGTGCGCCCATCCGAGTCCCGGTCATCTAGCCCCACGAGATCAACGGGGCCTGATCTCGGACGGAGAGCCGGCAATGGCGGTTGCTCCGTGCGTGCAGGCATCCTCCACGCACGTCCGAAACCATCTTGCCGAGCATTGGCAGGCTCCGGCAGTTTGGAGGCCAGCATTCATCGTGCTGTTCGCAAGTTCAGAGGGGGACCGGATGTAGTAGGAGGTAGTAGGAGGTAGTTGTGCAGTGGGATTTGTCGTGAAAGTGCAAACCCGCCCTGTCGGTGACGACACGGGTTCGCAAAAGCCTCCCGCAACGTCCGTAACTCCCTCAGCGCACCGCAGGAAAGACTAACAGGCATGAGAACATGTGCCCCTGGGCGAACCCCGTGAGGTGGCGCAGCCGCAGGCAACTTCCGAGCCTCCTGCCGCAAATCTTAATCCAGACCCGTTTCGGGCGCGCGGGCGTCGTACCTGAACGGCGGGACGGAGGGGTGCTGCAGCGCCGCGGCGTTGGTTGCTTACGCTCGTTGCGATTCCCGCTGCGGGCGGTTTGGGACAGGAACGACAACAACGACAACACGCCCCTTCGGCCCCTCGCAGGTCGGTGGCGTCGAGCCCAGGGACGTCGTCGGGTCGCAGGCGTGGCGAGCCTGCTGGGAGCCTCGGCCGTCGTGCAGGTGGACGGGACGGCGAATAATGGACGGGGGGGCTTGCGAGGCTTGTGGGGTGGAAGGATGGATGTTGCCGTGGGTGTGGATTGACGGGCGAAGCCCTAGCTAGCGTGGCGCGCATGTCAACGGTTGACTCGCTCACTACTCGCTGCTCTCGTCGCTCTCCTTCAGCTCGGGCGGCGGTTGGACGGGCGCTTTCTGCTTGGAGCCGACGCGGCGGTTGTGCAGAGTCGCAGTGACATCCCATCGCATCCCTTGCACGACGACGCTTCGAAATACTATTGGCGTCGACGGGCGTCTCCTCCGCCCCGTCGTGCTCGAACATCTTGTCCTCCTCGCGTGCTCCTGTGCGTCCATTCTGCTCTTCCCGTCACCTCCGTCGTGCATGTCGCGTGTGCCGAGCGTGTGTTTGCGTGTGTGCGGGTGCGACTACTACTGCTGCTGCTGCTGGCGCCGTCAGTCGTCGTCGCGGCCGGGAAAGGGACGGTCTCGCTCGTGGATCGACGTTTAGTAGTCCCGCAGTCTGGATGCCGCCGACGCAGGTGGTGGTTCGCTAGGGTACATACGTGGTGGGTGCGTGGCTTCCATCCTGCCTTCCCGAGACCGACTGCACGCCTTCATGTGCTGTCGTGCAGCTTCCCGTCCTCCTTCCTTCCTTCCTGTCTTCCTCCCTTCCCGCATTGCCGCCCGCTCTTTGCGCCCTCCACTAGGTACTGACGCCCTTGGACAGCTTCCAGTTGTCAACCGGCAACTCCTTTCTCCCATCCACCCCCATTCCTCGACGCACCAAGTTACTGCCCGGCGCAGGCTTGATTGAGCGTGTGTCGACTCGGCCTGTCCGCTTCCTTCGATTGATTCCCACCATCTTTCCCACCTTGGCGGCGCGTGAAAGGCCACCACCTCCGAAGCTGCAGGGCGTTCGCCACTCCGACGACCACCGCGACTCACCCAGCCCGCATCTTCACTTCCACCTCGCGACTCGACCGCGCGTCTTTGGCGGCAATCTCGTCCTCGACCGACGCGCTTCGACATCGCCTTCGACACCACCTTCGCAGAACCATCGGTTACGTCTTTGGCATTGTCCGCATTCCGCACCTATTGCACCGATCGCGCTCAACGGACGCAATCACGATACACCATCGCCATGGATCCTCCTCGAGTCGGCCTTGCCAGCCGCCAGTCGCCGACCCAGGCCCACCTCCCCGCCGCATACGCAACGTCGACTTCATCACGAGGCTCCCCAGTCTCGGCCGTTCAATCAGCAGCTCCGATGCAGCAGATGCCCGGTGCCTATGCCGCTAACAATGTGCAATCGTCAGTGGAAGCCTCGCCCGCCACTCCCTTCAACGGTGAGGTCCACGTCAACGGCGTCCCGCATCACTACCCGTACCCACAACAGATGGCCGGCGCAGCGCCAACACCCTCGACCCCCGGCGTGTACCCGGACCACATGTCGAACCACGACCCAGCAATGTCCTCAGGGGCAATGTCTCCATCACACCCGTCTGCTGCGGCTCTCTCCGCGCAGAAGCGCGCATACCGCCAACGACGCAAAGACCCGAGCTGCGACGCCTGCCGCGAGCGCAAGGTCAAGTGCGACGCTACAGATATGTCGAGCTGCTCCGAGTGCTCGAGCCGCGGCGTGAAGTGCCAATTCACAAAGGAAACGAATCGACGCATGTCTTCGATCAAGCAGGTGCAGGATCTGGAGAAGCAGCTGTCGATGGCGAAGCAGCAGATCAATCAATTGCAAAAGCTCATACCGGAGAGTGGAGCGCACGAGCAAGATGGCCACGCCGCGAAGCTTCCCACCCTGACGATTCCGGACGCCAACAACAACGAACGCCGTCCTGCGCCGCCTCTCGCGATGGACGGGGTCGACGAGGTCAGGATGAACGTGCGCGACTTCGGCCGGGGCATCTTCAAACCACCACCGGCATACCGCGTGTGGGGAGCCCAGCCGAATTATCCTCACGTCACCCACGCGCTACCGCCGAAGCACATCGCCGACCGCTTGATTCAGCAGTACCACGACTCAGTCCATGTCTACGTGTGCCACCTCCACTGGCCCACTTTCGCGCAAGAGTACGAGCATCTCTATCGGGTGGGGAGTTTTCAGAACCGCCGGCACAGCTGGGTGTCTCTTTTCTACGCCGTCCTAGCCTGCGGTACTCTCATGAACCCACAACCTAGCAACGGGCCAGCGCAAGAGACGGAAGGAGCACAGTACTTGGACATGTGCATCCGGAGCATCAACACCTGGAGCGACGATTTGACCATTGACACGGCGCGCACGTCCCTCTTGATCAGCACCTACTTTGTTGAAATGAATTTCAAATCCGCAGGCTGGATGTGGTTGGGGGTGGCCGTACGCAACGCTCAGGATCTGGGGCTGCATTATGAACGTGGAGCGTTCCCCCCGCTGGAGACGGAAATGCGGCGGCGTGTGTGGTGGTCGATTTACAACTGGGATCGGTAAGAACTTGCTTCGTTTGCACAGATTGGAAAAATCGCTAATCCCTGAGGCAGCATGGTCTCTCTTGAAATCGGCCGTCCGCTGCTCATCCAGGACGACGACTGCCACGTCCTCGAGCCTTCGCCCATTGAGGACGGGCAGCGATCGGCAGTGCCAAATGCCCTTGTCGCGGTAATTCCCGTCGTGCGCATGATACCTCAGTTGAAGAAGACGCTCAAAAGCCGCGCCATCGCCCCAGCAACACTGGCAACATACGACGAACACTTTCGATCGATCATGGCATCCCTCCCCGACCCGTTCCCGATCAACTCGACCGCATTCCTCGACGCCCGTCTCCTGGCTGGTGCGAACATCTTGCAGGTCGTGCGCTTCATGCTCTACCGACACAATCTGTCGCCGGCTTGCAAGACGTCGGACAGGCGCGAGGCCGTCGACCGCTGCATATCGGCGGCGAAAGACACAGCTCACTACGTGCAACGATCGATGAAACAATCTTCGCCCCCGGGCACGCCCGGCTACTACACCCCCTTCCACATGGCAGAGTGGGGCGCGCAGCTTCGCACCATGGCACCGTTGGTCCTCGCCATGCACCTTTGGCGCTGTACGCTAATCCTCTGCCTACGCCTCGACTTCGCGCCCGCCCTCACCCTGGTCCAAGCCTCCGCGAGCATCGGGGACCTGCGCAAGGGCAACACGGCTTGCGGCCGCAACCTGGCGTTCTTTCTCGACAAGCTGATTGGACGCTTGCGCGCCGGCGCCACCGTACAAACCCTCGAGGCAGACGAGGAGATGATCATCTACGCCAGCGGCGACCTGCAGGGCTGCGCGGACGAGAGCTGGATCTGGACGGGCGGCGAAACGGGCGGCAATCTGAACAGCGCCTCCAGCAACGGCAACGGGCTAACGCAAGAATCTTTCCAGCCGGCCCCATTGACCCCCGACGCACCGAACGCAAACAGCCTCAGCGACCGCGAAGCCGAGTCCTGGGGCGGCTGGGAACACGTTCAGCGTACGCTGTCGCAGCTGCTACACGACACGCAGCAGGGCCCGCCTCCCCCTCAGCAGGCGCAACCGCAACAGCAGCCCCCTCCGCACCCTCAGAATTTCCCGCCGCACCCGCACCAGCACCTACAACAACAACAGCACCACCAACAGCAGCAGCAGCTTCCCAGCCAACACCCCACGCCCTCCCGACCACCCTCCCGCCCCCGCATGACGCCGCCGCCAACCATGCTCTGCCACCAACAGCCGCTGCCCCCCGTCGACGCCTTCCCGCCCCCGCCCCCTCAGTACCCACAGCACCCCCAAAACCACCCCCAAAATCACGCCCACCAACCGCCACCCCCTCCATCCAACATGCTCCGCCACCAACAGCCCCTACCGCCCATCGACCACTACCCGCCACCGCCCCCACAACCCCAGCAGCCTTCGGGCGGGCTGAAGTCCGAGCCCATAGGCCCGAGGGCGTCGCTGAGTCTCGCTGTCGGGGCCGCGGTGAATGTGAACGGGGCATATGGGGGGGTTGGAGACGGGAACGGAGGCTCGAGAGCGGGGTCGAATGGGAATGGTGGCGCGAGTAGCCGGATCAGTATTAAGGACATTATGTGAGGGGGATGATACGATGGGGAGTGGAGGCGGGTCTGGAGCAGGGGCAGTGGGAGGGCAAAGGACGGGGAGTGATGGAGGGTCCTTGGGAGAAGTGGGAGGTGAACGGGATGTGGCGAGGAGAGGCGATGCGGGTATGAGGTGCTGCCGCTTGCTTTTTGCGGCACCTCTCTTCGCCGAGGGTGTTTGGCGGGGAATGGAAGAGCGGGAGGACGCTGAAGAAGAAGAAGAAGAACAACGAGTGAGGAGCTGTTCCACACTCGGATCGAAAAACGGGAGAAATTTGTGATTTTTCAGCGACGGCGTTTCGGAATGACAGTGGCACAAAAGAAGGATACACGAACTACCTGGCGCTGCGGACGGAAAAGGGGCATTTTCGTGGCTGGCGGTTTGCGGTGTGCATTTGGAGGGTGTATCGTGAGATGTTGTAACAAGATTTGCTCCACATGATCTTCTCCGTTGTAAGTAACCGTGAGGTTCCTATTACATGTTATCGGCGCCTCGACGACCACCAACCACCGTCGAAAGAACCGCCATCCCGTTGATGAAAGCCATGCATCCAGGCGAGCCCGGCTTGGTGGTCCGAGCGCCCATGGCCCCGTTGCCCGGCCAGCCTCGGCGTCAACAGTGAAGCCACCCGCCCGCCCCCACAACCGCTTCGTTCCGCCTGTGTGTGTGTGCCCGCCGCCCGCAACCTCGTGGGTTGCACATATCCATTCCAGCAAACACTCGTTTCTCATTGTTCCCCACGTGCCCATCGCGGCACGCAGTTTTCGAGCATGGCGCGCAAGGTGCAGCCGTTCGCTATTTACGAGGACGCGCGGGCGAGGCGCGGGATGTCTTCGCTTGAGGGTGGGGGAGGGGAGGGGATGGGGAGGACGTCGCTTGATGTGGAGGAGGAGGAGGAGCAGGAGGAGGATGAGGGGCAGCTAAAGGAGGAACAAAGGGCGTATCGGCAGCAGCAACAGGAGGACGAGCGCCGATGGTCCACCGACCACGCCGACCACGACGACCACGAGCAAACCGACGCCTATGCCGAGGAAGAGCTCGATGAGCTAGAAGACCTCGACGCTCCGCCAGACCGCCGCGAGTCGACTTTTACCTCTGCTTCCATCTCGTCGTTCCCGGAGTCGACGGCGTTCGCGACGGACAACGAGACGGGGGCGCTCTCTCAGCCGCTTTCGACGGGCTCGCGAGCTCTGCGGCCGTCATTCATGCGGCCGGAACATGTGAGGCGCATGCGCATGGTCTCGCCGCCGCCTTTGGGAAGTGAGAAGCGCGCGCGAAGGGCGGGGAGGGGCGCCCGCAGCAGCCCTAGACCTAAGAGCAAGCAAAAGGAGGCGGAGGCGGAGGCGGAGGGGGACAGCAAACACTACCCGCTCGTGCTGCTTCATGTGACGGTGCTACCGATCGACGTCCCGTGGAGCACTGCGGCGATGGGCGACGTGCTGGATGCGGGCGTGCTAGATGGACTGCGGGTGCTGCGGGCGAAGGTGACGTCGCGGGTGCTGCACCGGGGGATCTTGGTGCCGCATCCGAGAGAGGACTACGAGTTGTTGGAGGAGAGGGTGTTGGAGGCGTTGGAGCTGCAGGAGGGGAGGTTGACGAGTTGTGGGCATTTTCGGGCGAGGGAAAGTTGTAGGGCGGAGGTGGAGGATGAGGAGGCGAGGGATAGTGATTCCGGGGTGGGGTCGAGTGTTGATGGGTCTGAGGGTGGTGTCTGTGAGACTTGCAATCATCATCTCAAGGGATCGTCGGGGAGACACGGGCGGAGGAGGAAGTGGAGTATCAAGGCGTATGCGGCGAATGGGCTGATGCGAGCTCCGACTTGGTCTGCTGCGTGGCCTGAGATGGAGAGGGTTGACGTCGAAATTTTGCCTTGGATCAGCGACAAGGAGTGGCAAGCTCTGGACGAATGGTCGGAAGACGGCAAAATGGTCCAGAGCACAACTGATGACAACGAAGACACACGCATGCGAGAGATCGCCAAAGAGCAAGCGCGGCTGGCGCAAGAAGACCGAGAGCGAGGAGATATGGAAGAGAGGCTGCTTTTGGAAATCGAAGCGGCCACTCAAGAAGCGAAAGACGCGATGGAACATGATAGCCACACAGACAGGCCTGAAGCATCGAATCGACCCAACTCGGATGAGGCTATGGAAAGGCGGACCACTGACTTACCGAATGTCTACAAGCCATCACAGATCCCACTGTCGGTTCTGCTCAAGAACTACATCTGTTTGCTCGCCCAGGATCGAAGGGTCAGCGGTGTGTTATTCGTGGTCGTCATCGGGCTGCTCTTCCTCCTCAGATCGGTCGTGGTTCCGATTGACTCCCCCCTTGTTTCGGTGGAGCAGGCTGTTAACTCCATTCCACCTCTGATTGCCTCGGAATCTCAGACGCAAGGCGCCGCCGTGCTCGATTCGAGAGAGCAAAACAGTGGCGAGAAGGTCGTGCCCCAGCTGAACGACTCGATACCTGACCACCAAATGCTCTCGGATGACTCAATCCCGGAAAGACTCGTCGAGCGGCCGTCGAGTTCAGAGGAACTTCAAGGCACCTTGTTTTCCGAGGCACTCGTTTCTGCTCACGAGACAAAGCTGGTCGAGGACGCCGCGAATAGCGCCGTTACCTGCTCGAACCATGCCAGCTCCCCGTGGGACGAGATGATCTCACTGTTCTTCTCGTCACTCGGGGAAGATTCCTGCTCGGTGCGGTCAAACTCTCCGCTGGAAGAGTTGACTGGCGTATTTTTCTCAGCGGATAAGGACCATTGACCCAGTCTGGTCTCGGGAACTGGGCTCCAGAGTGAAACAAAGAGCCAGTCGAAGGAAGTTCCCGTCATACAGGTTGGGTGTGGTCTGGTGTCATGAGCGGGGGAGAACGTTGATGATGAGGGCGTTAGGAATTGGCGTTGCGTTAAGCGTTCAAAGCGATTTGTAGATAGTATCTTGAGAATACAGTCCAGCAATAACTGCTTCCCCGGGCTCAAGGTCACTCTTCCCGGGTTTTCGTGTTCCAATGCGTGAATGAGATAGCTGCGAGGTCGTTGGAGTGCCGTCAGGAGGAGGTCGATATGCCAAGACTTGAATTCTGCACGTGACATAAAAACGCCAAGCCACACTACCGCGAATTCGCACTCCACCCGCCAAAGCGGCGACCACACCTGCGCCAAACCGATAGCAAATCCATCGCCGCGACATCACCACCGCCAACCACCGCAAAGATGTCGCTCGTCTCCGGCGAGAAGTCGAACTTCCAGTTCATCTTGCGTCTGCTGAACACCAACGTACGTCCGCCAGCCGCCTCTGCGCCCGTCACACCCACAACCACGCGAAGAATCCGCACCGAGGATTGAAAGAGCCGCTTAAATCGGGCAACACACGACACGACACGACAGTCAGATGCTGACTCCGTATCACAGGTCGATGGCAAGCAAAAGGTCATGTACGCCTTGACCAAGATCAAGGGTGTCGGGCGCCGCTACAGCAACCTGGTCTGCAAGAAGGCCGACGTTGACCTCACCAAGCGGTTCGTGTCATCGAGGAGGACCAGCACCGTCACCAACGCGAGCATCCACTAATACAACCTCCAAGTGCCGGTGAGCTCACCTCCGAAGAGCTCGAGCGGATCGTCACCATCATCCAGAACCCGACTCAGTACAAGATCCCGACGTGGTTCCTCAACCGTCAGCGCGACATCGTCGACGGCAAGGATGGGCAGGTGCTGGCCAACGGCGTGGACTCGAAGCTGCGCGAGGACTTGGAGCGCTTGAAGAAGATCCGCGCCCACCGTGGTCTGAGGCACTACTGGGGTCTGCGTGTCAGGGGTCAGCACAGCAAGACGACGGGTAGGCGGGGTAGGACTGTTGGTGTGTCCAAGAAGAAGGGATAGTGGTGTGCTGCTACGGTGGTTGCGGGAGTGGGCATGCTGGTGGAGTGGGTGGGATTGCTGCTAGAGTGCGGCGGCGCAGATACGGTCGGGCGTTTTCCCCCAGCCACGATGTGACCTCTCTTCCACGAAAAATGCAAATGGCGCCAGCTTCCTTTTTTGTTCCCAGCTTTCTCATCACTGCTTTCACTTTCTATTTGCTGCCCACGCCTTGCACTTCACGCTGAATTTCACGCCGAATTTCACGCCAGAATCAATGAGGGGAGCTTCCGACTGGCTATCACCGAAGGAACCTGGTTTAGGCGCTGTTCGAGGTTTCTGTCGATCTTTTGTCTGTCCTCTGAAAAAAGCCATCGCTCGCAGTCTTATCCATTGAAATACGCTAAGACCGAGGCACCACGCCCATCATTCGGCCTTCTTCGACGAATCGAGACGCTGCACAACCGCAACCGCACGGCTCGTATGCACCACACCCTGGTATATTAGGTCTGCAGTCAGGTCAGCGAGCGTCCCAAATCCCGGAAAGGATCCATTCGACCTACATCCAGGAATGACGATCCAGAAGGAATTCATCAGCACGAAATAAAACCAGAAGTAGAACGCCTCGGGCCGGGAATACGTCACGCCCTCAACGATATGATCAAAGAAGCACGTCGCGAAATACAGCGCATCCTAGAGCACATCAGTATTTCACTCGCCGCTAACTCTCCTTCCCCTAGAAGGAAAACTCACGCCATACAACTGCCCCATCGACACCAACACCTGCGCCGCCCACCTCCATGGACTCCTCCGCACAACGAACACAGCTATGACCAAGCACGCCGGCCCCCACACCACCGCCGTCACCCCCTCCAGACATAACACCTGCGCGTTGCGGGTCAAATACCGCGAGTCGGAGTGCGCGTACTCCTTCCACATCTGGCCGATCCACGCCTGACTGCCTCCCAACGTCGCGAAGTTGGCGACGTAGTGGCCTTCGAAGACGATGTGAATGGCGCCGGAGAGGACGAACCACATTACTGTGGTGAGTTCGCCGCGTGTGAGTTTGGGGTTGAAGTGGTGTACGAGAAAATAGGTGGTGGTGAAGAGGGCGGCGCAGGCCGAGAAGAAGACTGTGAGGAGAATCGGGACGGGGGTAATGTTGGGGGTGTAATTGGGTATGGAGGCGCTGAGGGGATAGTAGGGGTGGGATGGTTGGGGGACTTCGCCGGTCAGGTTCGTGAACGTGTCGGCGGTGGGAAAGGCCATGGCTGCGGGTTGGTTTGGGAGTCTTCGTTGGTCGGGATAACGACGCCAGGAATGTGTTTAGGTAGACAGCCGAGACGAGACGTCCGAAGAAAGTAGTGAGAGTGCGACAACTTGAGAAGGCTTGAAAATGCCATCAAATGCCACCGGCCCAGTTGGTAGAAAGTTGCCGGTGTGGCGTAAACTTTCGTCGCGCCCGTCGGCAATCGGATTGGCGCGGAACCTGTAAGCCGGTCGTGAGATTTCCTCTGTTGGAACGAAGCCGAAAGGTCAAATGTGCGTCTGCTGTTCCTATTGGTGAGACATGGCGTCCGTAGATGAGGTCAGAACTCGTAATGCATGCAAGGTCATATGTTCGCAAAGCCTCGAAAGCCTAGTTGCATCGCCATTTTGTCTTAAGATGTCTTGACGATGTGCCCAGAATGATAAATTCTAAGGATGAATACTTCGCTAATCGAACATCACTGTCAACTCTGTGTCCAGCCTCATTGTCCTCTGCGTATTTCCTTTCTTACGGTCATTGCATGCTGACGACTCGCAGCCATCTCCTGTTGAACCCTTTGGAGGCGGGCTCGGATTGCTGAGGTTTCGACGAGAGTCCAGGTTTTTCGAAGCGAGTGCCGTGGCAGCGACTCTGGACATCTCATCTGTCCCAACATCTCAGAAGGCTGTCCCACAGAGCTGACGGTGCATGCTTTCGCGATCCAATTGCATAGGGTATCCAAGACAACGAGCAGCATCGACGCTCGTAACAAATACACTGCAAAATGTCAACAGCTAAGCCTTCAGGTTCACACTTTGACAGCTGAATTTACCTGTGTCCCCAAAGTACCTCCTTCGCTTCGCACCAACAATCTTACACAGCGCTGTACCCTCCTCTCGAGTCCCCGCGAAACCTTTCCGCCACGTTGGTGCCCCAATCCTTCACAATGTACGGCACGTCGCGAATCGTGTCGCCGTGCGGAATCAGGTCCCACCCTCGCGCGCCGTAGCGGTTGTAGTTCAGCCAGGAGCCGAAGATGATGTAGGTGGCCACGAGCAAGAAGGCGACGATGAGGAACCACGTGAAGAAGCCCCAGCTGCCGCCCTTCTTCCCGTCCTTGCCGGTGGATCCATCGTCGTCGTTGGCCGTGCCTTCGCACGCGTGCGACGTCTTCCAGCGCAAGCGCAGAACCTCCATATCGTCGTCCTTCTTGTAGCTCACAAACTGCAACGCCTTCCCCTTGTCCAGATCTGGCAGCTCAGGCGCATCATCGCCCTCATCCCCCTTGTCCTCCCTGGGCTGCATGCCGCCGTACCCCTCGACATCCAGTGCCTTGCTGTCCTCGCCAAAGCCCTCCAAGCCGGTCCACTCCTTGTCGCAAATGAACTCCACAATAGCCTTCTGCGGCACCCCGCCCTTCCCCTCCGGATACTTTCCCCCTCGCAGCTCCACGCTCACGCCCTCCTTCTCCGAGTCGGCGCCATTCTTTAGCCGCGTGAATTTCGGTTCCAGCGCACGCCCATGCGACGCCGAGTACTCGCCCGCAATTGGAATCACACGCTTCAGAAAACCATCGCCCCCGCCGCTATGGTAGTCATACTCCTTCCCGCACACGCGCGTGCCGCTGGGGCAGCTCTCGGAGCTCTTGTCGTCAGCGCCGCGTTTCAGGGGCTCGCAGATGTCGAGTGTGAAGGTGGTGTTCTGGATGGTGGGGGGTTCCCAGAGAAGCTGGTGTACTGTTTTGGGGCCGCCCAGTTTTTTGAGGTTGAAGGGCTGGTCGTCGACGCGAATGTTGGCGCAGTCGAGCGAGGCGGAGACGGTGGCGGGGAGGAGGAGGAGAGTGGTCGGGAGGGCGTGCCACAAGGACGGCATCGTGGTCGAGGGGTCGCGGGAATGCAGTTTGAGACTTCTTGGTGATAAGGCGGTCGCGCGAAGGCGCTCGGTGGGCTCAAGAGAGTGTGTGCAAGAAGAGAAGACGCGGAAGAATCGGAGCAGAGGATTGTATGTGCTGGCAAGATATGAAGGAAATGAAGCGTGACCTCTCGTCTCGCGCATCAGTAAGCAAGCTCCGTCTTAGATGCATGCCTGAAGCGGTTTAGCGCCCTGCTCCTTCTCTGTTGCCTTCACCTTCGAGACACACGAGATCCGATGCGTGCCGACGCTTGCTCGGTTGGAAAATGCATAACGGATGCGAGGACCAGCTTGGTCATCAAAATAACAAAATGTCGAGGTCGTTCATCACTGACTGGCCGACCTAAATGATGAGAATACCTAGAGTTTGGCTAATGATATATATCTCGAGAATACTTGCAGCACGGCTCGCAGTACTCGCAATAATGGTCATTTCTCATGGAATCAATTCCAATCATTTCGCAGTTACAAGTCCAACCTCAAATGACAAATGATTTGACGAGTCGGCGACACAGCAACTGGAGCTGCTGACGCCTTGTTCCCGTCCAGCGTTGTTATACATACATCGTACCAACTGAAACCATCGTTACAAGCCCTGCCACGTTCTGTCAAACCGCTCGAGGCACGCCATGAACGGGTTCAGGACCACCAAACCCCACGCTCTTCACGTTGTGATTTAGACGCACTTTTCAATATCAGACAGCGTTGGACTTCAGCAGGTCAAGTTCCTATTGAAGACATCTAATCGATCTGAGGAGATGTCGGAGCAAAACGGAGGCTGTCTCGGGTACTGATTGGCTTGCGATGACAGCACTTTATATTTGCTGCATTCCCTCGGCCATGTTTCCACTACACCTCAATTCGTTCCTCTGCTCTTGTAAACATCGTTGCGGTCTCTCCACTACCAGGATGCGGTCGTTCGGAATAGCAAAAGCAAAGTTGCGATCGGCTCACACAGCCCCTTCCATTCCCTCAACGGGGCGCTGACGCAACCGCTTGGCGAAACTGACCCCAGCTGAAGGATGGCGACATTGCTTCGTTCAAAGCTTACGGGCTGCAAGGTGTTCAAGAGTCGTAAGTGTTCCAACAGTTTGCGTTGTTCCCCATTCCTACCCCATCGATACCCCCACACCGCATCACCATGAGCAACCAAGATCCCGACCTCCACCGTGCCATCGGCCTGCGCCCCTCGCCCTTCGACCGACATTACCATCCCGACCGCTCGCCGGACCCCTCCACGAGCGCGCCTGGCCAGAGCACGAGCTATGAGCTCGACGCGGTCGACATTCACGGCAAAGAGGCCGTTGCGCGTCCAGTCTACAACCGCTCCAGCTCCGAGCAGGACCGCGAAGATGTCGAGCGCCAGTCCCTGCCCAACTATAACGAGAATAACGATCCGTACTCGCTGCGGGCTGGACTGAAGAGTGTGGACGAGATCGATACTATAAAGGCGAATACGTCTAAGAAGCGGACGTCATGTGCGAAGATTACGGAGCCGAAGGGGGTTCTGAGGGCGAGGAAGCTGGGCGGGTTCTACGAGGCCCAGAATGAAAGGATTGAGAAGATGTTGAAGCCCGTGGATGAGCATGTAGGTGCTGCCGGGGTAACGTAGACAGCCACACCGACGGATGGAGCTGACAACGACCAGGTGCGGGACGCGAAAGACGAGCAAGGCGCGGAGGCTTTGCAGTTCAAGATCGCAGTTCGTGGCAGTTTCGCCGCCAACTGCATTCTAGCCGTGCTTCAGCTCTACGCTGCTTCAGCTTCGGGCTCTCTGTCGCTCTTCACGACGATGGCCGACTCTGTTTTTGACCCCTTGAGGTATACGCGAGCGAACTACAGCTGCCGAGCGTTCGAGGGCTAACTTGGGCAGCAACCTGACGCTCATCCTTTGCGCTCGCGCCGTCAACAAGGTCGACGCACGTCGATTCCCCTCAGGCAAAGCACGCATCGAGACAGCCGGCAATATTGCCTTCTGCTTCCTCATGACGGCCGTGTCCCTCGTTCTCATCGTCGAGTCCATCCGCACGCTAGCAGAAGGGAGCGAGTCCGAAACCGGCACCTTTCACCTCGCGTCCGTCATCGCCGTCTCCATCGCCTTCGTCACCAAGCTGTGCCTCTTCCTTTACTGCTGGGCTCTCCGCAACAAATACTCCCAAGTCCGAATCCTGTGGGAAGACCACCGCAACGACCTGATGATCAACGGCTTTGGTATCGCGACCTCAGTCCTCGGCAGCAAGATCAAATGGTGGATAGATCCCATGGGCGCCATCATCTTGTCCGTGCTCATCGCGTCCCTCTGGCTGCACACGGGCTACTCGGAATTCCAGCTCCTCATCGGCGTCTCGGCCGACACCAGCTTCCTGCAGCATATAACATACATCTCGATGACACACTCGCACCTGATCACGTCGCTCGACACGGTGCGGTCCTGGCACTCGGGCCCGCGCAAGATCGTCGAGGTGGACATCGTTATGGAAGCAAGCATGTCGCTCAAGGAGACGCACGACGTGGCTGAGGCGCTGCAGATGAAGCTCGAGTCGCTGCCCGATGTGGAGCGCTGCTACGTGCACGTCGACTACGAGACGTCGCACGCGCCGGAGCATTTTACCAAGAAGGAGCTGTAGCCGTTTGCGCGTGGAGCCATGATTGCGTATTAAGTAATGTCCTGTAATCCCTAGAATGGAAAATTCTTCGCTCTCCAACGCCCTCTCAATCTTCTCTCCACTCTCACACCCGCCTCGGCTCTTTGTCCACAAGCAACGTAGCATACATCCCCATCGCCTTGACCGTAACCTCCGCCGGCAACGGCCTATCGGGTTCACTCAACTCACTCAACAACTTGAAATAATTGATATAAAAACTCGGCGTTGTCGTGAAAAGGATCTCCGCTTCGTCGTCAAACGGATTGCTGAAAGTATGTGGCGACCGGATGGGCACGACCACGTAGTCGCCCGCACATGCGTCGGTGGTCGAGGTGTCTGTGCCGGGTGTGGTGTTGGAGGGGACATGGAACCGGATCCGCCCGCGCAGGATGTAGAATGTCTCGTCGTGCATTTCGTGCCAGTGGGGTGGAGGGCCGGGGGTGCGGGGGGGAAGGGTCAGCGTAGCGGTGCCGAGGCGGTGGTCTGGCGAGGGGTTGTGTTGGCCATGATGGGTTGCGTTGGGGGAAGGGACAGAGGGGCAGGGGCGAACCTGTACGCGAGCCGTCTTCTAGGACCCGGCAGGTCATGGGACCGAGTTTGAAGGCCTCACCGGCGGTTGCTGGGACGAAGTTTAGGGGGACGGAGGGGGTAGGGACGATCGAGGCCATGATGGCGGGTGGAGTGGGAGGGGGGGGGGTCGGGATCGGGTTGGAGATGGGAATGGTGGGGGTCAGTTGGTAAGAGGCTGAAAGATGGCGGAAACGTGGTGGACAATTGATTGTGAAAGGCTCTGGTGCTTTTCTACGTCTGGTATTAGACTGCAGAAGAGCCAACGTCTTGAAATTGACCCGTAACGAAGGCGTCGTGGCTCCCGAACTCCGATGGAAGTGGGGTTGAGGGGGGCGTCCGCAAGAGCTGGAAGTGGAGGTGTCGTAGTCAGCGGACAGATTGATCCAGCGACTCGTGTCCTCCAATCCTTCTTATTTGCTATCGACCTAAAAATCATGATACCTATGTAGCATTCACATATCCCGCGTTTGAGCGAGAAATTACGTAGTGTGTTAATGAGCTGGTGAGGAAGGCGTGTTCTGAGATAAGAAGTAGCAGGGTACTCCCGTTAGCGCCGGGTACTGCCGGCCAATCAAAACGCTATCGTCCCCGTGTTTCACATGGCGTCTCCCACCAGGTTCGTGTTCTGGTCAGAGATCCTCTGCCTCTGCCTGAACGATTGTTTGGCTGTACTGTGGCATTCCAACGACATCAGGTATTACTCTTTAGTTTCGGTAAATGCAATAGGTAAGAGGTAGGTAGGTAATGTCTTTCTTAATAGGTATAGATCGTTGTGTAAAGCACTTTTATCGGGTCTGTGCCCGTTTCTTCTAGCAGCTCAGTCAACCTCAACAAAGGAGAAGGATGCCTACTCTATCCGACGCGAGATCACGGGGATTTCTTCATGTCCTATAAGTGATTCACTCGAGGGGAGGGGTGTGCTTTCGCGTGAGAGACGCGTTGGTCTTGGCAACGCGTCGACGCGTAACTTCGTGACTGAGGCGCCGTCGACATTTCCATCACCACCCAATATCTCGACTCACTTCCGCCCACTATCGACTCACCCTGTCGCTGATTTCGATGAAGCCGTTCAAGGTGCCGACGCTTGTCAAACAACCAGGCGCACAGTCCTCAAGCCCAGCGCCCTCGAGAGAGCCGCCCGCAAAGAAGAGACGAATCAGTCGGGAGGATGAGGGCAATGCTGAGGATGTTGCGGCCGCAGCAAACGTTCTCAAGCAGCCGAAGCAAAGCTTGAAGAGATTTCAAGCTCCTGTGGCTCGCAAGCCACTGGACGTTGTGCAGAATCCCGCTGGCTCTTTGCCACCTGCGTCTCAAGGCCAGAGCTACCCTGAGGGGTACTATTCCGTTCTATGGTATGGATTAAGCCCTAGTTAATTACAAGAGTGCTGACGAGAAAGCAGGAGAAAGTTCACGGCGAAGAAGAACAAGACGTGGGATGGTGATGGTTTCCTCACGGTGTCGGGGGGTTTCGCTACCCTCCAGAACGAAGAGGGGAAGGAGATCGGCAAGACGGTCTGCAAGACACCTCTGCTGACCGGGTCTGCCCTTTCTGTCAGCGGAAAGGAAATCGAAGTGGACTCTCCAATTCGAAAGGAGGACTTTCTCGCAGGAAGACCCTTCTTGACCAAGACAGCGCAGCCTGCCCCGACCCTCAAGGAGATCGACGGGGTGAAAAGAGTAACCAACAAAGCTCAACTGAAGCACGAGAAGATTGCAGCAACTCAGACCAGTCGGCCGGCAATCACTGTTGCAACAACGCAAGCAAGCAATGCGAAGTTTAAGGCACCTCTGTTGAGCAACGGCGTTCAGTTACCTCAGAAAGACGAGAAAGTCCCGACGCCACGACACGATCCGAAGGCAGAGAACGCTCTGGTTATGAAGCGACCTCAGAGTGTCCCGAAAGGCAAGCGTGTCGTCGACGTTGTTGTTGATCCGATTCTGACCAAGAACCTCCGTGATCATCAGCGTGCTGGCGTCTCGTTCTTGTACGAATGCGTGATGGGGATGAAGAGATACGACGGAGAAGGAGCCATTCTCGCCGACGAGATGGGTCTGGGGAAGACGCTGCAGACCATTGCACTTCTGTGGACTTTGCTCAAGCAGAACCCCATCTACGAAGAACCTCCAGTGATCAAAAAAGCATTGATTGTATGCCCAGTCACCCTGATCCACAATTGGCGCAGAGAGTGTCGAAAGTGGCTGGGCAAGGAGCGTATTGGTGTCTTCGTTCTAGAAGACAAGAGGACCAGACTCACAGACTTCACGAAGGGCAGAGCCTACAGTATCATGATTGTGGGATACGAAAAACTCAGGATGATTCAAGCGGACCTGCAGAAGTGCACAGAGATCGACATTGTCATCGCAGACGAAGGACATCGCCTCAAAACTGCGCAGAACAAGTCGGCACAAGCCATCAGGTCACTTAGCACAGAACGCCGCATCATCCTCAGTGGGACACCCATCCAGAACGACCTTGCAGAGTTTCATACGATGGTTGACTTTGTCAACCCTGGTCTTCTGCATAAATACACCACATTCAAGCGAGAATTCGAGACTCCCATTTTGAAGAGCCAGCAGCCTGGAGCGTCCGACAAAGAGCTCGAAAAGGGCGAAGCTCGCGGCGAGGAGCTTGCCAACATCACTGGCATGTTCATTCTTCGACGCACAGCGGAGGTTCTGTCGAAATACTTGCCGCCGAGGACAGAGTATGTCGTGTTTTGCAAGCCGACTAAGACGCAAGCTTCAGTGTACCGATCAATCGTCGGCTCGCCCATCTTCAACGCAGCGCTGGGTGGATCTTCCGCCGTCTATTTGGAGCTCATCAATGTGCTGAAGAAAGTTTGCAACAGCCCGAATCTGCTACTGAAGAAGGATGACAAGGGCGAGATGAAGACCAAACAGGAGATAATTGATCTCATGCCTCCCAGCCTGCTGAAATCGGCTGGGGCAAGTGGCAAATTGCAAGTCCTCGACTCGCTACTGCATCGCATCAGAACGACAACCGATGAGAAGGTTGTGCTTGTGAGCAATTACACGTCCACCCTTGACTTTCTCGCCAACCTTCTTAATTCCCTTTCGTACAAACACCTGCGCTTGGACGGCACCACACCGGCAAGCAAGCGTCAAGACCTCGTCGACCGCTTCAACAAGTCGCCTGCGACCAACTCATTCGTCTTCCTACTCTCCGCGAAGGCTGGTGGGACAGGACTTAACCTCATCGGCGCGTCCAGACTCATATTGTTCGACATCGACTGGAATCCGGCCAACGACCTGCAAGCGATGGCACGTGTGCACCGCGACGGACAGAAACGGCCTTGTTATATCTATCGCATGCTTACTCAAGGTGCTCTGGACGAGAAGATCTTCCAGCGTCAGGTCAGCAAGACCGGTCTCGCGGACAACATCGTCGACGGCAAAAGTAGTGCGAGCGGTTTCACGAAAGAAGAACTCCGGAACCTGTTCTCGCTCGACGAAAGCGAGACTTGCCAGACCCACAAGCTGCTGAGGTGCCCTTGCGATGGGAATGGCATGCCCGTGGCCGAAGAGGAAGCCGAATCACCGCGAAACGATCTGGCTGCCCTTAGCGCGCACGAGTTGGAGCGCGATGGAGATGGCACAGAAATCGTTCGTCTTGACGAAGACGACGAAGACCCAGTGCTCGTCCAGCGCGAGCCTCTGAAGAGCGCCAATCACTACGACTGGCGCGCCCAAGAGACTGAGATCCAGCGCAAAGCGAAAGAGTGCAAAGACTCGGCGGGCAAGGCGAAGATGCTGAGTCTAATGCAGTACACGCATTTCGACACGGCACTTGTGATCAAGGAGGTGGAGGCCGAGGATGACGACCCGCTGGAAGGCGTCGTCGAAGATGCTGCGCTGCGCAGTGTGCTTCGTGAGGATGGGACTCGCGTCGGTTTCGTGTTCACGAAATTGAGTACTTAGATCTGGAAGCTGGAGTTTGCGGAGGTTGCTTTGCTGGTCTCGCTTGTTTCGATTCACTGGAATATACTCATTAGATCACATAGATATGCTGGACAGTCAACAGTCCACATAAAGACCAGCGTCTTTCACATCTCTGAATGTTTCCACCGCGTCGTCCGCGTCGATTTTGTAGGTCACTCCAAACTCGACTCTGATTGGTTGGGTGCCCGGGCCGAGGTCATCGCAAACACCGAGCTACATGTCCCGTCTCTCGACATCAAACCCGCGGACGCCTCCACGACACGTTCCAACGTCCAGATTTCTTTCTTTTCTCGCATAGACTTCAATCATTTCTTGTGTTTCTGTCATAGAGCCTACGACTGTTTCATAAACCTCACCAAAGCTCTCCTCATCACTCGCCACCATGTCCGCCCAAGCCGACGTTACCCTCTCCAACTTCCCCTCCATCTTCTCCCTCAAAGGCAAAGTCGCCGTCGTCACCGGTGGCTCACGAGGGCTAGGTCTACACGCAGCGTCTGGGTTAGGAAACCCCCCAAATCACCCCCCCAAACATCCTTGCTAACATTCATCTCAGACTCCTCCAAGCCGGCTGCTCCCAAATCTTCATCACCTCGCGCAAAGCCGCCGCCTGCGACGAAGCCGTCGCGGCCCTCAATGCCCTCCCCAGCTGCAGCGGGCGCGCCATCGCCGTGCCCGCGGACCTGGCGAAGCAGGGCGAGGTCGAGCGGCTGGTCGCGGAGATGAGCAAGCACACGGATCACGTTGACATTCTGCTCGCCAATGCGGGCGCGAGCTGGGGCGCGCCGTTCGACGAGCACCCGGAGAGCGCGTTTGCCAAAGTCATGGATTTGAATGTCAAGAGTGTTTTTGTTTGTATACAGAAGTATGTCTGGCTCGCCACGACTCCCACCCAGACTTTCCCGTGCTTGAATTCGCGCTGAGACTCGGACTAGATTCGCCCCGCTCCTCCGCAAGCGCGCGACGCTCGAAGACCCCTCGCGCGTCGTCACGACGGCGTCCATCGCGGGCATTGGTGTTGGCACGCTGGGGAAGAACGCAACCTTTGGCTACTCGGCCAGCAAGGCGGCGGTGCTGCATCTGACGCGCAACCTGGCGCTGGAACTGGGCCCGCAGCATATCCTGTGCAATGCGATCGCGCCAGGCTTTTTCCCGACCAAGATGGCTTCGGGCTTGATGGAGCTGAGCGGGGGCGCGAAAGACTTGGCGGACGGGTCGCCGAATTGGCGGTTGGGGTTGCCTGAAGATGTGGCAGGGACTGTGGTGTATCTTTGCTCCAGGGCGGCGGGACATGTGAATGGAGGGGTCGTGACGCTGGATGGAGGAAGCGTGTTGAAAGCGAAGTTGTAGCCCTTCCTCAATCCTTTATCAACTCCCCTCCAATGCCTTCCCAACCAACGCCCGGCACTCCCCATCCATATCCAATTCCAACGCCATCTCATGCCCGCGCTCACTCATCTTCCCCCACGTCTTGCGCAGAATCCCCACAATCTTCGCCTCATCATGCTTCTCCTTGAACTCAGCAAACTGGTCATCCAAGAATACCAAACATGCCACATCCTCGAGCACCTGCACCTCCTCCCCGCCCTTCGCCAGCCCCTCCTTCATCACCAGGCCCCGGGCCCTCTCCACTTCCTCCGCCGTGAACCCGCCCTCCGCCTCCATATACCCGGCCAGCAACTCCGCCTGGCGTTTCTTGAGAAACGTCCGCCAGCTGTGGTAGCCGAGTTTCGTCCTCGGGTAGCTGTCGCGCGGCACTTCCCAGCGGCGCAGGTGCTGGGCGACGATGGCCAGGCGCAGGACGGGGGAGGCGGAGGGCGAGCGTTTGGCGAGGTAGGTTTCCATTTTGTGTGCATAGTGGGTTTCGTAGGGTTGTTCGGTGCCGTTGACGGTGATTTTGTTCGGGTCTTCGTCGTGGGCCGCGTAGACGGTTGCGCGGACGCGGTCGTAAGCCGTCGCCATTGTGGGAAGTGAGGGGTGGTGGAGGGGTAGAGGGTGGAGGAAAGATGGGGAAGAATTGTCTCGTTTCGTCTCGCGTCGACAATATAGAAGATATATCACGTAGTGAAGTCGTCGCTCATGTTGGCAATAGCAGGGATAGGTGAGACAGTCAGCCAAGAGATCATACAGTACAGTAATCGAACCGAGTCTTGGAGAGTCATCTGCCTTTCTGGTCGACCGCCGCAGCCGCCGGACCGACTTCTCCACCTGCAGAACACACAGCGGATCGACGCCGGGTCGACTCCACAATTTGTGCTCGCAGCGTGATCGGCCCACAAGAATCCTCCAACCTTCTCTTTCCATCCTTCACAATTCGACGCAAACACCGGCCTGCTCACCCGTGCATCATCGACGCGTGCTCGAGTCTGGGTGATGCGGAAGGCCGGCGACGACTCTGATTCGCAGACTTCTCCTATACCAAGGGCGGGCTCGTACTCGAAGTATCTCGTCCCCCACCAGCATGGCGCGCATACCGCGCGAACACATGTTCGCGTGTGGCACTCGCCTCTTTGACATGTACCTTTTACCTATTTCCTTTCCATCATATGGGCCCGTTAGGTAATGCCGCCTGCAGTCGCTCAACCGCATCACAACGCTTTCGCTTCCCTCCAACCCGCTTTCCCCCCTCGCTTGGTTTCCTTTCGCCTTTTTTCTTGACTCTCAGGGACGCCTACCTTGTCTTTTTGACTCCTCCCTACTAGTCAACACTGGCGCTGCGGTTGTGGGGTTGCCTCGCGTTGCCTCAAGTCCGATTGAGCTTTGCCGCCTTCGCTTGGCCCAATTACGTTGACTCCGAACTCCGCACTTCACCGTCAGGCAACCTCGGATTCGGAGTACTGTTGTGCCTCTTTTGATGGCCAAGAAATACTTGTTTGCTCCTTCGTCCTGTTTTTAATCCTCTACAACGACCCAGCCTCTTTCATTATGGACGTTGTTTCCGAGGGCCTCCAGGCAAACGTTTCCTCGCCTCGAGACTCGTCAGACAACGACAAGCCGTTTGCGTCAACGAGTGACTTGGAAAACAACCCGGTTCAGACTTCCCCGGATGGATCGTCAGAAGAGGTTCAAATCCTCGACTGGGATGGACCGAACGATCCTGAGAACCCGCAGGTCCGTACCTCCCTTTGGAGACAGTCAAATTTCAAGAGGGCAAAGGCTGATTGCTGTCGTACAGAACTGGAGCAAGTCTCGCAAGATTGTCGCCACCGCGGCAGCGTTGATGGGGACTTTGATCCTACCGTTTAATGGAACCTCCATCACCGTGGCCGCCACCAACATCAACGAGGAATTCGGCACCAGCGATGCTTCTTTTCCCAACAGCTACTGGCCGGTTTTGAGCTGGTCCTTTGGCGGCGCCCTATTCATTCTCATCTTCCTCCCCCTCATGGAAGACACGGGCGTCCGCAAAGGCTACCTCTGCTTCTACACCTTCTTTGTGCTGATGATCATCCCGCAAGCGCTCGCACAAAAATTTGCCACCCTCATCATCACCCGCGTCTTCGCCGGCGGTTGTGTGTCCCTCCTCGCCAACACCGTCAGCAGCATCATCCCGGACATCTGGACCGACGGTGCCTCACGCTCCATCCCCGTCGGTCTCTACATCCTCTTTTACCTTGTCGGTAGCACGATGGGCCCGCCACTCTTCGCAGGCGTCGTCCAGCACCTCGACACCTGGCGCTGGATCTTCTACATCCAACTCATCCTCTACGCATCCTTCCTCCCTTTCTTCGCCCTCCTCATCCGCGAAACCCGCGCCCCCGTCATCCTGCGCGCCCGCGCCCGCGCCCTGCGAAAGAAGACCGGCAAACCCGTCTACACCGCCGAAGAGTTGCACGCGCCCCCCCTCACCCACACGCTTCCCCGCGCCGCCGTCCGGCCCCTCTACCTCCTCTTCACCGAACCCGTCCTCATGGCCAGCACCCTCTGGAGCGCCTTCGCCTTCGGCACCGTCTACCTCTTCACGCAATCCGTCGGCCTCGTCTTCTCTGACCTCTATGGCTGGCCCGCCTGGAGCATCGGCTACGTGCAAGCGGCCGTGGCGCTGGGCGAGTGCGCCGGCTTCCTGCTTTCCCTCTACGGCTCGCGCCTGTACCTGCAGTCCGCCGCGCGCAACCCGGAGCGCCCCGGCCAACCCATCCCCGAAGCTCGTCTCTACGCCGCCATCCCGGGGTCCTTCTTCGGCCTCTCGGGCGGCATGTTTGTGTACGCCTGGACGTCCTACCCGTCGATCCCGTGGCCCGCTCCGGCGCTCGGCCTTGCGCTTGTGGGCGCTGGGATACAGACCATCATGGCGGCCGTTGCGGACTATATCGAGGATGCGTATGCGGAGTCCGGGTACGCGGGGAGTGCGATTAGCGCCGTGGCCGCGGGGGAGAATGTGATTGCGGCGACGGTGCCGCTGGCGACTGCGAACTTGTATGGGGCGTTGGGGCTGCAGTGGGGGAGTTCATTGATTGGGTTTTTGGCGCTGGGGTTGAGTGCTGCGCCCGTAGTGCTGGTTTGGAGGGGGAGGTGGTTTCGCGCGAGGAGCCCGTTTATGTTGAGTGGGGGGCAGACGGCTTTAGGAGAGAAAAGTTGAGGGGTGATATGAGGCGCTTGGGGCTTCGGACGGTGGGTCGAGTGGCAAAAGATGGGGAGGGGATTTGCCGGGTTTCAATAGACCGGACGTCCGCGAGGACACAAACATCAACGCACATGATGTCGACCGTCGTTAACGAACCCGCTCTTCAATTGCCAGCCCTTCATCCCTCCCCCTCACCCCTCCCTCCCGCGCCATCAATCCTTGCTCCTCTCCGCCCCCGCCTCCGCCCCTGCCCTGCCCACCAGCCCCTTCTTCCGCGACCAAGCCACATGCACATCCACACAATCGTGCCCCCGATCATCCCGCAACTCCCTCTCCACCTCGACCAGAAACGCTCGAATCTCCCCCTCCTCCCATCCCAGCACTTTCCCAAACATCACCAACGAAAACCCCTCCAGCCCCGCACAAAGCTGCAACATCATCCGCCCGCCCAACTCCCGCTCCTCGGCGTCCTCTGGCCACGTTCCCACCGGCAGTCGGTGCACGCGTTCGGTGGTCGCGGTGAGGTGGGGGTTGGAGGCCTGGAAGGTGGAGAGATGGGGGCCGAGCTGGAGCGGGCGGCCGCGGACGTGCGAGGCGTGTTCCATGTGGCGCGCCCAGCGGAGGTTGGCGGGTTGGTCGGAGGGGTTGGCCGGGAGCGGGAGGGGGTTGTGTGGGGGTTCGGGGGAGAGGCGGTAGGTGCGGCATAGGGAAAATTCTTGGTGTTCGAGGACGCCGGCAGGCGCGAGGTAGCTGTGGGTGTCGACGGTTAGGGGAGCTGGTTCGGGGTCTGAAGATACCTAGTGCTGGATGGGAGGGCGGGGAAGAAGGAACGAGGGAGGCGTACGTCACAAGCCGCGCGACCATGGTGTCCCAGTCGCGCACGCAGCCATGCACAAGACTCAGATGGATCAAATCAAAGTGCTCCTCGGGGAACGGCCAGGTCTCCGTCTCCATATCATGGAGCACCCAGCGCACATTCCCGGGCTTCCGCGCCGGCTGCACCGGACTCACATCCATTCCCACCACCTCGCCCCTGGGATAGTCCTCCGCCATCTGCAAGCACCAGATCCCGCTGCCGCAGCCCACATCTAACACCCGAGGGCCGCGTGCGAGGGCTTCGTCGGGGAGCTGCGCGTCGTGTAGCGCGCCACCGCGCAGGCGCGTGAGGATCCAGTGTTGCTCGTTGAGGCGCCGGATCTCGGGCTCGTCGGCCGGCATGTAGTAGGCGCCGAGCTCGGTCGAGGCGTAGCGGCGGCCGTTGGCGTAGGTCCAGTTGTAGGGTGTCGAAGCTTGGGCCGCGAGTTTTTGGCGGCTGAGGGCGTGGGAGAGTTGGTTAGAGTGCCTAGGCTGGGGGGGAAAATTCGAGAGGCAGTGCGTACAGCTCGTCCAGGTCTACCAAGTTAGAGTGGTTTTGCTCTTCTTCCGTCATCTTGGGCGGTTGATGCGAAATGGTAGTATCGAAGTGAGCAAAGAAGATTGGAGGAACTGGAGAAAAGGAATATGAGAAACAGAAAAGGGAGAGGAGAGCTGCCATAAAAAGATACCAATACCCCCTCTTCGCTCCTAGCTACTACTTGGTACTTCCTTCGTTCATGCTAAGGCCGGGTCTATCGCTAGATACGTCGACAGGTGCATTCCCGCCTATAGCGCCATGCTGGTTTGCATAAGATTTGGTCGGTACGAAGGTACGTAGCTGCGATGCTCTTCGGTGGAAGTACTGGATACTTGCTGTGTCGAAAGCATAAATGTCCTCAAGAGCGCTCGGAGGAAGTCGAGAAGAGCAAGACGAGACGCAGAAGGAGAGTTAGATAAATGTATGCATGAACGGGGCACAGCCGCCAGGGAGAAAAATTGCCTGCCGCTATGTTACAGCAAAGGCCGCGGTCAGAGCGGCAATTGTTTCTCATGAGTTGCTCCAACTCCAGCTTCGGTCGAGACTCGCCCGCAGCGCGAACTCCGATGCCGCAGGGAATTTATGTCGTCGCTCGCATCACCCCTCTCCAACCTTGAACGTCAGAAAAGTCGTCCCAAGCCGTCGCATGTCCACCCTAAGCCACCACTTCCCCCACCTCCGCCGGGCCATCCACCCCAAACCCCTCTTTCGCCCAACCTCCACCACCTTGATCACCCTGACCACAACCTCTCGCCACCGCCTTCTAGCAACAATGGCGCCCAAACTCCACGGCCGCGCCTTCTACGAGTCCCTCGGGTCCCCCAAGCACATCCTCGCCCCAATGGTCGACCAGAGCGAGTTTGCCTGGCGCCTGCTGTCGCGTTCCTTCCTGCCGCCCGATCTGCGCACATCACTGTTGGCGTATTCGCCCATGTTCCACGCGCGACTATACGCCGAGAAGCCCAAGTACCGCGAAGCGCACTTTGAGCCGACTCAAGCGCAGCGGCATTCAGATGAGAAGACGAAGGAAAAGGCAGGTGCTGGTGGGGAGGCAGAGGCGGAAGGAGAGGAAGAGCTATACTTGGACGGCAACCCAGCGATCGACCGCCCGCTGATTGTGCAGTTCTGCGCAAACGAGGCGGAGTGGTTCCTCGAGGCCGGGAAACATGTCCAGCGGTACTGCGACGCGGTGGACTTGAATCTCGGCTGTCCACAGGGCATCGCGAAGCGGGGCCACTATGGGTCGTTCCTGCAGGAGGACTGGGAGACGATTGCGAAGCTGATTCGCACGCTTCATCAGGAGCTCGATGTCCCTGTGACAGCGAAAATGCGGGTGCTGGAGACGAAGGAGCGGACGCTGGAGTATGCGCGGATGATCTTGGAGGCCGGGGCGAGTATCCTGACGGTGCACGGGCGGCAGCGGGATCAGAAGGGGCATAATACGGGGTTGGCGGATTGGAGTGTCATTCGGTATCTGCGAGAGCAGTTGCCAAAGGAAACGGTCCTGTTTGCAAACGGGAATGTGCTGCAGCATGCGGATCTCGCGCAGTGTCTGGAGGAGACAGGGGCAGACGGCGTGATGAGCGCAGAGGGCAACCTATACGACCCTTCGATCTTCGGCTCGCCGCCCCTGGAAGAAGAAGATGGAAGGGAGTTCTGGCGAGGTCGGAACGGCAAGGGTGGTTACCGAATGGATGCCGTCCTGCGCCGCTACCTCGACATCATCCACACGCACGTCCTGAACCAAGCGCCCCCAGCCCGCAAACCCCTCTTCCTGCCTTCGGACGACTCTGCGCCCGAACCGACACCCTCAGCGCGAACTGAAACCTCCCTCCCCGACCCTCATCCTGGTTCCAAGCACCCACGCTCCGAATCCCCCGCCTCAGTCGCCACTTCACAACCACAGTCAAACGCCAACCCGACCAAAAAGCAAAAGCGCGCCGCCGCTCAGCAAGCCGGCAAGAAGAAGCCCACCCGCAGCACCAACCCCAATATGGTCGCCATGCAAGCGCACTGCTTCCACCTCCTGCGCTCGCTCGTGTCGCAGCACCACAACGTGCGCGACGCGCTCGCACGGTCCCGGCCTGGCGACATCGACGCGTTCGAGAACGTGCTCGCGCTGACTGAGGAGGCGGTGAAAGAGGGCTTGCGCGCATACGAGGCGGATCCCGCGGCGTTTGAGGAGGGGCAAGGCGGAGAGGGGGCAGATGGTGTGAGGGATGCGGAGTGTAGTGATGAGGCGGTAAGTCGGTGTAGGAGGCCTTACTGGGTGGTTCAGGCGCATGTGCGGCCGCTGCCGAAGGAGGCGTTGGCGAAGGGGAGCCTGCAGTTGAGTAAGAAGGATATGAAGCGGCTGGAAGAGGAGAAGACAGAGAAGGAGAGAGTGGGGATCAAGCCGGAGGGGACGACGGAGATCGTGCAAGAGGAGGGTGTAAAGGAGGAGCAGAAGGGGGCTGGTGAGGCGGGTGAGGGAAAGAAGGTGGAGGTGCCTAGAGAGGGCATGGTGTGTGGGTGATGCCGAGAGGACCATGGCAGAACAATGGTCTAAGTGGCTCTGGGACCGAGATGAAGCCCAGAGAACTCCACTCACGCCATCACACTTCTGGTCCATCAGCCTCTTGAAGAATGCGCCGAAAGGGAGTGCGACGATCGCAAAGGTCCGCGCCAACAGATCCGCAGTGAATGCATCAGGCTCGCGGCACAAACAGCCGTCGAAAGGCCGAGTATCGAAAGATCTTGGGAGCTCCAGAGGTATCCGCAAGCATCGCGTTCCTGTTTTGACTTTGCGTTGCTGAAGATGGACAGGCTTGACGTCTTCCGAGGACCCGCCCATTGCTGTTCTTTAAGATGTTCAGGCAGCAATGTGTTTTCGAGAATTTGTCGGGGGACGCGAAGTTGGTCGCGTCGGAAATGTGACTCTGATTGGCCGGTATTGGCCGACGCTAACGGAAGTACCCTCCTATTTCTCAAATCAGAACGCGCCTTCCTCTTCGACATCAGCAAAACGACATAATTACCTCGACCCGGAGCAAGTGAATGTCGAGTCGCACTCCACGCCCAGAGACCAGAAAACGAGAGTCTCCGATTGGCCGATATTGACCGACGCTAGCGGGGGTACCCTCCTACTTCTTAAACCAGAACGCGCCTTCCCCTTCGACGCCAGCGTAACGACGTCATTAACTCGACCTCGGCAACATGAAGTGAAAGTTGAGCCGAACCAAACAAACGAGGAACCAGAACACGGCAATTGGAAACAAGACCAATCGTTGAGTTGGGTATCTTAGGCAAGAAAAGGAATCCATCGCTTCGCTTGCGACCCATCAATCGCCGGCGCAGGCACCCTTTCCCTCCGACAGATATGTTGAACACCCTCCGCCCTCCCTTCCAGCATCACACTTCACCATCGTCAGCCCGCCATGCTACGACTCGTCGTCTCCGCCCTCGACCCAACCCAACCGCGTTCCCATCAACACCTTCTGCCCCTTCTCGATGCCCCACTTCCACGCCCCGGTGCGCCCTCCGCCAGCCTCCTCTCCCGTCCAGCCCTGGTCGAAACTCGGCCGCACCCCCTTCGGCGCCTCGAACACCATGACCACCGTGCTGCCCAGCTGGAACCCGCCCATCTCCTCGCCGCGCTTCAGCGCGTGCCCGCCTAGAACGCTCGACGCGCCCCCGTACGTCGCCTCCGCGTAGCCGCTGTACGGCTCGCCCTTCGCGGCGGCTTCCTCCGCAGCGTGGTCTGCCAAGGTGTCGGTGAGCAACGAATTGGTGCGCAGTTCGCGGTCGAAGTTGATAATGATGCTGCCGACGTTGGTCGCGCCAACGGGCGTGTAGCTGAAGAAACCGTGCTTCCAGCGGCCAAGGAGGACGACCCGCTCGTTCAGTGTGAATAGTCCGGGCAGCGTGCGCACAAGGTAGGGGGAGACGGAGTAGAGTTCGCCGGCGAAGTGGCGGCGGCTGCTAACGACCCAGTTGACGGGCGAGTGGAAGCGGTGGTAGTCGCCAGGCGCGAGGTAGACGACGCAGTAGAAGAGGCCGTGGGGTGTTTCTTTGGGTGGCGGGTAGTACCAGGGGCGCTCTTCAGTGTCGCGGAGTGACTCGCGCACTTCGCGCTCGGAGCTGGCACGGGATTTGGTGGACTGGTCGGATGTGGTATGGTGGGGATGGAGTTTTGTAGACGGTGTACGGCCGCCTTCCCTGTGCTTGACAGTGTGCTGGGCTGCGCCGCCGGAGAAGAGGTTTGGTAGAGTGTAAGAGATGCCGTTGACGCGGGCGAACTCTTCATCGGCGCGGATGCCTTCGCTGTCGCCATGGCGGTCGCGTTTGCCGCTAGGCTGGGGGGAATTAGGGGATGCGGCGATGTTGGAAGTCGGGTCGGTGTTGGGACTGGATGGCTCAGAGCCGAGCAGGGCGTCGAGGGAGTAGGTCACCCCCTTGACTTGCTCCACTTCACCGTGTTCGATGTAGCCAAATTGGATCACGCGACCGTCAGCTGGAGAGAGAAGAGCATCCGGGTTCGGGTCGAGTGGGCGGACGCCTGGCTTCAAGGTACGGTAGAAGAACTCGGCCAAGTTTCGGAAGTTGTGCAGATCCTCTTCTTCAATCTCGTCAAAGTTGACTCCAAAAGCCCAGCCGTAGAGCTTGAACCCCGGAATTCGAAGATAGTAGGGGATCTTGAGTTCATTGAATGCGCCCCATGCTCTGCTAAGAAACTTCAAAGGCAGTGTGCTCATGATCTGCACTGTCCATGGTCCGCTGGGCCGTATGCGCTCCCGCCTCCTAGGCCGCAAAACGCCTTCGCTATCCTCGTTGCCATTTTGCTGTCTCCACTCGGCCTCCTGCTGCCGTTTTTCGCGCTGCTGGATCCGATAGAATTGGAAGACGCCGAGGAATACCACGCCGAGAGCGATCGGAATCGGCTGCCATTTGGTTGGGGTGTCACGCCAGGCCGAGCCTAGTCTTGAGGCGAAAGAGGCCTTGCGATGTTGTTGCTGCCCCGTTCGGCGTGTGGTGTTGGAGAAGAATTGTGGTCGTCGAATGTCGGGTCTGCGGAGAAGAGGGGGGGCGGAGGGGCGAAGGCGAGTTCGGGAGAGGTGGTGAGGTGTGGCCATGTCGTGGTATGTACAACGTGTTGAGGTGTTAGCGGCACTCCAGACGCCAATATTAGAATGCAACGTTCATTCGATTCTCCATTACGCCTGCGCGAGGTGTTTGTTGATAGGTACAGTATGAAGAAAGTATCAAGAAGAAGAGAGATGGAAAGGCGCGAGCACGTGTCGAGCTTTCCCCAGACCCGACAGGTGACGTCCCGTCAGATGAAGGGTCCATCCTACCTACCGCTTTAGGCAAGTGGCAGTATAACGAACAGCTGTTTGATGATCAAGCAACAACTTCACGTCTTACGCTCCTTTCTTCCCTCCTTTGACGCGACCTGTCTGACTCCATCTCACTCGAGCTCTGCTATGGGCAGTTGAACAATTTCAAACATCTTACCGCCCACCGCCCACCATGCCACCTGCCGACCCGCCGTCGAGCATCACGCTGAAGGTCAAGGTGCCGCCAGGCTACCTGTCTCCCAACGACTCCGCGGGCGGCCCGAACGATGAATTCCTGCTGGGCGAGACATACGCCTCTTCCAGCATCTCCCAAGTTCGTCAGCGCATCACAACCATTGTACCCACGAATCCAGCTCCCGAGCGCCAGCGTCTCCTCTACTGCGGCCGAGCCCTTACCGACAACGAGCAGAGCGTGGCCGACGCTCTGAATACGAGGAGGGATCCTACGCAGCTTGAATATGTGCTCCACTTGCTAGTGAGGAATGAAGATGGCAGCACGGCGCCGAGGGCTTCGGGTGACATCCACAGACGCACAGCAAGCACACCTTCGACCCCGGGCACACGAGATGGGAGTGATGGCCAGCAGAGACAATCGCCGCATGTGCAGCAACACATACGGCTGCAACAGCAAATGATGGAGCAAACGGAACGTAATGCTGCGAACGGAATCATGCCACCTGTTGCGGGCCAGAGCGGCGCGCGTGCGATGCTCAATCCGTTGGGGCCTCGCGTGCCTCAAGGCGCTCAGGTGGGGGCTCATGCTCCTGAAACTGGGTGGCAGCAAGTGCTGGCGCAAGAGCAGCAGCGCAGGGCTGCCGCAGGGTCGCATGGGATAGAGACAAGGGATGGATTGAGAGCTGGGCACGAAGCGCGGATAGAAGATGTGCAGCAGCAGCCACAACAGACCCAGCAGGCACATCAGCCAGCGTCTGGAGAGATGCCTGATCAATCCGTAAACGCCGAACAGACGGAGCCGAGCTCCCAACAGTCAAACCCCTCTAGCCAGCAACAGAACCCCCAAGTCCCCGGGCGAACGATCAGCGGGCAAGGCTTCCACATGCAAGGCGTTGGACCCAACGGCCAGCGCTTCCAGATACACCATCAGACCATGAATTTTCCCAACAGAGGCAGGGGGAATCCCTTTGGCCCCATGCCCCACATTGCCGGAGCGCATGGGCCGCATAACCACCACGGCGGCTCAGCTCTCGATCGAGCGCGCGAGAACATGGCCGATATGCAGCGCGTGTTGACCGAACTGCGCGAAAGCCGAAGCGATCCCGAAGACGTGCAAAGGCGCCTCACCGAGCTGCAAGAACGCACTCAACGTCTCAACGATTACATCGACCCATTCCCGGGCATGCGTGGTCCCAACCCCACTGGCCCTCCGCGCAACCCGCCAAACATGCCCCCAACAACCGTAACGCAGATCGAAGCCGACGCCCGCGCCGCCGCACAACGAGCACGCCAAAGTATGCGTCCGCCTACGCGAGCCGGCCCAAACTCCAACGAAGTAACAGCGCACCTACTCTCCGGCCCCGATGGCCCCAAAGCTATACTCTTCTCTCCCCAGCACGGCCGCTACACCGGCACCCTCGCAAACAACGCCCAACCGCCACGACCCACCCGTGCCATTCCCACGCCTACCAGCACCACCTCCCAGCGCCCACGCACCGCCCAACCCGACAACCTCAACGCGCCCAACGCGCCTCCCGCACCCCCTCACGCCGGCGCTGCCCCCGCAGCTCCCGCGCAACCCCCTGCCCCAGCTCTCAACCCCGTCAACGCCGTCCTAGCCCACTTCTGGCTGCTACTCCGCCTGGGCATCTTCGCCTACTTTGTTCTCGGCATGGACATGAGCTGGGAGCGCCCGTTTCTGCTCACGCTCGCGGGGCTGGGGTTCTGGCTCGTGCGCGCGGGCGCGTTTGGGGACGTCGCGGGTGGCGTGCGTGCGTGGTGGGAGGGTGTTGTTGGGGTGCCGGGGGCGGACGACGAGGCGAGGAGGGCGAGGTTGAGGGACGGGGCTGCTGGGGAGCGGCAGGCTGCTGGTGCTGCTGGGGCGGAGAACGGAGCAGGGGACGCGGCGAGAGGACGTCCGATGCCGACGCCTGAGCAGGTTGCTGCGAGGTTGTTGGATGAGGAGGAGCGGAGGCGAAGAGCGCAGCAGCCTTGGTGGCGCGAGCAGTTGAGGCCTGTGGAAAGGGCGGCGGCGTTGTTTGTGGCAAGTCTGTGGCCGGGGGTGGGCGAGGCGCATGTGGAGGCTAGGGAGAGGGAGGCGAGGCGTGTGGCGGAGGAGGAGGTTGAGGCTAGGAGGCGCGAGGAGGATGTGGGGGCTGCTCGCGGGCAGGAAGAGAAGAGAGAGAAGGAGGGCGAGAACGGCGAGGGCTGTGTGGTCGAAGGTGTTGGTGAGGGGAGTGGCGAAAAAGCTTCTGCTGGCGAGACGAGCGGTGAGAAGTCTGCTCACGCGTCCGCTTCCTCGATGGAGAAGACGCCTGTCGCCAGCGAGGGTGGCGAGCCGACGGGCGAGAAGAGTGCGGCTGTTGCGAGTGGCTCTTGAAGCCATTGATGCGTAGCAGGTGGTTGAGTAGCCACTTCACAATGTACGAACTCGAGACCCACTAGGAACGGCCTTCCCTCTCACCGCCTGTGAACGCAATGAACCAAGAGAGGTGAAGTTGAAATATGAGTCGCTATGATGCTCTACGCGTCTATGTCTACCCGACCCCCAGAGACCATTTACCCATTCTCGCTCTCGAAAACCGATCTCACACGAGACAGAACCGCTCTACCCGTGTTGCCGCCCAAAGAAGCCCCTTTACGCTCAAGTACCAAAGCAACTTCATCTCCATACACTCACCGTATCCACCATCCCACTCCACTCCAGCCCTTACAGCCCCCGATTAAACTCCAACAGCCCATCCTGGCCCCCCATCTCCCAGAACTCCTCCTCCAAACTCGCCGCCCTCACCTTCTGCCTCTGCGGAAACGCCCCCAACGCCAGCGGCAAAGCAAACACACTCGTCCCCAGGATCAGCGCCAAATTCACTGGCAACACTGCCCGCGGCCGCGCCGCCAGCCACGCCGTCCGCTGCAGCCGCACCAGCAGCAACGGCGGCAGCACCATGATAGGCGTCGCATTCAGCACGCGAGACAGCGCCGTCTCGCCCACAGCGAGCGTGGCGGCGCGCTTCGACTTCCCCACGGCTTCGAGCGGGAGGTGCGCGGCCTCGCGCTTCTCGCGCACGGCGTCCGACTCCGACGGGTACACGTCGATGCCGCGCCGGATCTCCTCGCCGCGCATGAGGAAGACGTTCAGCGCGCCGGCGGACGCGACGGCGGCGAAGGGTACGAGCCGGCCGAGCGTCGTGCGCGCTGTGGGTGAGAGGTTGCGGAGCTTGGGGATGGCGGCGCGGAGGCCGACGGCGACGCTGCAGCTGGCGCCGACGGCGAGGAAGTAGGATTGCACCATGGTGGAGGTGGAGAGCGGGGTGGATTTGTTGGCGTTGGCGCTGTTGATGGCGACGTTGAGGGACTGGTTGGCCCATTGCCAGGCGATGGTGCCCGTGGTGGTGAGGTTGGGGGTCAGCATGCCGGCCGTCACGACAAGGTTGGAGAAGACGAAGCAGGACATGCGGAAGGGGAGGAGGACGGGGGTTCCGGTGTCCGGGTGCAGAGTTGAGTCTACGAGGCGTTTGGCCCGCCAGAGGTCTGGGGTCATGGTAGGTTGGGCGCCGGTCTTGTAGGCTGTGATGAGGGTTTTGGCATTGTCGAGCGTGGTGGCGGACGTGAAGAGGGTCCTGGGGGATTTGGTCAGCACACGGTTGTTTGAAGACTTGAGCACTCCTCGTCTTTTCTGGGGAATGAATCCAAAAGAGTGCCATATCAATTATTTGCAAGAATTCCAAGGGACCAATCATTCTCACCTGGGATCCGCAATCTCAGCCGAATGCTTCACACGCCCCCAATACGTGCTGAGGTCATGCTGGGACGCGGGGAGCTCCCTGCTGCCGGGCAAAGACGCCGACATGCTGAATTCTCTCCGACGTCTGTCGATTGCCCTTGAAAGCTTCCCCCTTTCCTCCTCTCGTCAACTTTCAATGGCTCGCTGTTGTTTTGCGATTGTGGTTTTTGTGCGAAGACAAAGAGACTCCTCGAGCGAGACCGGAGGCAGCCCGGGCGGTGAAGCAAAAGAGCCCGGTCTTGGCACTGATTGCGGTGCAGAATCTTTCGTGCGGACGCAACTTCACCTCTCTACCTTATCAACAACAGCATCAACAAGAACAATAGCAGCGAGAGAAGACTATCCCACTGCGTCGAAATGTGCATGTTCGAGCCTACTCTTCCGGTAGGACACAGTGACACCGCAACCGCAAGTCCCATCTCCAACACCTCAATCCTTTCCCCCTCCCTCTTCTCTCCTTGTCTCTTCATAAACCACCAGTCACCAACCGCGCTCGATCTTGCCGTCCACCGATAGATCTTGAGCAGGCCGTTCCTTCGCAAGAAGGTAAACGCAGAGTGACGAGATAAAAAATTTCCGACGGTCTTTGAGTACGAGAGCGCCCCCTTTTACGCACCAGGGCGTGATCGTAATTTACTTGTCGGTACATTGCCTGTCTTCGGTCTCGATGGCTAGTACCAAACGTCGATTGATATGTATTTGAGTTTCTGTGTTCGTCTCGCTTTTGGCCTTTGCTTCACGCTCCCACTCGTCAGATAGCCCGTGAAAGGTGGATTAAAGAGAAGGACTTTGCACGATCGAGGACGGACGGTAAGTCAACATAAACAAGGCTATGTAAGGCTTGCTAACGCCATGGTTTCCCGGCTTGCATTGTCCCAGCAGCGCCTTTATTTCTCTTTCCTCTTTCTATACCTCGCCCTACCCCACTTACGAAGCAACACGGTCCATCATGACAGCCTTCGGGTCTCTGGTCTCCGCGTCGCCCCACTCGGCCTTCCAGCCCTTCGCCTCCAGATACTCCCTCCAGGCGTCATCCTCGTCGTCCAGCTTATGGCTCATATCGGGGATGACGAACCACGCGACCAGGGCCCCGAACAACGCAAATGCGCTCCCAATGAGGAACTGGGCCTGGTTGCTCTTGGACGGCTCGCCTTCCCAGCGCGTCGAGAGTGCTGCGAAGACTTCCGAGCCAATGGCGGCGCCGGCTTTGCTCCACGCCGCCACGAAACCCATCATCTGCCCGCGAATGGACGTGGGGAAACACTCGCTCGCCGTCAACACGACCGTGGCGCCGGGTCCGATCTCACCGAGCGTGAGGAATAAGCCATACAAAATTATAAAAACAGGGAACACATTCTGGATCTTCTCATTCGCGCCCCCAAGAATGAAGCCCAGGCACGCCTGCAGCGTGAAACCGAGACACATGGTCTGGCGACGCCCGATCTTGTCGGACAGGTAGCCGCCGATGAAAGGCCCGGGGATGTAGAAGCAGTTGATGACGACGCCCCAGCCGAGGTTCTTGACGAGCGAGCCCTCGGGGTTGACCTGGTTGGTGATGGTGCCGGAGAAGATGCCGAACGGCACCGACACGTAGTTGTACATGAACCAGCAGGTGGAGCAGCCGAGCAGCGCACGCCAATAGCGGCGCGCGGCCAGCACGTACGGCACGCGCTGCCTGCGCAGGGCCGATTTGCGGAAGGCCGTGCTGACGGCCATGCGGATGCGGAACCAGAAGATGGAGAGCGGCGGAATCATGCCGAGCGCGAACGACGTGCGCCACACGACCTCGTAGTTGGCCGGGTTCTGGTGCGTGATGAGCAGGAGCAGCAGCGGGACCAGACCGCCCCAGATGTAACCCAGTGATGCGCTCAGGTCTGCCAGCATGGCGAACATGAAGCCGCGGTGCTTGCGCAGCGCCGCGTTCTCGTCGGTGGCTTCCGTCGCGCCGGCGCCCGAGACGGGGTATTCGCCGCCGGCGCCGACGCCCGCGACACCGCGGGCGATGATCAGCATCCAGAACATGCCGTGCGGGGTGGTGCCCGAGGCGGCGGTGGAGAGGATGATGCCGACGACGAGGAGGAGTGTGGTGGCGACGGCGCCGGTTTTGCGGCCGAACTGGTCCACGATGCCGCCGAAGAAGAGCATGCCGACGATCATGCCGATGAGGAAGGCGTTGCTGAGGCGCGAATAGATGCTGTCGGTCAGGGCCTCCGGGTGGAGGCGGCGGAGGAGGAGCTGCGTGTTTCCAATGACGGCGGCGTTGCTGAAGGTGGTTGTTGTTAGCTTCATGGCTCAGTGCAGTTGGTCGGATGTGAGGCTTACTATCCGTCCGACCCAATGGCCAGCCCGGAGTACAAGACCATCAGCCAGACGGAGGTCTTGCTGTAGTATGCCTTCTCTTCCCCTCTCTCTTCGTTGGCGACATCGTTGGCCACGGGCGTCTCAGAGACGTGGCCATGCTTGCCGTCTGTCTTGGGTGCATCAACGACCTCGATCTCGCCCCTTCCGGCGCTGGAGGAGCTTGCAATGGCGTCCATGTAGGCGGTTCTTTCGCGCGTCTTCGGTCAGAATGTATGAGGAGACTGGAAGAAGAACAGGCCACGAAGGAAAGGAAAAAAGAGCAGAGGTCGAGTAGAAGGATCGTCGGAGATAGCTCTGATGGCGCCCCCAAGCTCTCACCCTTCTTCACCCACCTCTGCCGTCTCTCGCGCCTCTGGAGGCAAACCACGGCAACTTCTCCGCCGCCAACTCCACATCGCCTTCACGCCTTCCTCAATGTTTTCCTCTCGCCCGCGCCAGACCTCCAGAGGCATCGACCCCTTCTCCTCTCCCATTGGGCCCTGGCGCTCCCACCGCAATGCCTTGTCATGTTCGCCTCCACCCTGCGACTCAGCCAAATGCAACCTCATCTTCCCCCACCAGACGTAACCCTGCCTGCCCCGCCTCGAGCACACTCACCAAACGCATTTTGCCCCGCCAGCCTACCATGTGCGCCGGTGTCGCGCGCGAGCATGTGAGCGAGGTGGGGTCCACTCTCCGTATGCCGTGGTCGCCTCCAAGCGTTCGGGGACCCAAACACCTAGAAAGGCAACGCCAGGCGGCCTTAGTTCTCCCGCTGTCGCCTTAGTCGGGGGCTAAGGCGACGGCCAGGGCAAGGCGGTGGTGGAGCAAGGCGAATGCTTGCCCTGGCGGTGGGGCGGGCAAGGCATGGCTAGCGTGTGGTAGGGGGTTGGGGGAGGAAAGTCATGACCGCCTGTCTGGCTTCTCGGCGGCGATGAGAAGGATGGCTCGAGGATGGCACTGCGCGGAATTCTCCGGGCGGACGGCGATTCGTGCGGTCTTTGCTGGGGGCAAAGTATTTCCAGGACGCCCACGATTTCATAACGCATCATCGTAAGTACGGTGGTGGTTAGGACGAGGTCCAGATGGCCGACCACTCGACACACTATAGCACATCTCGCGAAACCTCCATCCGGCCATGAGTTTTCCTCGCGAGCATCGACAGACCTGCACGTGGCATTCATCCAAGTGGGAACGGCACGGTATGAATCGAAGGATTCGGATGCGATGACACGAGTCGAGTAGCATGTGGCTTGACTTTCCAGAGTCGCAGGTTCCGATGTTCGGCGACGTGGCGGGGACGCGTTGAGGTGCTTGTGGACGGCTTGGACTTTTTGGGGGTGGGGGGTTTGCCTTTGGGGGTTGGTCGCCTTCGCTTGTTTCTGTTCTTCCTGCGATAATCACGTCCTTGGCCGAACATCCATTGACGAACGTTCATTTGGAGGTGCAAGACAAAATGAAAAGCGAGATCAGCTTGGGCGAGCCCTCTGCGACGAGGCCGCGGAGTCAGCCTCGACGGGGTTTGTGGGCGACAGTAGCGGCGGTGGTGATTGTGTTACGGATGGACTTCGGATACTTGAAGGTACGTTGCGCGTGATGCGTGGTGGTGGTTGAGGAAACATTGTGCAGTGCACATCCATCCATCCAGCTTGCGAGGGCAGTTGGAGGCGAAGCCTGCTCCTGCCCCGTGAGAAAGCGCAATATTGATATCAGTGGGACGGTGGATTTTGGGTCGTATTCAGAACGACTTACGAAAAGGAGGTAAAATCGCCAAGCAACGCTTTCAAGGGCGACGGGTGTGGTCTACCATCGTGTTCATCGACAAAAAAGCGAGAAGCGCGAGCGGTACACATTCAAAACCAAAGCAATGGCTGACAATTCAATGCTCCTGTCTAGAAACCTCACACATGCCCCCACGCCCAGACCCTCGCCTCCATCCAACAATGCTCCATCACCAACCTCCACTCCAACCTCTCCTTCCTCGTCCCAGCCCACCCGATCGCAGAATCCGAGTTCCTCCACCGCCACGACGAGCTCGCGCGCGCCCTGACCCACTCCAGCGCGCAAGTCTTCGTCATGGAACCCGGGTACACCTCGCAGTACTACTTCAACCTCTCGCAGCCGGACTGGGAAGTCTGGGAGCCGGAGGAGCGGCCGATGCTGATGCTCGTTACGCCGCAGACCGATGCGTCCAGCGGCGAGACGGTGGCTAGGCGGACGATCCTTGCGCCTTTGTTTGAGGTCGGACGGGTGTCTATGCTCGGGCTGCCGGGCTGGGACGATGGGTTGCTGGACGTCGTGGGCTGGGAGGAGCACTGGGACCCGTATGTGACGCTGCGGGAGGCGGGGTTGTTCAAGGGGGTCGAGGGGGATGTGAGCGTGATGGTGGATGAGGAGATTCGCGATTTCATTGTGAGGGGGCTGGATCGAAGCGGTTTCGTTACGCAGGGGTTGGGTGGGGAGGTGGAGGCAGTTAAGCAGACGAAGAGTGCGGCGGAGGTGGAGCTTGTGAGGGCGGTGAACACGGGGACGGTGGAGGCCGTCAGGGCGGTGCGGAAGTGTGAGTTTGCACAGTTTGTTTCGTGTTTGATAGGGCGGAGTGTTGAGTTGAGGAGCTTGGGCTGACATTCCGGATGCTAGGCCTCGTCCCTGGCGTGACCGAGGACGATGTCATGCGTATCCTCGACAGCACCATGTCCTCGATCGGATTCGAGCCCTTCTTCGATATTGTGCTGTTCGAAGAAGACGGCGCACTCCCGCACGGCGGCTTCGTCACAGGCGGCAAAGTGCTGACCGAAGACACCATGGTTGTGATTGACGTCGGGTAACCCCCTCCCCTGTCCATCCCTCTCTCACCAACCCACCCGACTAACAAACTCCGTCCCTAGCGCCCATTACCTAGGTTACTCCTCCGACATCTGCCGCAGCTTCTTCATCGACGCCAGCCCCTCCCACACCCCCTCCAACCCCGACCTCCACGCCGAGAAACTCGCCGTATGGCGCACCGTCCTCGACGCGCAGACCGAGTCCGCCAAGCAGTTCGTCCCCAACGCCACGGCAGCCAGCGTCGACATCGCCGCGCGCAAAGTCATCTCCGACGCGGGCTACGGCGACGCCTTCACGCACCGCGTCGGGCACGGCATTGGCATCAAAGGTACGCCTCCCTCCCCGCTCCCCTCAACAGCGCTCTCATGAGCTGGCGTGTGGCTTCAGACGCTGACAATGTTACACCCTGCCTTTGCAGCCCACGAATCGCCGTACCTGAACAAAGGCAACCACGCCGTGAAGCTCCGCGCGGGCATGACTTTTACGTCGGAGCCGGGGATTTACCTCTTGAACCGCTTCGGAGTGCGGCATGAGGATATCTTTTTGGTGAAAGAGGATGGCGAGGCGGAGGTTTTGACGGGGACGCGGGCGACGAGCCCCTGGGAGCCGTGAGGATATTCGCGACGAGGGATAGGTCGATGATGAGGTCGTGTCTGGCAGGTATCTGGGTTGGTGGGCGAGATATCGAGAGCGAGAGCGGTGGTCGAGAAAGGTCCGCAAGGGGTCTGTGTGGGTCGCCCGCGGTAATTTACCAATGGCGAATGTGTGACCAGAAAGTTGCGTAATCCGTGATATCGTATCGAGAGATCGCCGTCAGCGCATCACTGCATCTCCTCATCCAACCTCCATATCGACACCCTCATGCCCGTTCCCACCTCCTTCCTCTCCATCCCCTTCCCTCACAACCACAGGCCTAAACCCCTTCATCTTCTCCCCCCTCCCCGCACTCTCCCTCAAATTCCTCGCCCCCTCCAACGCCCTCACAACCCCACTCTCCCTCTTCTCCCTCACCAACGCCCGCAGCGCTCTGACCAAAAACCCCTCCACAAGCCCCACGCTCCAATCATCTGGCACGAGCGCCAACACCTCGCCCAGCTCAAACCACGGCCCAAACCGCTCCAGTAGCTCCGCCGTCCGTTCCAACCTCTCGGACAAATCCTCCAGCCGCAGAAAGGCATGCAACAGCGCCCGGAACAGCACCGCCTGCTCCTCCTTGGACGGCAGCTCGGGCGCTGCCGTGGCCGGGCCCGCGGGGTGGAAAATTCCGCGTCCGCCCAGCAGGCAATAGCGGATCGCGGTGTCGTAGTCGCCGAGTCCGTGCGTGAGCAGCTGCAGCGCCTGCTCGTGGGAACCCTCGCGGCCCGAGAGGATGATCATCTCGGGGACGAGCTCGGCGCTGCAGGGCTGCAGTTTGGCGCCTAGTGCGGCGACGTCGTAGCCGGCGGCGGGGCCGTGGGAGCCGCCTATGAGCTGCAGGAGGCGCAGGCGCGCCGGCCACCAAGGGTCCGTGGAGAGGGGGTTGTCTTCAAGGAATTGGCGGTAGGTGGGTTTGGGGGCGCGGAGGGCGCGGTAGGAGGCGTAGGAGGCGCGGAGAGTGGTGCGGGTTTCGGGCGAGGTGGAGAGGGCGGAGAGAACGGTGTCGAGGTAGAAAGCGATGAGGTCGTTGACGTAGGTGGTGTGGTTCTTGGTGAAGACGAGGTGCTCAAGATAGTCTTTGACAGCGCCGGGGGCTTCGCGCTTGAGGATGGCGACGGCGTCCGGAGGGGCGAATTTAACACGGCTGTTATCGTCGGCGAAGACCTGAACACCGAGACTGGGGTGGCGGTTGGCGAGGTAGCCGCCATATTGTTGGACTAAGATTTGGTCGCGGATGTTGGTGAGGTACTTGCGCATGGACTGTTCGCCTTCGATGAACTCCCCGCCCGTGTCTTTTTCTCCTTCCAGGATACGCTTCCATGTGGCTAGTACCTTTGCGACCATCTTACGGCTTTGGTATAGTCGACTGAGCATGTAGAGACGATTGAACGACTCGAAGAGCTCCACAGCTCGATCGAAGCAGTCAACCCCTTTATCCACGACGTCATTGAGCTCTGAGCGAACCGAACCCGGTGTGGCCTGCCCCCTCGGGCTGTTCTGGTCCAGCATCAGCAGCACACGCAAGAGGGACGCATCCACGGTGCAAAAGACTTGGGCTTCGTCCGCCACGCTACCAAACCCCTTCTTCTTGCGCCATGTGAATAAATAGCGCTTGATGATGGGAAGGAGATTGTCGCCATATGCGCCCTTCGGGTCTTGAACCAGCTTGTCTTCATCAAAGCTGTCGCGCATTAGAAGAGCAGTATCTCTCACGCCTTGTGCGATCCAAATGCCTTCTTTGCCTTCTTGAATCTCGTCCTTCAACGAAGGCACGAGGAACAGCACGACCCGGGGGTCTAGATTTCCCGACGTAAGGGCCTCTTCTGCCAACCTCTTGTCTCGCTCATAAGCAACCACGCCGTCTGCAGTCTGTAGTATTAAATGCCCGAAAAGCAAAAGAGAAGTCTTCTGCCGGATGTACGTGAGCGTCAGAAATTCGAGCTCGTCACGAGGCTCTTGACCGCGAATGCTGTTGATGACACGCTGAACGGCTCCCACGTCAACTGATACCTCATCTCCATTCTTGCCGCTCTGAATTGCTGGCTGGAGTTGCCGCTCTAGTTGGACGACGAGAGGATTGCGCGTCAGCCAGCTGACAGTATCGCGGGCGTAGAACAAGATGTTGGCCTGCAAGTGCGAGAAGCGAGCTGTAAATTTATCCTCCTCTGCGTTGCGCTTCGTGTCTGCTTCGCTTGCCGCCGCACTGGCAGCCAGACGTCGGAGACGAAGGCTGGAGCCAACCTCGGACACTGCAACTTCAGAAGTGCTCGAAGCGATCCTGAGTCCTGCGCCCACCTGCTTACCATCATCGCTCGTTTGAACCGCGTCGAAGTCAAGCCACTGTTTGAAACGTTGCTCCTGACCCATCATCGCGTCCCAAGGCTGGATTTCGATCGACATGAAGCTGCGCTCGCTCCTGGTCCTGCGCACCAGGGCAAGCACGTAGGCTTCGGGGGTCGATATGCCTGGCGTGCTGAGACCGTCTGACGCACTCTCGCCGTCCAACACCACACACTGAGGATAGCTGCTGAATTCGATCGGAGCGCGGCACGCATCGCCGTCCATATTCACAAACATGCCAACGCCAGGCTCTCCAGCCCGAGTTCCAGTAGTCAGAAGGAACTCGCTTGCAGTTGGTGACACGATGTTGGGCGGAAGAGGGCGCTGGGGGCTGCCTTCTGGCCTTGAAGGTGGCTCCAGTGTTTGTTGTGCGGCTTCCTGGGGCCCAGCAGGACTTGGCTCTCTGCTTGAGGACTGCTCTCGTAAAGAGTCTTGGTGCGATGAGCTCCTCCCCGGCCATGGCGAGGTGCTGTCCGGTCGCAGGCGCGAATTACCCCCCACAGCCGCATTCAGGCTCACCTTTCGTTGATGGCTTCGCCCTTCACGCGCGGGACTCGCAGATGCTCCTCGGCTACCTGCACCAGATGCTGGCCTGTCGTCTCCCGCGCTCAACGAAGAAATGGGAAACAGGTCATTCTTGCGCTGGTTCACGACGTCCAAGAGCGAATACGTAACGCCGTCCGCCACGCAAGCCACGTCGCCTCTCCTTCGCAGCGCAGTCACGCCCCCGAGCTCGATGTCCCTGATCTTGGTCGGATCCTTCCCAATGCGAATGAGTCTCAGCCTCTGCTTTAGGCAGATCACAATGACCGTACCCGCGCTATTGTCCGTCTCTTCATCCTGCTCATCCAGATTCAATCCGCCCACCCACGTACAGCTCGACTGCTTGATGCGCCCTCCAAACGCTGGGCTCAGCTCGGGCAACGTGTAGAACGTGAGCGTGCCATTGCACAGGATGCAAGCCTTCCCCACGCCCGGCAGCAGCAGGAACTGTTTGACGCCCTTCTCGCTGCCTTGCTGTTGCGTCGCGAAGGACGGCGCGAGCTTCGTTGCGAAGATGTAACTCGGCAGACGGGAGTCGGGGTCCTCGGATGGGATGGAGACGTAATGGAGGACTTCGCCGGCCGAGGTGCCGATGTAGAGGTTGCCATTCCAGGCGTCAACGCAGGTGATATGGCTGCCTTCGGTGTCGTCCGTGGAGGGCGCGAGATCAACACCCTTGATCAGCTCGCGGAGGACGTAGGTTCCCGCGGACGAGGTGGGTTGCGGTGGTGGAGCGGCGAGCTCCTCCATGGTCGTGGAAGGGGGAGCTTCATCCTATCATTTTGCGCCGTAATTCGGTTCCCGAAGGAGTGTGCGAGGGAATGAACGTCGTAAAGGTGGGAGATGTATTCGAATAAGGTCGAAGGATGCCGTTGTTGCCTTTGTAAGATCAGCTTCCCCGAGCTTCATCCTCCGCATCCTCCGCATCCTCCGTATCCCTTAACCACGTCGTCCCGACCCAACCACATTCGCGACATAACTTCTTCCTCGTACCTCCGCGATATTTGGCCATATTTGGTGGATCTTACAAACTCACGCGAACAAAGTCATCCCCGACCGCCCAAGCCTCCCTCAAAGCGACAGCTGCGACCCAGCTCAGAGGCCACGCAATCCTCTCAGTGCCCCCCAAGTGATGCGCCAGTAGCTCCCCTAGCACCATGGCCGAGCCCACCGACTCCCAGGCGAAAGGCGGCGCGAAATCCGCCGCCGACGACCTCCCCGCCAAAAGTGACCACGCCACAGGCATTAAATCCGCGCTCGACGAGTCCGCCGCCGAGGAGGGCAACAAGTTCCAGCAAGCCGTCGCAGCATGGCGGGCTCTGGACCTCACTAAATTGATCTCCACCCTCGACACGGCGGCGGCCGAGCTCGTGGGCCAGCAGAAAGACTCGTTGGTACAACGCAAAGAGCTGGCGCAGAAGACCAAGGACTTCCGCAAACTGGACGACAACGCGAAGCTGGGCGAGATCAAGGACTTGCTTAAGTCGTACCAGGGCTACGTCGATGTGCTGTCCAAAAATAACAAGACGATCAACGGGGCGTTTATGCAGGCGTACTCGCCGCTGTCTGAGGCGCCCGATCCGTATCCGCTGCTGGAGGCGTCCATTGATTCGCTGGTGACGTCGGAGGAGGTGGTGCCAAAGTTGGAGCAGGAGAATGAGCGATTGCAGAAGCAGGTCGCGAGCTTGAGTGGTCAACTGGAGGAGTCGGATAAGCAGTTGGAGGGTGAGCGGACGAAGAGGCAGTCGTTTGAGGGCGCTCAGGATGAGAAGATCAAGGAGGTGGAGGAGTCGTGGAATAATGCTTTGAAGGAGAAGGAAGACAATTGGACGGCCAAAGAGAAGAGTCTGGAGGAAAAGGTGGAGAATCAGGATAGGTTGTTGAAGGAGCTGAAGGCGAGCTACGAGGTGACACAGAGGCTCGAGAGGACCGGTGAAGAAGGCCAGGAGATGAGCAGGAATACCGCCGACGCGGCTGAGCTTGAGTTTGCGAACTCGGAATTGGAGAAGGTCAACTCGAGGCTTGCGGACATGGAGGCGCGGAATGAACAGCTTCGAGTCGAGCTGGCTCAGTCCGCGAGCCAGTCGCACTCCTCTAGCAAGAGCGCGGCTGTTGAAGATGACCCCGCTTTCTTGCGTTTGAGATCGGAGAATACTTCGTTGTTGAGGAAACTCGACAGCTCGAGATACGACAAAGACAGCGAGAAAAGCGGTTTAGAGGGCAAAATGCGATCTCTTGAGCGTGAGATTGGGGCCCTGAAAGCGGACCGCGACGGACTGCAGACCAAGATTGAGAAGTGGGGAGACTATGAAGAGGTGAAAAGAGAGCTGGATATGCTGCGAGCTATCGAATTTGCTACCGTCGACGACGCAGATCTGGAGAATGAAGACGACCTCTCGCGAACGAACGGTTCGGCCGAAAAATCGAAGTCGGAAAGCCTTGAACAACTCTTGCTCGCACGCAACAAGAAGCTCAGCAACGAGCTGACCGAGCTACGAGTCTCTCACAATGAGCTGAATAAGAGGTTGGAGACGCTGCAGGAAGACCTCTCCAGCACGAATATGGATCTCGAGAAGTCGAGAAATCTGAACGCCACGCTCGAGAGCGACATCCAAAAGACCCAGCAAGAAGCTTCGAATGCCTTCGACACCATGTCAATGGCCGGCGGCACAGCCTACGGAGGCTCGCGTTATCCCAAATCCACTTACGGCAGCCGACGAGGGGGCGGCAGCACATCACCCACTTCCTCCATCATCGGCGGATTGGACCCCAGTTCCGCGAGCTCGCGAAACCTTGACCCCCAAACCGGCGGCGGCTCCTCCATCCTCCCCATGGTCACGGCGCAACGCGACCGATTCAAAGCCAAGCTCGGCGACCTCGAGCGCGAGCTTCAAAAGCAATACCAGCAAGTCTCAGGCCTGCGTTCGGAAATCGCCTCCCTCCAAAAAGACAACCTCAACCTCTACGAAAAGACCCGCTACGTCTCGACCTACAACCGCGGCAGCACGGGCTCGGCGGTACACCCGGCCTCGTCCGGCGCCAGCTACGCCTCCAATCCCAACCCCTCGACCGTCAGCGTGGGCGGCGGCGCCGAGACCTCGTCCGGTCTAGCCCTGAACCGCTACCGCGACGCCTACGAGAGCAACATCTCGCCCTTCGCCGCTTTCCGCGGCCGCGAGTCCGCGCGCGCTATGAAGCGCATGTCGCTGCCCGAGCGCGCTGTCTGGCAGGTCACGCGCATGGTGCTGGCGACACGTACGAGCAGGAATCTGTTCGCGTGCTACTGTCTGGGGCTGCATTTGCTCGTGTTCGTGATGTTGTTCTGGGCGGGATCGGCCGAGGTCGAGACACAAGCTAGCAACCTGTCGGCTGTCGCGCCGGGGGCTGCCGCTGGCATCGCAGGTTCGGGAGGTGCTCTCGGTGGCGCCGGGGAGGCTGGAGCAGGCGTGGCGGATCACGGGGACTGGACGCAAGAGGGCTTTGATGGGGGAACAACATGACATCGCATCTATCCCAGACCAATGTACCATACACCATACGCCCCCCATCCCGCCCCACACATCCACTCAAACAAACAACCAATACTCCGCCGCATACTCGACCTCCACACCCTCCCCCAATCCCTCACAACTCTCCGGCGCCTCGCCCCCAACCGTATTCACACGGTAAACATGCCGCCAGTCCCCACCCGCCTTCGCATCGAGCTTCAGCCACGCCACAGCCCCCTTTGCGGCCGCTTCCGCCGGCGCCGGCGACGCATCCGCCTTCCCCACCGCGCCCTGCCCGTACGCCCGCGCCGCCGTGTCGAGATTAAAAAACGGCGTCGTGGCGTCCAAGAAGTAGTGGTGCCCAGCCACGGCGCTCGCGAGCGCGCGCGGCGCGGAGAAGGAGTTGAGCAGCGTCGTGTTGGAGGCGCCGTCGTTGCTCCCGGGTGCGAGTTGCATGCTCTCCGCGGGCAGGCGCGCGAGGTCTTCGGGCGCCGTGGCGGCGAGGCAGGTTGCGTTGTGAAGGGTTGCTAGGGCGCCGGCGGCGACGGGGGGTTCAGTGGGGGAGGAGGGGTTGCAGGTGTAGTTTTGTGTTCCGCGGCCTAGGACGACTTGGAAGAGAATTGTGTCTGCGTCGGGGGAGGGGAGGGGGGGGGAGACTGGCCGGGGGTTGTTAAAATTTGGTTGAGGAGGGGGAGGGGGGAAGGAGAGGGCCTACCGGCGCTGAGGTCGAGCGCTTGCAGGGCCGCGTTCATGTCGCAGATGGCGGGGGAGGCTTCCTGCCTTTTCTTGAGGTCGAAGATGCTGTGTTCGGCTGCGTAGGAGGCCACGAGGTTGTCGAAAGTGGGGCGGTTTTCCCACCATTGTCTCCGGGCTGGGGCGGCGGAGACGAGGCTCAGGGTCAGGAGGGCGAAGGACAAAGATGTAGACAGCATTGTTGCGGTGTTCTTCTGGCAATCGGGCGGGAATAGATCGAAGCAATCGCTTTCGTCGTCGAGATCAAGGGAACCAGCCCAACGAACGGGTTTCAGTATTAAAAAGTGGTATCACGCGTGGAAAATGCAGTCGTAACGTCGTGTCTCTCTGAAAAGAGCTGCAAGAGAACTTGATCAAACGAACAGAACGATTCGACATTCTCGCCTTTTTATGTATGTTGCTTGCGAGTCGCCCGTTGCCGCTGGCTTCCACCGCGTTTCGTCGTTGGCGGCTACGTTCGAGGTCCGCGATGCTGTATTTAGCGATGGAGTGGCGGGGCGTTGTGATTGGCTGTTTCAGCTGCTTGAGAGTGCCCCGTGGGTTTCCTTGCCAGCACACGAGGCGACGAGAATAAATCGACAACGGTGAAATCTTGATCTGAACGGATCAACGGCGCTCATCGCACATTATTCACTGTCGTCTTCGGCCGCATGGTGTTAGCCACCGTCGTCGAGCCTTTGTGGAAACGCCTTTTGAACTGAAGTCCTCCCATCAGCGGCTTCATTCAGAACCACGAGTACCGTATGGACCCCAACAACAACAACGACCAAAGACACGACAATTGCCTCGAAATCACCCGACAAGACTGCACCCAGGCTCGCGAGCAACCCACAATCCCCAAGAGCTACTCACCATGGTCTCACCCCTCCCCAAACGCCAAAGTACGTACCTCCATAACCGCCGGCGCTTGCTTCCACATGCGCGTACGTGGTGCGCGCTCTTCGAGACCCGAAAAGCTCTCCACGTTTCAGCCTGCGTTCCAAGCAGTCAGCGGACACCAACGACCGCTCTGGGGCCCGAAGAGAGCCAGAGGATGCTCGAGCGCTGGCGAGACTACTGGCCCGACACTTGAGAGCAACCTCATCTAAACTCTCCTTGCGCAAGTGACCGAGCATTGAACACACAACCCGGTAGCAAGAAGCTGATGAACACTTTTCGACGACACAACCCCCCCACAAACGAACCATCTCCTGTTCTACGTAAGCAGACAAAAAAAAAAGGCGTTGCATGGTATCATATGCACATATCCTGACCAGAAAAAAAAAGAGCTGCTCGGGCAAACCTTTCGCTGCAACAATGCCCCAAGCGCCCCGCCCTTCTTCTCCTCAAGTCTTCAAATGCCTCCGCCTGTCTTCTTTTGCGCGACTCTAGCAGTCAAATGTACAGCTTCGCCCCCCACCCGCCACTCGCGCCAGCCGTCCGACGCTGGGGACGGCGGGGAGGAGGATGGCCTCGATATCCAAGCGAGCGACCGCGCGGCGGGATGGCCTTCACCGACACTCCACACGATCAACATCTTCCCGTAGACTCCAATCTTGTCACCATTCGAGCAGCAACCCCTTCCTCCTCGCCGCTCCCTCACCCACCACTGCCCCGCGACGACAGGTTCATCGATCTCAGCGCATCCTGCTGCCAATCGTCATCACTGCTAGCATTGCTCGTGCGGTTCGCGACCTTCAATCCCCCACCGCCACCACCACCACCACCACCGTACCCCCTTCCCCCCTCATCGTACTCGAACTCGTCGTAACCCCCCTGCGGCCCCCCGTAAGCCTGCCCCGGATGCCCCTGCCCCTGCCCCTGCCCCTGCCCCTGCCCCTGCCCCTGCCCCTGCCCCTGCGCCTCGCCCTGCCCTTGCGGCCGATACGGCCGATACTGCTCCGCCTGACTCTGGTACCGAAACGCAGCGGCACCATCCATCGAGCGCGCGGGCTCGTCGTGACCCCCAGGCGCGTCGTAAGCCCCCTCCGCCTCCCCCACGGGCGAATAGTCCCGCCCGTCATCCAGCTGCAGCGGCCTCGGCGTCTCGTTCGTAGGCGTAGTATCATTCCTCCCGCCCTCAGGCCGCTCATGCGCGTACGCGGAACCCTGCTCATCCGCATCCGTCTGCACCCGAAGCCGCTGCTGCTCGTCGTCGAACCCGGCCTCCTCCTCCGCGACGGGCAGGTGCTGCACGCTCTCCATATGGCGCAGGGAGCTATTACCCGCATACGCAGCCGCCGCATTACGCTTAAAACTACTCGCCTTCCCGCTCTGGCCGCTGCCCCTGCGCCCTCCGCCACCTATCCCCTCGTCCGGGACGGCGGTGCCGACGCTGCCGTCGGCTTCGGGGTCGCGGATGCTGAATTGCGCGAGCGTGCGCATCTTGCGGCTGACCCAGGAGGCGAGGACTTTGCCGCGTTGTTTTTCGCCTAGGCGGGAGCGCGGGAAGTCGCCGAGGCCGACGAAGGCGACAATGTCGAGGACGAGTTGGTGTTCGTTGAGGACCGAGTTGACGATGATGGGGACGAGGGAGGCGAGGTAGGCACGTGTGCGTACTTCGGCGATTAGGACGAGGAGGGTGCCGGCTTGGAAGATGGCGCTGTGGGGGGAGGGGCGGGTGTTAGTGGGTGTTTGTCAGTAGGGTGGTAGGGGGTGAGGACTTACCAGCCGCCTTTCACGAGCGCGCGGTGGCAGCGCTCGACGCTGGATTCGACGTCCACGGGGAAGTGCTGCAGGCCGTTGACCTCGAACGTCTCGCCAATACTGCCCAGCACGAACAGCACTTGCATCTCGACCATATTCCCGCCCGGCCCGATGGGCCTCGAGACGTTGTGCAAGAAGCCCAAGTCTCCCGTGCGCACATACCGCACCTGTGGGTCGCCGTCCAGCGTGTGCCCATTGAAGCGCTCGGCGTCAAACGCGTCCTTGGTGCCGTAGAAGCTATACGCATTTGCCTCGGACTGCACCCAGACCTCGCCAAACTCGCCGACGAGACACAGTCGGTTCGTCTCCGGGTTGACAATCGAGATCTGCGTGCTGACGGGCACCATGCCGGAGTCCTGCACGAGCAGGGCGAAAGGCTCCTGGTCCGGGTCGACGGGGACGACGAGCCCGCGGCGCAGCGCGGCCGTGTCGAGGTACAGCTCGATGGGCTCGATGCACATGTAGCTGCGGCTGGCGACCATAGGGTTGAGCACGTGGCTGAAGATGGTGTTGATGGCGGTGCGGTCGAGCCCCGGCTGGGCGAAGGCGACGCGCACGCGCTGGTAGACGTCGGCACGTGGGCGCTGGTCCGTCGAGATCATCAGGTTCTTGACTTCGTGGAGGGATGTGGTTTTGCCCGCGTTATTGCCGATGGCGTGGTCCAGCATCTGCATCGTGGCGTATGTGTCTTTGATCTTGTAGCGCGACAGCGTTTGAAAGAAAATGTGCGGGCTGCCCGCGAAGTCGACGGGCGAGACGAGGTAGGTCGGGCATGCGAGGAAGACGCCCATCATGCAGGTGTGCAGGAAGCCGAGGCCGGAGGTGCTGCGCACGCAGGCGAGCAGGGGGCGGGTCGAGGTCATCTGGCACGTCTCCTTCTGCACCTTGCACATGGCCATGAGCGTGTTGTGGCTCAGCTGCACGGCGACGCGGCGCTGGTCCGGCGTCCAATACGTCCAGATGATGACTGGGTATCCCGGCTGGATCCAAGCCGGCCGGATCGTCAGGCCCAGGTCCCTACATCCGTGCGACTGCTTGGGCGGCTTGGTCGTGTTGTAGTTGGGCGGCAGGTTGACTTTGAGGATGAGCGCCGACTGCTTCAAATGCTGGCTGACCATCTTCTGTTTGAGCAGCTGCTCCACATCGCCGTTGACGAGCAGCGCCTTGACGCGGAAGTCGACAATCATGTGCAGCAGCGCCGGCGCGTCTTCGCTCAAGCGATTCGCGTCGATGGGCGGCATCGGCACCGCAATGGCCCCCAAGCACATGCACGCGTGCACTGCGTAGACGAACTCCTCCGAGTGCGTGTACATCAGCAACAAGTGATCTCCAGCCACGACCTTGACCTTGTTCTTGAGATACATGGCGACGCTGGCGACCTTGGTGTCGAACTTCTTCCAGGTGACACCTTTACCTTCACGCCCGCGGCCGTCAATGGTGCAGTAGCTCAGCTCCTCGGCCATGCGGGAGACGCGCCACTGCATCAGATCGTGCATGTTGCTGAATTGATTCAGGGGCGTGCTCGTGCGGTCGTCGATGACGACTTCGCGGTGGTCGACGCCGGAGTACTGCTTGTCGGAGTGCAGCGCCAGCATGTCTTGTCTCGCCTGACTAGCGGCCGGGGACCATATTCCTCCGGCCGGGTCGTCTCCCAAAGGCAGATTCTGCACGGCGCGCTCGACACCGAACTTGACATGCACACATGGCAGATTTCCGTTGTCGAACTCCTTCCGACACAGCATGTTGCCAATGTCCCGCCTGCCATTCTTGACGATCCGAGGCAGCGTGTTCGGCGCCGTCATCATCACGCAGTACACCCTCAAATGGTGCTCCTGATACAGCACCTCCATGACCCGCTCACTAAGCGAGTCCAAGAAGGGAATATCCAGCTGCCTCGGCGGCCCGCCCGTGGTCGTTGGCGCTGTACTCGCCGCCTGCGTCTCGATCAAGATAATCGGCAAAAACTCGCCATTGACATGCGCGTCGAAGGCGCTGCAGTGGAAAATGCTCGGCACGGACTTGATGACGGACAGCACAATGTGCTGCACGAAGAAGTAGCGGTGCTCGATCTCGTGCTGCTGCTGTCCGTGCTCGACCCACTCAACGCGCTGGCGGATGCGGTCCTCGTACAGGCCGAGCACGAAGACTTTGCCTTCGATCACGCAGCCCAGCAGACCGGTGCGCAGGAACTCGGGCTCGACGAGCACGGGGGTGGGCGAGCCCGAGACGAAGCGGTAGGGCCGCGCGTGGAAGATGGCCTCGGTGTGTTTGGGTAGGGCCCAGAAGCCGCCGGAGAGCGAGGGCGAGTCGACCCAGATTTCGCCTGTCGTAAAGGGCGGGCAGAGGAGGTTGGTATCAGGGTCGACGAGGGCGAGCGTGGCATCCGGGATGGGGTAGCCAAAGGCGCCGCATCTGATCGTGCCGGGCTCGTTGGCTCTCTTCTTCGCCTCGTCGCCCATCGCGAGCACAATCACCTCGTTCGTCTTTAAGCTCTCCTTGTCGAGCAACACCTCGCTCAACTCCGTGCGCGAGCGTCGAATCTTCGACTGCTTCTTCTCACTGTTACTGCCATCGATCAAACTCGTGTAGCCATTCGCCGCGGTCTCGCTCGCGCTGTCTTCCGTCTCCGTCTCGCGCTCGTCCTCCATCGACAGCATACAGCCCATACGCTCCTCGCCACCCAGCCAATCGCGCACACTGACAATCATGCCGCCATGCTCAGGCAAACACAGCATCGGCGCCACAAGCTCCCTCGCCCTCGGGTTCCGCATAGGCCGGAGCCAGCGATCCGCGAGAATCTCGTGAAACTCCGAGTCCACCGTCAACGTATCGATCAAGCAAATCTTGACACTGGCAAAGTTCGGCTCCATGTTCTTCTTGAAATTCCGCGTCGCCATTGGATCCTGCTGGTAGTTGTAGGCCGCGCGCTTGAGCCCCGGATAGTCGCCCGCCATGACCGTGGCGCGGTACTTGGTAATCAGATGCGCATACAGCCCAGGTGTGTCGACCGTCTTACTCTCGAGCCACACCGTCGTATGCCCGCCGTAGACGCCGAGCAGCACGCCGAGAATCAGCCCGCAGCCCTCGCGCGGGTCGAGGTAGGACAAGATGACCTCGCCCTTGCCCTGGCGCGGCGCCACGAGCGAGCCGTCGGCGGCGCGCAGGTTGCTGGAGAAGGTGTCGGTGTTTTCTTTCGACGGGATGGTGGAGATGATGGCGCTCACGCACGCCATCTGGTGCATGATGGTGCGGTGGCTCAGCACGACGCCGCGCAGGTCGCCCGTGGGCGCGCGCGAGAACTCAATGTAGGCGAGATCGGGCACGTTGAGGGGGGCGCCTTCGTCCTTTTTCTTGTACGAGTACGAGCCGAATTCGTTCGTCTTCCACCACTCGACGCCCGTGGGCCATTTGAGGCGCTGGGCCGAGATGTCGCGGTGGAAGGCCTTGAGGTTGTTGTCCGTGGTCAGCGCTAGGTGCGCCTGCGTGGTCGTGAGGAGCAGCGATAGCTTGGCGTAGTCGTCGACGTTGTTGATGGGCACGGCGACCACGCCGGCGATGAAACAGCCCATGAGCGCGATGGCGAAGTCGATGATTTCCGTGTCCTTGTACACCAGAGCCACGCGGTCGCCGCGGTAGAGGTTGCTCTTGTCGCGGATGAGCTGGGCCACCTTTTCCGCGCGCGACGCCAGCTTTTCCCATGTTATGGACGCCACCTCTTTCCCGCGCTGGTCGACGACCCAGTACGCTGGCTGCTTCGACTGCATCTTGCCGCGATGCCTCAACACGGCCCCAATGTTGTCGAACTTGGACATGGGCAGATTGGTATTGTGCGGGTCGTACACGGCGAACGGCACATCGCGCGGCTCCAACGGCAACTGATGCACCGGCACCTGGGGCAAGTCGTCTCGTCCCAGCAGCGGCGGAGGAATATTCGCAGTCGGCGAGAAAGGCTCGCCCTGACTATACCGCTGCGGCCCGCCATAGCTCTCGCGCGGCTGATAGTCGTCCATATGCTGCTGCTGCGTGAAGTCGGAAAAGTAGGCCTGCTGAGAATCCAACATGGTACTCATCCTGCTACCGCCGCCCTCAGGCGTGCCCCAGCCCTGCCCCTGCTGCGGCGGCGCAAACCCGTACCCCCCACTCCCCGCCATCGTGCCTTCCGGCGAGCTGTACCGGCTATCCTGGCTCATCGGCCTTCCACCGCCATTGCCGTACGAGCTCAACCGGTTCGCGGCCGGCGGCCGAATGCCCAACTGCTGCTCCTGAAACCGCTGCACCTGCGACGGCGGCCCAGCCTCATACCCCGGTGTTGGCGGCTGCAACGAAAGCGACCCAGCCCCACCACCATAAACCTCGTCACTCTCCCCACCCGGCCCCCAAGGCCCCGCCGTCATACTCCCATAACTCTGCGCGCGCGCATGACCGCCCCCACCGCCCGCACCGTCCTCACCCTCTCCCCCCTCCCGATCCGTCGGCGGCGACCTCGACCCGCTCTCGCCCGCGTCCCGCAGGCCCTCGAGGTGCGCGCCCGTCAGGAATTGCGACAGCAGCGCCGTGCGCCGCTTCTCATACCCTTTGCGCGTGATGTCGCCCTCCTCGAGCTCGTGGTCGAGCTGCTGCAGCTGCGACTGCAGCGCCGGGTGCACTTCGGCCATGTGTGGGCGCGCGCCTCATACCATGCGCCCGAGGCGTAGGGGGGCGGTGTGTTCTCCTCTTGCCAGTGAATTTGGGGGGGACGGTCGTTCGGAGCCGCGTTGTCGTTGGAAGGCGGTCGTTGGAGGGAGGGAATGGTAGGGGAGGGCGTGGTCGGAGGAGCCGGTTGGAGGAATTGGTTCGAGGGATTGTGTTTCGAGGGGATGGTTACGGATGAGGCTTAGAATCGAACGCTCACTCGACGCGCCAAAACGGTCCGCGCGCTTGCACGGTCGGGATGATAATGTGCGGTTGGTGACGACGTTACGGTCCGGCGGGGTTGGTGAAGTCCCCCCCGATCTCTCACGAGGGCGAATACGGGGATCGGGCTTGGCGTCGCGTGGGAACTTGAAAGCACGGAGGCTCTGGGGTTGTCGCGCCGAGGAAGGGAGGGGGCGAGTTCGGCCGGAGGGGGGCGGAAGAGGGGGGGGGAGTGGGGCGGAGTGGAGGTAGGGGGTGTGTTATGTGTTTGTGTGTGTTGTTGGTAGGAGGTACGACACGTATCCGGCCTTCGCACCGAGAGAGGTGAAGACGGCACGGCGACGGAGGCGAGCTAGTAGGTCGCCATTATCGTCCCCTTTATTACTGCAGACGTTCCGGCCGGGGCGAGGCTCTTCGGCCGTCGTCTGAAGCGAGCCCCGCCACCTGCTCCGGCATTGTGTGCAGTATGGGGTGCCGGGTCACATGATCGAGGTCTATTGAGTCCATCGCTGGGGCTGGACGGCCGTTGGGAATGGAGGCGTGACGCGGCGGTGCTCGGGCGAACTGGTGGGTGGCATCTGGCTGAGGGGTGGGAGGTGGAGGTGTCGACGACGACGAAGGGACGGACGAGATGAAGTGGCTGAAAAGATGTAAAGTACCTCAGTACGTTGAAGGGATGGAGAAAAGCTGTTCTTCTTCTTCTGTTCCACACACACCAAGCCAAACGCTCTACACATCTGCGCTAGAACGCTACGCACGCGAACGCTCGCTCAAAGATCCACGTCGCTAGAAATCCGACCAACACATTAAAAGTTACCCCCCACCCCCTTCCCCTCCCTCCAACCACCTAATAAGTAAAAGCCTCCTCGATAAAATCCACAAACCCCTCCTGCACCTGCTCCCTGGCCGCCTTCCGCACCGAATCCGCAAAAGCCCCCGGCCCACAAACCGTAATCCCCATCGCGCCAATGCGCTCGGGCATCTCCTTCTCCAGCACCGTTTCGGGCTTACAGCGCCCGGCGAACATCTGCACGCTCCCCGTGCTGGACACGACGTCGCCGCGGTGCCGCGGCTTGGAGATGAACAGCTGCACACGCAGGACGTCGCGCCGCCCCTCCATGCGCAGGATCTGGTCCATCCACATGCGCACCCATTCGAGGGCGTCAGTGTTGGGCACCGACCAGACGAGCAGGATTTTCTGCGTCGACGACGTGCCCAGCTGATACTGTTTGATCAGGTACTGGATGTAACCGACGCAGTGGGTGATGCCGACGCCGCCGGCGAAGAGGATGACGGTGCCGTAGGAGGTCATGGGGTGGTGGCCACCGTAGGGGCCCTCGAGCGCGCCCCAGGTGACAAGTTTGTTCCCTGGCGCAGCGGAGGCGCGGTCGAAGAGTTTCTTCGTCATGCCCGTGCGTGCGCGCATGACGAGAGAGACGGAGGTGGCTTTCTTTTCGCGGAGGATGGTGGGGCCTTGTTTCTCGGGCGAGGAGGCGCCGAGGGTGCCGTCGAGCTCTTTGACGTCTTTTTCGGTCCCGATGGGTTTGGTGTCTGCCCAGGCGACCGAGAAGGGGTGGCTGGACCAGAAGGCGAAGGTGGGCAGGTAGGCGTGCACGTGGCAGCCGGGTTGGTAGGACCACGGACGTGCGAGTTCGAAGGTGACGCGGCAGGCTTCGGCGGGGAGTGCTTCGACTGTGACGCGGGTGATGCCTGTCTTGCGGCTGACGTTGTAGTAGATGATGCGCGCAGAGCGCCACACCCACTCGAACAGCCAGAGCGCGAAGCACAGCTGCATGTAGCCCTTGCCCGGCAGCCCGGCGGCGTCCAGGTGAATGTATACGCCGATCATGGCGACGCCGACCATCGCGCGGTGGCCGTTCAGGAACGTCTCATAGAAGGCGTGGCGGAGCGGGCTCAGGGACGCAATGAACACGAATCCAAAGGCACACATGCCGATCATTCCAGCGCGGTAGCTTAGGCTGGTCGACAGGGTCAGGTTGAGCTGCTCGAGACCTCCGGCGTTCAGCGTGTTCACCGCCCAGCACAGGGTATGAACCGTCCCCTCCAGAATGACGACGCGTGCGCACCACCGGTGCAGCAGGTTCATGCTGTCGTAGGAGACCTGGAGGATCGGGATGAGGGGGTTGTTGCGCAGGGCGAAAAGGACGGTGGGGATGATGTTGAGGGTGGCGAGGAGCCCGGTGCGACCACGCATCTCGGCGACGACGGCGGCGCTCGTGTTGTGGCTGAAGTCGAGAGCCAGGCAGTAGGCGATGTTGCTGATCAGGTAGACGACCAGAAGGACGGTGTGGAATCTTGAGGGGAGGGTGCCGATGCTGATGGCCTTGGACAGCTGGAGTTCTCGGTTATGCCGCACCTTGGAGAGTGGCGCATACATGATCTGGTTCTTCGCGCGCGCCCAGAACTCGCTGTGGTTGTACATCCAGTATCGCTGGTCCGTATCCCGTCCCATGGTGACCATCTGCCGCACGTGTGCGCTGCCGACGTGTAACCATCTGTAGAAGAAGGTGAGGGCGAGCAATGCGAGGAAGGAGCCCACCAGGGCGTTTGTTAGTGCCCAGTTGAGCACTTGGTTGACCCCCGTCAACCCGTGTGTGTATTGTCCCGCTTCGTGTGTCAATGTGTCGTTCAGGATGATGCCGAAGCTGGTGATGTCCCCACTGGCCGGGATTGGGTCTCTCGCCATGAGGCTCCTGGAATTTGACGCCATGTCTGATGTGCTGTGGTGAAGTGGAAAATGGTTGTGGGCGTGCATCGTGGCCGGCACGGTGTCGCGGCGCTAAGGGGTGGTTCCGGTGCGCTCTCTCGCGGCTCGCGACTCGTGACTGTCGATGGAGGCTGTGTCGGGCGGGTTTTCGGGGTGTGAATGTGCGCCGGTCCGGTTGAATAAGCAGAATGCTGAGCCGTAAGATCGAGGCTCTGAATCGAATGTGTGCGGGTTGCTCGGTGGTGCGGTAGAAAAGTTGCAAAGCCGTCGTCTATTGTCGAGGCTGTTATTGTTGATCGTTCAAAGGAGCGGAAATCTGCGGGGCGAAGTTCGAGCGCTGTCTGCCACGAAGTTATCAGGAGGCGTTCCCACAAAGACAAAGTAGCGTCATTGTCGCATGGACAAAGATGCCATGTCCTTCGTGTTGCTCGACCTACCTGTCGCTTTGTCGTCGACACCCGGGGGGGCGGCTGAGATCTAGGCCTCAACAAAGACGCGTGCTCCGAGGAATGCTCTCCACGATCCCCTCCTCCAGGCAACCAAAGGCAAATGCAATGCAAGAACACGACAGCAGTGTCGCGGACACGAGGAAGAAGAAGAAGAAGAAGAAGAAGGGTAGTGGTATAAACGAGTGACTGGGGGTACGCTCAAAAGGTACGCAAAGACCAAGGGATGGACGGCGGCCCTACATGTATGAGGGATGGGGAGGGATGTATGGCTGGGACGACGCGATTCCACCCACTTGGAGAGAGAAGGAACAGCGGCGGCACCACAGATCCGAATGGTCGAGGGAAAGGCGAGGGAAGCGAGTGTGAGATAGAACGACAACAAATGAATTGGGCGCGCCCCCCAAGAGGCTCGTTCAATCTCCTTTAGCAGCGCGAGGGCTCGGCTTTCTCGGGAGGGCGTGGTTCGCGGCGAGGATGGCGCTGGCGGGCGATAGCGCAACGAGCCGACGCGCCCTGGTCGGAGAGCGGAGCTGCCGCTGCTTCGTTGCGCCCGCCGATTGGGCGTGTGGTCGCTCGCTAAAAGCAGTCTGCGAGAAGCGCCGCGTCCATGCGCTGAGACGTTGTTTCACTGCTTCTACCTTCTTCGCCTTCGCTCAAGTCGGCCTCGTCGGCTCACTACTTCGTCTCGGCGCCTAGCCCTTCACATGAAATCAATTTGCCCACGCTCTCACTCCAACTGTCCCCACCGCCAAGCCCGTCGTGCGATATTGATGGCCATGTGCCCGCCGTGCATTCCTTCGACGTGTAGCCTTCGAGACGCTCCCCGGCGCCGTCCGAATACAAGCGTCGTCCGCTCCCGGCCTGGCGAGTCGCCTTTCGCCTCGAAAGGGCCAACGCCGCTTACAGCTTGCACAATAATTTTTTCAACACTCTTTCCGAAACCTTCGCACACTCGCAGCCCGCTCCGGAGCGCTTGACGACGACGGCGTCCGGAGTCGAGCGGCGACAACTTCTTGATGTTGTTGTCTCGCTTGTCTATCGCCATCCAGGGGGAGATCATGCAGAACGTGCGGTCAACCATCAGGGTCAGAGCCGAGCCTTTTGTGGAGAGTCCGAGCGACATGTTCATCTCCAGCTTTGGAGAAGACTCGCTGGTGATCGCTGCACGGGTAGAGTTCAGAGCGTTGCGCAACGGTCATCATGAAGACCCCACATCTCGCCGTTGTTGAGAGATTGCTGAGATTGCTGAGATGGTGATGGCCGCCAGGATTCTTGTTATGATCAGATGCCGCGCTTTTGCGCCAAGATGACCCAGCTATTCTGCTCAAAAGCGCACGACCATCATGAGTCGTTTGGCAAGACATCTCGGGACAGCAACCGGGTCGTCAAAGTCGTCGCTGTTTTTCAAGTGAGGATTCGACTCACCTGCCCGATTGGGAATGATGCCGACTTCTCGACAGAGGGCGCGTCCTATATCCGCAGCGTGAAAAAGGGCCCTTGGTAGGTTGCGCTTTTTGTTTTCATGCGGATGGTCGAAAGTAAAGACGTGCAGCTGAAGGTGAGGTCGGGCAAACTCCTTCTTCTTTCTATTTCGGCAGGAGCATCGCCGGACCCCAGATCCATCGTGAACATGTTCGGCTGCGGGGTGACTGCCCCCGAGGTCGGCCAGCCTCATCCTCCCCGCAAGTTCGGTCCAGGATGAAGGCGGGGGAGGTCCAAAGACATGATCATCACCCAACCCAGAAAGAATTACCAACCCTCGTGTACACACAACTACCTTCCTTCCGAGAGCAGCTCCAGCGATCCACCTCCAACAGCACCCCCCGTCCCCCCCTCCCTCACCTCCACAACCATGCAACTGATCCGCGCCGCCCACGCCCCCTCCACCCCCTCCAAACAGCCCACCGAAACCTTCACCGGCACCGTGCACATGGACCCCATCTTCCGCGCCCCGGACTGCATGGCCAACAACGTCTGCTTCACGCCCGGCTCCCGCACCTACTGGCACACGCACGAGCGCGGGCAGATCCTCACCGTCACCATGGGTTCGGGGCTGATTTGCTCCAAGGGCGAAGAGCCGCAGAGGTTGAGGGTGGGTGATGTTGTCCATGTGGCGGCGGGGGAGACGCATTGGCACGGTGCGGGTGAGGGGACCGTGTGCGCGCATATGGCGGTTTCGTTGGGGAGTGAGTTGTTTTCTGGTTTGGGAGGGGGGAGGGCATGGATTGGGAGGGGATGTAGTTACTGACGTGTGATGCAGAGACGATTTGGTTGCATGAGTTGGAGCAGGAGGAGTATGATCGAGCGCAGAAGATCGCGGAGTAGTGGGTGCTGGGGATGTGGCCGTGGTGGAGATCGTTGGCCGTGGGCACTGGCAAGCGCCTTCAAGCACAGGGGGCCATATGGATGGCATTGCGAGACGCGGAATCATTGGAAGCAAATCATAGCGCTGCGCGCGTGAACCGTGTCCCAGGCTAGGGTGAGAGACAAGTTCAAACGAAGTCTCTCGGTCGATAAATCGCGCTGGTCTCACAGGCTCGGAGCGAGTTTTCATGAAACGACATTCTTTAATGCACACCATTTCTTCTGCGAAAACTTTTGCGATAAATCCTCTAGTTCGACATACCGATCTGTAAGGGGAACCGTGAATTTTCCATCAAGGTGGTGGTGCATTCTATGGGGGTAACCCGATAGCAAGCTTCGGAAACAGCTCCGGCCTGATCTCCTTCCCGATTGGGAAGTCGGCAGACAGATCTAACAAAATGAAGCAAGTCCGCATCATCATGCATCGCACCCTTCTTTCAGAAGGACACAGATCGAAATGTATGAACTTAGGTATATTTGATGTGATTATACAATAACTGCTTGCCGGGGGGTGCGCACAGTTCTCAGGAAAGCGATCTCGTCGTTGCTCGAATTATGTGAGTGAAGGAATTCTGGATTTTTCAGACAAGCTTTCTTGCAGCACAGTTACTTCGACAGCACAAGCAAGATTACTATCTGTAGTTTCAAAACTGACCATTCGTTATCGTCATCCTACATCAAACAGTGCAGTCAACGACAAGCGTATATTTGCTCCGCCGAACCCTCGACGTCGCCGCTCTCCGCAGCCTCGGAACGGCCAATATCAGCATCTCTGGACGAATCTCGCGGAACCTACGTGCGACCGCTCACGACCGAGTTGCTCAGACTGGTGACGACCCCGAACTCAAGGGCACATTCGAGAAGACGCAATGGGCGGCATATCAGACATCCCAGCTCAGCTTCTTGTGTGCACCCAGACCCACCTGTCCACCCTCTCCCCAGGCGTGCACAGCCCATTGGAAGGGACCTCGAGAGCTGCACTACCCCCCGGGCGTAATCAGTCGTTCGAAGCGCAGTCTCGTATGCGCAACAGCTCGTCCTGGGTCCTGGATCGCATTGTACCCTTGCTCGTCTCGGTCACACGGAGGCGACAACAAGCAGAGCTAATTGCATCCTTGCAGCGCGCTCATAAGCATAAGCCAGCATCACAAGCGCCGTGCTCGCGTAGCCACTCCATAAAAGGTTCTGTGCCGCTCGAGCCTCTCATTGCTCGAGAGCATGCCATGTTCTGCCATCGCGAGCATTCTCGGTGCCGATTCGTAGCGCCATCGTGTCCATTCTCTTTCCACGCTGCCCAAGAGGAACTTCAGGTAGTTCGTATGCCCGAGAGACACCGCGTGCAAGTAGTCGATGCACGGCAGACGCACTGCTGGCCATTTGCATCGCGTGTATCGCATCTCTTCCTCTTCACTATGGGACCCATTCTCATGGTCCAGTCGTGACCACAATGGTCGTTGACTACCTTATCTCGCCTTGATACGCTAGTAGACACTGTGTGATGCAAGCTCAGAGAGCCTTCGTCGACCATGAGCGTGGGCGGGATCAGAAGACGAACGCAGCACGTGGTTGGCAGCAAGAGCTCGAGGTCGTCGGCGCTCACCGGAGCCAAGCCCTCGACCCCAGCGAGCCCAGACAGCGGCGGCAGGGGCGGGTGTTTCAGGTTGCCGTCGGCTAGGCGACTTCACCTCCCCGTCGCTGTCGCCGACCGAAGTAGCGACTATCGATCATGTCGCTCTCGGTAACCGCAAGATGCGGTCCACGTTGGACTTGCTCTGGTGGGTTGCGCATCGTCGCTCCAAGCTGACCACGCAGATTTCACGGACGAGAACGAGCGAGGCTGCAAGAATACACGAGGGTCTCTAGAAGCTCATTGGCATGTTGCCAAGAATTGGATGAGCGAGTCTCGAGCGCTTTGTCGTTGAGGAAGTGATTGAGCAGAACAGACACGGGCACATCAAGAGCAAGGACGACCAAGCGCTCGCTGTACGCAATCAGGCGCACGTGATTCTTCGACGGCCTCCGCGATCTACCGCTTCGACAGATTCCTCGTCGATCCACGCCCTAAATCCTATACAACCCGAAGCCAGACTGGCGCGGGGACAGAGAAGAGCAGACAGGCTACCAAGAGGGAAGGATGGGGATGTGGCTGCAGCGTCGATCTGAGGGTAGCGCGCAAGAGCATCAGTAGCAACACTACCGGGACTATAAGATGTGAATCGAGTCTGCAAATGGATTGGTGGTGCCATCGAGCCTCGCAGAATTGACTGTCGGCGAGCAGGACCGCGAGTCGGGGGGTTACTGGCATGCTTGAGCCTGTGCTGCTATGGTATCTTCGCATCTTGCGCCAGACAAGAACCTGGAAGACATTACTAGGCGCCGACTGGCCTTCGTTGTCGTCCACTCGCAGCTCTCTCAAGTTGCAACGTTCCTCCCCTCCGCGAATCTCCGCTGGATGACTGCCCAATCTGGCGATTTCCTGCTGGAATCACCCCGCTCACCATTCGTGGTACATCGAACGAAAACGGATATATTTTGGAATTGGACTAGCTGGTCTTCTGATCTGCCGTGATCTTGTGTGATCCTGCGTGATCCTGCGTGATCCGCCCTCCTCCGGCGTGAGTGTGATCTTGGGTGATCCGCCGCCTTCCGGCGAGGCCACCTGGCGTATAAATATCTGCATGCCCGCCCCGGTCGCGTCTTCCTCTTCCTCTGTTCTTCATCAACCTCTATTGCCAAGTATCACTTGAACAGCAAAGTATTTTCCAAACAAACCACACACAACAAGATCACTATGGAATCTATATTCCTAGCCTTTCAGGCCGACAAGCAGCACCGGCTGCTTCTCATCGCGCACACGGAATCGCCGACGATTAGTTGGGCCGAGCCGATGGTCGTCAAGAGGGTGGGAGGTCTGGGGAAGAAAGAGGTTCCGAGGACCTTGCGCTAGAAGCGCAAGGTCAAAGGTGCGTTTGCTAAGTTTTCCTCCAAATTCTCTGTCCGCGCGTTGCGTACGAGGCAGGGCGCGTAAAACGCGTCGTTCTCGTACGTGAACGCGGGCTCCTGGGGCCATTCGCCTGCCGGTTAGACGTCAAGGCAAGCTTAAAGGTGCCCGGATGGGTGCTTCGCCTAGGTGTCTCGCCGGCGGGGTTGGCGGCGTTTGGGTTTGCTTTCTTCCTTCATGCATTGTTTCATGCCTGCCGCGTTCTTCCTTCATGCGTTGCTGCGTTTGGGGGTACTAATATCGCCGCGCCACGGTCGAGGCAAGCGTAAATCCCTCACGGGTGCTTCGCCCTCGCACGTCGGCGCGGGATCCTGGGGCCATTCGCCCGCCGGTTAGACGTCAAGGCAAGCGTAAAGTTATCCCTCACGGGTGATTCGCCTAGGTGTCTCGCCGGCGGGGTTGGCGTCGCCGCGTCACGGTCGAGGCAAGCGTAAATCCCTCAGGGGTGCTTCGCCCTCGCACGTCGACGCGGGACCCTGGGCCCATTGCCTGCCGGTTAGATGTCAAGGCAAGCTTAAAGGTGCCCGGATGGGTGCTTCGCCTAGGTATCTCGCCGGCGGGAATGGAGGTGGCGTTTTTGTTTTTTCATCATGTCTGAGCTTCTCTCGAAAGAGAGCGGCTCGGGCATGGAGAAGAGACTTCAGCTTGCTTCAAGACCTGCCATTACTGCCTACTAGATAGCCATGATGTACATTCACCTCGCTGCTGACTCTTCCGGCTTCAGTTCCTCGCCCGTCGCAAAGAAGCATCACGTGACTAACTTCTGCCTGAGGCCTTCAGCTCGTGATGACTTTCCTGATATCCTTCAACTCAAGGCGTTCTCTCTCCCCGATACCCGCCACCTAAGGTGGCTCAAGTTTAGGCAAAGGAGAAATTGATATGGCGCCGTCTTCTCGCAATATTCGCACTCGCACATTCACCGGATGCGGCACTTGCAGAGGTAAGAGAACCAATCGAAGAAGCACCTCTTTCCTGCAACATGAGGAGACCCCAGTGGCTGACTTCTTCGACAGGAAGGCATCTCAAATGCGACGAAGCTCGGCCCACCTGTGGTAGCTGTAGGCGACTCGGTCTACCATGCCAGGGTTATGGATCACGTCTGCTCTGGCTGAGCGAGGGCAAGATGGACGCACCTGAGAATCGCGAGAGAGATGGCACCACTTATCGCCAATCGATGTTCTCTGGTGAGTCACAGCTTCTGTAGCGTGGCAGAATGTTTCCTCGAGATGTCTTGGGAGCTGATGGGACGCTTTAGACAGCGAGCGTAGCTCCATGAGTGCCGATCTCGCCGCCAGTTGCCAGGGCCGTTCGACGGGGAATCTGCTTCAAAGGCTTGATGAGATCTGTGATGCGGACCGTCTGTCGAGTGGCCAGGCCACCGCCGAGATGGGCCCTTTTGGAGCCTTTCCGAGTGTCGCTCCGGCCAGTAGGTCGACCACTGTTGATATACCTGACCCACAACCGGATTCTGAGCAGGCAACCGCGTCGTCTTTGGAAGACTTGCAATGGCAGCCAGAAAATGCACCCGCCGGGACTCCCCTGCAGACGGTAGACGGAACCTCTCTAGTGCTTTCTACGACTCCGCGGATCGATGAAATGGAGTACCTTTGGAGCGATGACTACCTTAACTTCAACCAGAACCTTGATCCTAGCTCGTTCTCACCAGGTTTTGATCAACTATTTGGCAGCGATAGCTCATCGCGCGCAAACACGCCCCCTTTCCAGATGCAAAGTGTTTTCGAGCCCCATCTGACAAGCCTCATCTCACCGAGTGTCAACCACGAGCTGCAGATTGACGCACACGACGTTCAGATCCTGCTGCGGCATTTCCCCGAACATGTTCTTGGAATGGCGCCAGGAGGCGCCAGCTCACAGCGAAAGTCGCCGTGGCAGACGCTCATCATGCCATCCGCCTTGCAAACGTTTGCAGAGCTCAATGTCTTTCACCAAGCCTCCCACACGCGACTTGCCTCTTTCTACGCTTTGCTGACCGACAGCGCCTATCACCTTTCTCGTGCTAAACCTGCGACTTCAAACACGCTGCACTGGCTACAAGCGAGTAATAACGCTTGGCACAACGCCAAGCTCCACCTCGGAACTGCATTACAGCACGAACAAGGCCTGGAGAACTACCAAGATCAGCTGCTCAGTATCTTGGCGATGGCGATGGTGTCGGTAAGTTGCTAGATCGTCCACAAAGAACAACGAGCTCTGTTAATCCTGATTGCCACACAGTCTCATAGTGAGCCAGCAAGTTGCCGAGGATTCCTGGACGACGCCGAACGGATCATACGCCTGAGAGGGATCCCGAGCCAGAACAAATCCTACCAGATGCGCCTATTACACCACGTCTATTCTTACTTCCGCATCTTATCGGAGAGCATGACTGCTTGCGCGAGAATCACCGACGTGGAAAGCACGTTGTCGGCCCAACCGCTTTCCAGGTTTTGCATGACCGAGCACGCACTTGGCCTAGGCCTTGACCCACTGGAAGAAAAACAGAGAGATGCGGGATACAACGATCTTCACCTTGAGATCCTAGGCCACTGGTCGCACACCTTGTACCCAGAGATTGGCTTCGACGAATCGCTTCTAGCGCTTTTGTCCCAATCCATTCGTCTCGGGAACGATCTGCATAGGCTACAGCGTGTTGCAAGAGACAAGCCAAACGTGGCAACCGCCTTGTCGCGTCATATCAAGAAGCTCGAGCGCAACATCTGGACATGGAAACCCAGTCAGGACTTTAATTCGCGGCTTGCCTCAGGAACGGAAGTGCCCAGTGCATTAGAGAACATGGTGCTAGCAGTCCATCAGGGCGTGCTGATCTACTTCTACCGCCGCATCCACAACGTCGATGCCATGGTCATCCAGGATTCGGTGCGCAAGACGCTAGACTTTCTGTTGCCTTGCTTGGGCACCTCTGAATCCGAACAAGAATTCATCTTGAGCATCGCTTGGCCCTCCTTTGTGGCCGCTTGTGAAGCTGTCGACACAGAGCTGCAGTCGAAGGCTCTGCACTGCTTACGCTACGTGGATGAGAGGGGAACTGCGTTCACGACTCAGAATGCTGGTGACATAGCTAGGCAGGTTTGGAAGAAGAGAGAGGATAACGATGACTACACGATCAGCTGGCTTGACGTCTTGCATGGCTGATTCAGGCGACCAAGTTGCCTTGCTCGACCGACCATGTCCACGCCCGTGGCTCTCCAGTCACTCTGCTCGCTTTCCATCATATCGACCAGGTCTCTGTTCAGAGCGTTTCATCGCGCTTGAGATGGCCTTGAACCCCACAGTAGCCCATACATCGGCTCAAGTCCCGGGGCAAGTTTACCGTTTCCAATATCAAGCTTTAGCGCACGCCGCAATGCAACGGAAGCTCAAGGTGCCCATCTGTCGAACGCTCCCCAGCTCGCTCCCTCGAAAGGCCGTCGACTTTTGCGCGAAATGAGATCCTGCCGGCGGCGCAGTTCACATCACTCTATTAGCTCTTTCAGCGACAGGACAATCAATTCCGCGGCGCTGGGCCCCAGCTAAGGACTGCCAGTTAGTGAGTCAATCGGTGTGCCTTGACGGTGCCTCTCGACGGGCGTGGTTGTTGTCGAGATTGAACGGAACGGCGGGCCGAGCGAAGTGACGCTCGCAGAGATCAAATGCATGAATTCAACAAATGGTTTCAATACGACGTTCTGCAAATAAAACTCCTTCACGAATTACATATAAGCTGTGAATGACACGACTAATACCTAACGATCAACTGGTCATAACAAAAATGGGCATTGCCACTGTATCTCTTATGGCCAGTCTCCACTCACATTGAATTCCAGCACTATCCACGACAAGTGCATGCGTTTGTCGCTGCCGCCTTGAGTAACGAGTAAGATGGATGAGGAAAATACGAACGCACTGGACGTAAACACGACGGAGCAGTCTTGCGGGTAACCACCTGAAGGTATTCATTCTGGCCTTTTCCTTCTTCCTTTATCTCCCCTTTGACAGCTCTCGACTCCACCGGCACCTCACCATGCCAGGCGTTCCATCTGTCCGCACTTGTGAGGGTCAACCGATGTTGAGCTCTTCACTGGGACTGAGCGAATACAAAGGCAAGTCCGCCGCAATATCCCTTCTGCCGATCGAGAGACCGTCAAACTGACCACTTAAGGCCGCAGACACTCGAACTCATCCTCTCCACCCGCCCTCCCTTCTCCGACAATCGCCACAAAGTATTATCCAAAACCAAACAACAAGACAACTGTGGAGTCTAAATTCCTAGCCTTCGAGGCCGAGAAGTAGCACCGGCTGCTTCTCATCCCCCGCACGGAGTCGCCGACGATTCACTGGGTGGCGCCCGTAGTCAACAAGAAAACGATGGAAATACTGGCGACGGCTTGAAAGGTTCCTGGCTCCGCCTCCATTTCTCAAATCGAGACAAGACCAAGCTGACCTCTCAACTTTGAGTGATTGAAGAGTATAAAGTCGCGGCTCTGCAATGTCCGCAAGCACACGCCCTCCAACTACATCATGAACCTGTTCGACGCGCTGGCAAAGCACGGGTTTGGCCACTTCGGCCTCGATCAGAGGGTCGTCTATATTCTCTCCGACGAGCGGTCTTGCGTCCTGTCCGAGGTGTTCTTCATCCATGTTGGCCAAGGCGTTATAGACTGAGAAGCAGCAGAGACCGGCTGCTTCTCATCGCGCACACGGAATCGCCGACCATTCGATGGACAGAGCACACGGTCACCAAAGCTACGAGACGTTCTGTTGTTGGTGTGGTGTCTGCGTCTCCAACATCGATGCCTTGGAAGGTTTTCATCGTGGGTTTTGAGTCTTGGGGACAGGAAGCGGGAGTCAGTGAGCGTACGGCAGAGGAACGAGTCTCTTGACAACGCAAGCGACTTGGAATTCAGAGAGGTGGCAGTCACCAAGGAAACGATGGGAATGCTGGCGACTGGTTGACGGGTTTCTGGCTCCGCCCCCATTCCTCCCGTTGAGATGAGACCAAACCGACCTCTCGAGATCAGCATCGATCGTCCCCCAACCTCCGTCCAACCCAGCACCCTATCGACAATCCCATTAACATTTTCGTCAACGATCCCATCAACAAGCCGGCAAGACCACAAAACCTGCATCCACGCAGGCATCTTCCACTATCTACCCTGTTACACTCCCAACGAGTCACACGTTTGACAGCATATGGCATCACCAACTCACTCCGGCATCCAACATTCTGCCGCCTAGCTACGAAGCCGCCGTCGCCGAGGTGGAGGAGGACGGTCGAGCCTCTCAAGCCGCCGGAGTCCTTCGCTCCGAAAGCATTTCAAGCGCATCGAGCATCGACAGCACTTCGAGCATCGACGGCATCGACAGCGGCAGACCCGCAGCGACTGGCAGCAATGGAGTCTTTATTCTCTGCATTCGAGGCTCACTCTCACCGCACACACGGAATCGCCGACGATCCGCTGGGCACGGCCCTCGGTCTCCAACACGGCGGGAGGGCGGGAGGTGGTGCGGGGGAGGGAGCGTACGTTTCATCGGAGGTTAGAAGAAGAGCAGATGGGGCCAGCAACGTGGTTGTTTAGTTTCTTCTCTGTGCGCCCGCCATCCATTCTCTCTTTTCCGACTTTCAGCTGTTCTCAAATTCGCATCCAATTGCAAGCAGAATCTCGCGTACCTACCGAAGCCTCAAAATGAGTTTTGGGGATGATGGGGGACAGAGGATGGAGGATGGGTAGGTGGCTGTTATCCTGCATCCTGTATCCTGTCATGCACTGTTTACCTGATCCGCGCCTATTATCAGCCTTTGCTCAAATGTCATCAATCGCATGTCTCCAACCAACCTTCCAGCCGAAGCTCTACGGCGCCCCGAGGCTCTTGCAAAATGGTAGTCGCCATGCCAGCCTTTTCCCCAGCGATGGCGGATCTGAACTGGCGGCGGCCGTCTGAAGGGAATGGTAGAAGGCCTCGATTGCCGAGCGAGCGTCGCTACTTTGATTGTTGGCCGGTGCGCAGGCCTCACTTCTTCGTGCCCTCGCCAGAAATAAAAGGATACGTTGTTTTCGAACTGCCACTCACGTTATTCGCGTGGCGACAGAGAAGTCAGAACCATCAACCATGCAGCGAGCCTTCACCATCACTGTCAGTAGACAAGGGGGGCGTCGTGAACTCATATCACCATTTTCCCTTCTATCAGCTTGATATCTCTCGATAATTGATTCCCTCCTTCCCCTTCCCTACTGCACCACCACCAACACACACCCCACCCATCTAAACCGTCGCAATCTTCTCCGTAGCATACAAGTCCGCATACGCATCAACATCCATCTTATACAACTCATTGGGCGAATTCCCCAAATCGACCAACTTCTGCGTGCGCTCCTTGGAGAAATGCGGCGTGATATGCCTCTTGTACTTGTCCATAATCTCGGGCTTGGCCTCCTCGCGACGCAGCCTGTGGCCCAGCGGCGCCTCGACCACCTCCTCCTCCAGCACGGTTCCGTCTTTGAGCGTGACCGTCAGCGCGTTGCTGATATTGCGCAGGTCCGGGTTGTGGTAGTCGGCCGTGTACTGCGGGTCTTCCTTGCAGGCGATGCGTTGGCGCAGGGATTCGACGAGCGGCGAGGTGGCCGCTTCGCCGCCGTCGGTGTAGTCGGCGGCGGTCAGGCGGCCGAAGACCAGCATAACGGCTGTCATGTACTGTACGCAGTGGTCGCGGTCGGCGAAGTTGTCCATGGGCTTGAATTGCTTGTCGATGATGCGGATGCACGCTTCGTGCGTGCGGTTGGTGACGGACTCGATGTCCTCGGCGGATTTGCCCTTGGCTTTCAGCTGCGCGTGGATGCGCGAGGCGGCTTCGATGGCCGTCTGCGAGTGGAATTCTGCCGGGTACGAGACCTTGAAGAGCACGTTCTCCATGACGTAGGAGCCGTAGGGGCGCTGGAAGGCGAACTTCTTTGAGCCGAAGTTGACATCGTAGAAGCCCCACGTGGGCGCGGAGAGCACGGTGGCCATACCACCCTCGCCCTTCATAACCTTGAGACACAGGTTGACTGCCTTTTCGCACGCGTCACCGGCGGCCCACGACTTGCGCGACATGGTGTTGGGCGAGTGGCGGTAGGTGCGCATGCTCTGGCCGTCGACGAGCGCCTGCGAGATGGCGTCCCGCGTTTGAGACTCGTTCATGCCGAGCATCTGCGAGACCACCGCCGTCGACGCCAGCTTGACGAGCACCACGTGGTCGAGGCCGACCTTGTTGAAGCTGTTCTCCAGCGCCATGCAGCCCTGGATCTCGTGCGCCTTGACCATAGCCTCAAGCACATCCTTCACCGTGAAGATCTTGCCGCCAGCCAGCTTTTCGCCGCCAGCCTTGTTGGTACGGTTGACCCAGTCGGCGACAGAGAGAATGGCGCCCATGTTGTCCGAGGGGTGGCCCCATTCGGCCGCGAGCCAGCAGTCGTTGAAATCGAGCCAGCGGATCATGGCGCCGATGTTGAAGGCGCCTAGCACGGGGTCAACGACGAAGGGGGTACCGGGCACGCGCGTGCCGTTGGGAACCGTCGTGCCCGGGACCACGGGGCCCAGCAGCTTGACGCACTGCGGGAACTCGAGGGCCTTAAGGCCGCAGCCGAGGGTATCGAGGAAGACGAAGCGGGCGGTGTCGATCTGGGTGGTAGCCGATGTCAGTCTTGCGTTCCTCTCCCACGTTTCTAACCCCTTCTGGCACGGTATATCAAAATCCTTACCGCCAGCTCCGAGTCCACCTTGTAGTTATGAATATAGCTCGCCATATCGACAATCTCCTGGTCGAACTGCGGCCCGGAGGCGGCCTTGGCCTGGTTGCTCGCCATTCTGCGCTGCTGGAGGACTGAGCCGGTCTGTTGTTGTTGGACAGCAGAAAGACGTTGGGTGTGCGGGGCAAAAGTTCTGCCCGCGAGCGCGACGGAGCTGGAGCTGCTGCTGGCGCGTAGTGGAGCTGTGCTTCGGGGCAGGCTGCGGGCGACGGCGGAGCGGAGGGGGAGGGCGCGGGCGGCGAGGGCGGACATTGCGGGATGTCGGCGGAGGGTGGTGGGTGGAAGAGGAAAGGGTGGAGGTGAATGCGCCGAAAGGGGGGGGGAGGGGGGAGTTGTTGGGAATAGCGGCGAGCAGGTCAATGGCTCTTCAGTGGTGGTTGCTCGGCGGTGCCGCGTCGTTGCGCAGCTTGTACCGAGCGGGCACTGGGGCTGGGCGGGCATTAGAGCCGAGGTCGAGCGGCGGCGCTCGGCTCTGGCGGGAGAGAGGGGGCGATGTCGGCCATTAGAAAAAGCAGGTGCATCAACACATCAACACATCAACAAAGCAAGACACTCAACCAAAGTAAAAATCTATCCGTTCAATTTGGCACTCCGGTGTACCGCCAACTGCTCTACAAACTCCATGCAACGCTGCACCTCTAAATTCCGCTCACCCCGCTACTCCAGCGGGATCCCCTCCCACTCCCCGTAGCCGAGCGCCAGGTTCAGGTTTTGCAGACACTGCGTCGCGGCGCCCTTGAGCAAGTTGTCAATCGTCGCGTTCACGACCACGCGCTTCCCGCCCGAGTGCACAGCGAACCCGCCAATCTCGACGCCGTGCTTGCCCTCGATGGCCTTGACCGAGGGCGACTCGCCCGAGACCTTGACGAGCTTCTCCTTGTCGTAGCGGTCCTGGTACAGCTGGCGCACGTCGCGCGACGACATGCTGTGTGCCAGCGGGATCGAGATGGTGTGGTGGATACCGGAGAACCAGACGGCGACGTGTGGGATGAAGGCGACGGGCGTGCCCAGCTGCGCCGAGATTTCGCGCTCGTGGATGTGGTCCGTCAGGCTGTAGGGGATGATGTTGTTGGTGAGATTGTCGACGTCGTTTTTGGGGCTGGGCTTCGTGCCGGCGCCGCTGTAGCCTGAGACGCCGAAGACGGTCGGCGACGCGGGGGCCGGGGCGAGGTGCGGGACGATGGGTGCGATGCCGAGCTGCGCGGCCGTGGCGTAGCAGCCGGGGTTGGAGATGCGGGTGGCGGAGGCAATCTTGCTGCGTTGAACCAGCTCGGGAAGGCCGTATGTCCAGCTCGAGTCGAAGCGGTGGTCGGCGGAAAGGTCAACGACGACCGATTCTTTGTGCCCACTCTCGTCGATTGCATCCACATAGGGCTTGCAAACGCCGTTGGGTAGGGCCATGACCCAGCAGTCGATTTCCTTGCGCTCTGCCATCCGTCGGACGTCGTCAGGCGACAAGTTCTCATAGATGATTTCCTTTCTAGTGTAACCTTTGAGCTTTTGACCGTTGAGCTCGCGGGACGATACGTGGCAGAGATCCATGTTCGGGTGACGGTTGAGCAGGTCGATGAGAGCTTTGCCCGTGTAGCCACGGGCACCGATCACGGCCACCTTGGAAGGGTAGTCCTTCTCGCTGTTCTTGATTCCGAGAGGCGGGTTGGGGTTGGTCGTGGCGTATCCACAGCGCTGCTGCGACGGAGCAGCGACCGCTCGCCTCTTCATGAGCCTCGCACTTGTGCTGTACCCACGAGACTGCTGCTGCCCTTGACCAGGCCTCATGCCAGCCAGCTCAGCAGCCTTCGTCCGGATGCGCTCGGCAGCCGCAGCCGCGCGGTGAAGCTGAGATTCCAAGTTGATGTCGCCGAACATCTGGCGACCATGTTGAACAAACTCGCTCATCAACTCGCGGACCTCCTCGGGGCTCTCGATGCCGTACCAGAACAGCACTTCACCCTTCCTCGCAATGCTGCCGTCCGCCTTCTCGGAGAACCAGGTCAGGTTCTCGTCGTCCTGCTTCACCGTCCACGCGAGCTTGGGGAAGTCGCGCTTGAGGTTCTGGAAGACGTTGTCTGCGATGTTGGACAGCCATGCGGAGCGGGTCATCGTGAGAGTGGCCAGGTGAGCGAGGTGGGGTGTGGCGGCGTTCTGGTCAGGGGGCAGAACGATTGCGAGCGCGTCCATGTTCTCGTCGTAGTAGGCCTTGAAAGAACGGTTCTTCAGCGTTTCCAGGTAGTTCTCAACCACAGTCGGGGCATCGAGACCCTCCCTGTCGCGGACGAGCGTCTGCTTGAGTTGGCTCAGGTCGCCCAGCTCCGCAAAAGACGAAGCCTGATGCAGCTTCGTGCCACGCCGGATCAGCGTGCCAGCACCTGAGTGCGTGAACAGCTCCCTCTCCAAACTCTCAGGGTGGATGATGGCCACACTCGAGCTCCTAGGCAGGTTGTCGAGGAGCGTCTTGATGTCCCGTATCTTGCTCCTCGTTCCATGAATCACCCATGGCTTCTTCATGTACTCGTCGTACTCCTCATCCAAATTGATTGCTTCGATGAGCTTGCTCGTCTCTTTGTCATGAATCCCTCCCTTCTCGGACAGATACACAATTTTCAACGGCACCAGCTCCTTCGCCAGCTCCGCAGCCGCCTTGTCGGCGTTCACATTCAGCACTTGCCCCTCATGGCTCTCAGCCATGCACGTCAAGACGGGGATATACCCGTCCGCAATCGATGCCTTGATGCTCTCGGCGTTGACCTGGTTGACCTATCATCGACGTCAGCACCACGCACTCACACCGCCAGACACCATTCCCCCAGTACGCTCGAGCCCACTCACCTCGCCAACAAACTCATAAGTATCCCGATCCTTATAGTCCCCCATCAACACCCCACTCGTAATCGGCCTCGCCCTCACCCCCCAGCTCTCCAACGCCTCAACCAGCTTCAAATTCTCCTGCAAAAACAGCTTCCTCGCCACCCCCAAAGTCTTCCCATCAGTAATCCGAATCCCCTCCTGATACCTCGGCTCCACCCCCGCCTCCTCCAGCATCTTATTCAGTTGCGGGCCCGCCCCGTGAATAATCACCGGGAACAAGCCCATCTGATTCAAATTTCGGAGCGACGCGCACAGCACGTCGAGGTAGTCTGTCATGATGGCGCCGCCGACCTTGATCACGGCAAACTGCTGCGACGACACGGACGTGAACTGCGCCAGATACTGCTGCACTTCGCGCTTGGACGCAATGTTGTTCAGCACGTTGATCACGGCGCTGCGCGCAGAGCCGTCGTCGCCGTGGCGCGCGGTCGCGAGGCCGCGGCGCGCGACCCCGTGTGTGCTCGTTGCTGCGCCATGCTGGACCGTCGTGGAGCTCTGGGAGGAGCCTGTTGCTGCTGCGGTGACTTTCGTCGCGGTGGTGGTGTTGAGGCGGCACTGCTGGCGCGCCGCCAGCTGGGTGCGGCGGGCCAGCTGGCGGGGGGCGGTGCGGGCGATGGCGTGCATGGCGGGTGTCGGTGAGAGAGAGGAGAGCGGGGGGCGCGACAGCATGCGGCAGCTCGTCGAGTGTTCAATGGGCGCGGCGCGAGGGAATCATGGAGAGGTGTGACGAAGTTTTGGGGGGATCGGCGAATCTACCGTCGTTGCGCCGTCCGGTATCGCTGCCCAGCTGTCAAAGAGAGGGATGCGCAAAAGCAAGTGCGGCTTTTGAGTGGAGCGATGGGCGCGATAAGCGGCAGCTTATTTTCGGGACCCTTGCATTGTGTCGGATAATTTGGTGGCCTGAGGACTTCCATACATGAATGCCGATATACTTCATACTTCAAGGGACACTTTTTGACAGCTCCGGAACCCAAACAAACGCCATCGCCTCCAACCATGATGAGCTCGAACCCTCCCAGACAACCTTCCGCGCGTTCTAGATATTTCAAATGCCCCCCGGTCGATCACTTCGACACTATCTCCGCCAGTCTGCTTCGAACAGGCACGTTCTCCGCTTGCCCTGATTCCGGGAACCCCTCAATCTTGACGTCTTTGCGGAAAAGGACCGCGTGCGTGCTGCCGCCAAAGTGGAACATGCCCGTCTGGTCGCCCTTCTTGATATGCTGGCCCTCCTTGACGGTGATTTCGCACGTACTGACCTCGTCCATGCCAACACCGATGAAGGCCATCAGCCCGATTGCCGGGTTATCAGCCTCGATGAAGATGATGGCGCGCGTCGCGAGCGCCGTCAGATACCCTTGCGAATGGTCGAGCCCATCCGCGTCGACGGTGTAGTTGTGCGGCACGACCGAGTCCTCGAATAGCGGCTCGGAGAAGTACGTGCCGTCCTGAACAAACGCCTTCTTCACCGTCCCGGACACTGGGGAGTGCCAGCGGTGGTACGACAGCGCGGACAGGAAGGCCTGATAGACGGTGCCGCCGCCGAACTGCTCGGCAAGCGGGTCGTGCGCGAGCATGTCGCGCACCGAGTAGGGCTGCCCTTTGATCCAAAACTGGTCGCGAAGCTTGGCGTTGCGCTGGACCTTGAACGTCTTGCTCTCGCAGGCATTGGCGACGACGTTGTCGTTGTCGGGCTCAGGGACGGGGCGCACGCCCTGGCGCACCTGGCGCGTGAAGAAGTCGTCCCAGGACTTATAGCCGTAATGCTTCTTGGTCGGGTCGCAGACGTAGAAGTCGGCGAAATCAAAGTCGGTGCCGCCGGCGTTGTTGGCTACTTGCATAAGGTCCTTCTTGCCCGTTTCTCCGAACCAGCCGCTTAACGCTTCGGCTGATTCGGGGGTTTTAAGGACTTGGCCCCATTCGTTCAGGATGCTTTTAAGGTGCATGTTCACTTCCGGATCCAGAAATGCGGCGTATCCGGACGGCGTCGCCATGGGGAAGTCGAGAATCGCGTTCATGGGTACTCCCACCATGCCGACATTCTCGGCCTCATCAGTCCATTGAGGCGCTGTCGTGAAGACGTGGTTGATGATTTCGAGCATGTGGGTGTAGTTCTGAACAAGCTTGTACTGGCCAGACGGATCGTTGAAGTACGGCTTCTTGCTCGGGACCTCCTCGAACCTGATCGAACCTGTGAGTGGCGCCGACGTGAGTGAAAACCGGCAGTAGTACCTACATCGCATTGAACCACATGTACGCCCGCGGCGTAGACTCGATGAAGTTTTTAAAGTCCTGCAGTTGCGGAAAGAGGTGTTTCGGATTCTCCCTGGCATCCCGAATCTGCCTCTCAAGCCACGCCAGGTGGACTCTGCTGTCCGCCGGCAGCCAGCCACCGGGTCGGTGCACACGGTGCTCATCCGGAATGTGCTGCCCGTCACCATGTTGGTGCACCATTTTCGCGAGTGAGCCTGTCTGGGCGAGCAAAATCGCCGAGAAGAGAAAGAAGAAGTGGTAGATGCTCATGGTGGCGAGAAACCCGAAGAGTGCAGAAGAGGCAAGGGGCTCACGCCAGGATGACACCATACCCAATGCAGGCGCTGCCGTGCGGCTTTAATACCTGGTAGGCGGAACGCCGGAAAACTTCTCGCCGGCTTGACGGCCACCTAGGTTTGCGTCAACAGAGTCACGCAGACCTAGGTGGCCGTCAAACTGGCGAGAAAAGGTCGAAGGGGAAGTGTAAAGCGGCGAGGCTTTGCACGCCTTGCGAGCTACCGTTCAATGGGAGAGCAGGCATGGTGGCACACTGCCGAGCGCCGTTATTCTTGACGTGGCCTGCGATGCGGTGGCGGAGATGCACCTCATCGCACGGCATAAGCTCGGGGTGGAGCAGCGGGGAGAAAGTTTGTGGGAGCAAATGAGAGCGAGCCACTTTACGCAGCCAAGGACTGAGGCGAATGGTGGTTACGAGGTTACCTAGCTGCGTCAATGCGCTTTCCCGGGCTCATTCCGACGTAGCGGATCGCATTGCATCGTTGGCCATTTGTACCACTGTCTCCAACAAAGAGGTGTTGTCGCTGACTTCCCTTTTGACACTGTGCCAAGCCTTCGCCAAGGAGGCTTGGCCTGATCCTCCAGTGGTACCGATACCAGCAGGTTGGGCGCGTCTGGGATAGTTGTCGGGGAAGGAGATGATGGCAGGCGAGTTCGGGGCACATTGATAGACGGTGACGAAAACAAGCTCAGCGCTCGCGAGTCGGGTTGTCCGACCCAAAGACGCGCCACCTGGGGCCATCCCTTTACCACCCTTCCCCTGCCCGAAACCTCTCCCCCCAACTTCTCGGATCCGTGACACTCGCACTCCTTCTAACCCCAAGCCCCACAGCCGACTCCTTCTCCTCCACCGCATCATCTTCCGTTGCCTCCCACAGCTCGTGCCTAGCCGCCGCGCACGCACATCCGCACCCAGACGGACACTGCAACTCCAGCAGCCCTTGCCCGTCGTCATTGCCCTCTTCATCCTCGACGTGGAAGCTCGCCTCGTACACAGCCATGCAGTTCAAGTGCGACACATGCCCACAGGCGAGGCAGACGTGCTCGAGGCCACGTATCTGGGTCATGCAGAGGGTGCAAGTGTTTCTGCGCTTTTTGGGAGCGGAGGGCGAGGCGGGGGGGGTCAAGGGTGCGGGGATGGTCTGGATGGCGCAGTCTCCTTGTGGGGTTTCCAGGGTGGAGGGCAGCAGACCGGTGAGTGCAGCTGCCTTCTCGATCTCGGTTGCCGGCAGGAGCAGGTCCCAGGCGCGGAGAAGGGAGGCGTAGTATTGGACCCAGGCTACGCAGGCTTGTTTCAGGTCGGACGGGAGAAGAGGCGAGGGTCTTGTACAGCTGCCACCAGTGATTAGGCCCCCAACGTTGCTCTCCCCGTGCTCAGAGTCTCGGGGGGCGAATGCTCCAATGTTGAGGAACTTGATTGCGACGCTGTCATCAAGACTCGCAGCAGGCGTCCCAGGGCTCTTAGGCGTGAGAGGACGGCTCCCGTCCTCGACCGTCCTGTCGCTTTGGTAGCCATCGTTCACATCTGCGGCGGCGACGGCTGCCGTTGATGACGCAAAACTAACGCTCTTGCCCCAGCTGCCGGGGAACTTCTCAAAGCTACGACTGGTGGCCTCCGCGCTTGTGCTGAGGCTCGTGCCCGTCGTTCCTGTTACACCAGCTTGTGCTGAATGGCGTTTGATGGGCGGTGAGGTGCCGGTAGAGGCGGCAAATCTGTCAGTGATGGATTGTGCGTAGGACTTGGCAGCAGCGCTGAATGAGGGATTGCCACGGAGTGCGGAGGGCGAGGTAGAGAGGCTGGAAATATTGGACAAATTGGAGTTTTGATGGAGGAGCGGAGGAGTCTGGGCGGGTGAGTCGGTGTAGGGGGTGGGGGTTTGTGAGGAAAAAGTAGAGTGAAGGGCAGAATCGCGTTTCTGTGGTGACGTCTGCTTGGTAAATTGAGTGGAGTGAGCGCGAAAGGTCGGAATGGGTCGTGTCGATGAGGGTGTGGCCAATGGAGCAGGCGCGATCGACTTGTAATCCGGTGCATAAGTGGGAAGTTTTCTCAGTATTGTTTCTTTCACTGTGGCGTTCGTGATGAGCACATCGCTTTGCGCCTCGGCAAGAACGACGGACATGCAAGCAAGAAGTTGCACGTCTGCACGCTGATCGGCCCAGTCGAATAGTTTGCGGGCGAGCCAGGCTCCATCAAAGGCATGACCTGCCCACTGAAACTTGCCACGAAGTCCAAGCGCATGTGTTTGACTTGGCAAATCGACGCCCGAATCGCTTCTGCGTAGGCTCTGGGCACTCTCAATCACGGCTGAGGGACATGCATCGAAGTACTGACTCTCCAGAATGAAGTCGATAGGCACCTTGTCTTCAAGTATCTGGCCGAGAAGCTGCCACACGCACGCAGTCTCCTTCAACCCGGCATTTTTTGCTACGGTCTCGTTGTGCGCACATAGCTGAGTGCCAGTCTCGTTCTCTTCGCAAAAGATGCGATATTGAGATGCAAGAGTCCGAATTGATGGATGTACCTCGTGCACGTCGATATCGTGAACGTTGATAACGACTTTGTGTTGAGTTCGCTCGAAGCCTGAAAGAGGCTGTGTGGAGGCTCTGCCCAATCGCCACGAGTACTGGCTAGAGAAAGATGTAGCAGGCTGGAAGTTGATTGTAGCGGGAGCAGGTTCAGCAGCCTCCTCGTCCCCTTCCAGGCGGCCGCGCCGATGTTCGTCTGGACCTCGACCGCCTCCTTCTGCGTGGCCTTCAAGATTGCCAAATGTTGGAAAAAGGCTGGACACCGGAACCCGGGCCCTCGGCTTGTCCTCAGTGGGCTCCTCTGGCGGGACCACTTCAACTTGTGAAGGCAGTGGTATCGCTTTCTGGGGGAAGAATGTCACCAACTGCCCGTTGGGCGCAAATAGCGCACTGCACGTCCTGCGCAAAGGAACGTTAATCCCCCCAGGCATGAACACGCCGCTACTTTGCATGGCATGAAAGCAATCATCGTCCGAGTCTTCTTCATCGTTCTCGGATGCCGCTTTTGACAAATGAGAGGGTGACTCCAACGAGGGTGGCAGAGGCGCCAGCGTTGGAGTGCTCTCAACGGCGTCAGACAAGTCACGAGGCGAAGGAGACTTTCGGACGAATGTTTTTGGCGAACGAAGCGGCATCGGAAAGCCATCGCCTTCGACTTGGTTGCTCGGCTTAGGTAGCTCTAGACTTGATGTCATCGAAGGTATCGACGGAGACGCAGGTTGGTATGTCTGAGTCTTGTGTGGTTTTATGTCGTCTCGAAGGGAGGCGAGAGGCTGATCTGCTTCATCGGAGATGTGGCGCTTCATTTGAAGCTGTCTCGATGTCCCCGCAAAGCTGGCTCGCTCGATCGATTCTAGCGATACAGGCGCGAACTGGATATCGGGGTTCTCGTCTTTGTTTGGCGAGGTCAGTGTGACTTTGGAATGCCGCGAACCTACGAAAGAGCGCTTTGCTGGCGCATCTAGCCCCGTTTCTTCATGGCCTTGGTAAGGTGTTCCGATGTCATGAAGGACGGATGCTGGCAGTGGCTGCTGCTCCACACCGATCGATGCGTGAGCACGGATCACAGCACTCTCATCGTTGCCTACAAGTTGTACCGTCTGAACATTCGCATATTTGCGAGACCATAACTGTAAAATATGGCCAGCTGGATTTATTGTCCAGAGGGTAGCTTCTTTCCCGTCCCGAGTCAGCGATATCAAGCCATACTCCGAGCAGAATTGGAGCTGCCTGAAAACCTCCTTCAAACCAAATTTTGACACGAGGCGAATGTGATCGTTCAGATCATCTGGCTCGCCAAATATTCCGTCGTCGCTGTCTTCCGTATCGTTGCTCGCTGAGGAACTGTTTCGCTCTGCTGTTGGCGTCGAGACCTGCACGTCATACAGGATGAGCTCCCCAGCTGTGGTGGTGGCAGCCAGTCTTCCAGTATTGATTGAATGCCAATCCACTGTAACGAACTGAACGCCGGACAGCCCGACTTTGGCCAAGAGCTTTGAAGAGCGTGGAGCTTGAACATCCCAAAGGTAGAGCCCATCATCATGTACGGTGGCGAGTGTGTTCGAGCAGGCGCGGGAGAAAGCAACGGATGTACAAACTCCCCTGGCGCCGACCAGTCGACATGTTGGTCGTTCTGCTTGATCCGGACGCCAGACCGAAACACTCCCGTCAATCGATCCCGCCGCAATACGCTCGTCATGGCCAAGTGACCACGCGAGTGAAGTTATCGCCCTTCCAGTTCCGGCCAGAATCTGCTCAAACGAGCCGTTGTCGAGATTGAAGGTTGCTATCGTGCAATTACTGGACAACGCCACACGATCAGGTCGGAGTTTCGAGAGGGCAACGGCAGTGACAGGGCCGGGGCTGTTGGCGGGCTTAGGGAGAGGACGGCCGTCATGAAAGTCGCCATCAGTATCCACTGTCTGGATTTGAACCTCTCCGTCGCTCAAAATCGCTACATAGCGGCCATTCGAGTCGGAGTCGGCCGTAGATTCCCTACACGGAGATGTCTCGTTTGGCGACAGGGGCTCCATGTAGCCATCAGCTGCAGAGGTTTAGCGTACTTCCTACGATGAACGGTGATCAATCTTGCTGAATAGAGGCCGAGACACGTTCACGCAAGTCAAGGTCAGATGCGGAAGAATGGGTGCACAGGTGGACAGGCATGTATGTAGTCGGCATATGTCTGGATGCCGGCCTTGCCGCCGCGTAGGATGGATGCGGGCCTTCCCGCCTGCCCCGCTGCATGCTCCCTGGCGCCAAGCCCGCCGCGTGACAAACATGTGACAGCGGCGGGCAGTGGTGACTGACCTCATCTCAACTTCTTCGGGGCCCTTGACAACTTCCTCACACCCCACTTTGCATTACCCACCCGCCAGACTCTGCATTCAGCCAGCGAGCATTTGAGTGCATAGCCGCGATAGCGAAGCAACCACATCAATCCCTCGCGACACCTTCAAACCCTCCGAATCACCAGCGTACGACCGAGCCACCATTCTCAGAGAATTCGATACCGACTTCCAGCGAACGAGCGTGGGCGCGATAAGAGAGATCCAATATGACGGCGCCGTTGCCGAAGCGCATCATCAAGGAGACGGAGCGGCTGCAGAACGAGCCCGTCCCAGGCATCTCAGCGCAGCCACACGAGGACAATGCGCGGTACTTCGACGTCATGGTGGAGGGGCCGGACGGCAGCTGCTACGAAGGTGTGTCTTGGGAGTGCTTCTGCTTCGCTGTTTGAGGGTCCTGGACTAACTCAACGCGCAGGCGGTGTCTTCAACCTCGAGCTCTTTCTCCCCGACGACTACCCCATGACGCCTCCCAAGATCCGGTTCTTGACCCGCATCTACCACCCCAACATCGATCGCCTGGGCCGCATTTGCTTGGATGTGCTCAAAAATAACTGGTCTCCGGCGCTGCAGATCCGCACCATCTTGCTCAGCATACAAGCGCTCCTGGGAGCGCCAAACCCGGAAGACCCTTTGAACGAGGCTGTGGCGAAGCAGTGGAAGGTAAGTGCCTCCTGGTGTGTTTGTGCCCCGGAACTAGAGCTCTAACAATCACGCAGGAGAACCAAGCAGAGGCTATCAAGACTGCTTGCGAATGGACAAATCTCTACGCACAGCCCCAGAAGTGAGCCACGAGTTTTCGTCAAGGGCGACGACGAGATTCATGATTACTACGAGAGAACGATGGAGAGTAGAGTGGCCTGGACAAAAGGTGCTATGGTACCTCGGCGGTGTAATCGAGCGTACGCAGACGAGCATCTCGGCTGGGGCGGATCGAGGGGAATGTGGGAGTAGGAAGCTGCGTATTCCAGAGTGGAACTGATAGGATACGTGCATCTTCTTTATTTGAGCGTTAACCATCAACTTCGTTGCATTGACCTTAAGACCCCGAATGAACTCACAGGCTCGCATTTAGAAGCCGTCACGCCGTCTGCCTGCGCTCTGGTGAGCATTTGACCACTTGGCCCTGCCAATGTTTCCAGCAATCAGGTACAGCTCTCCACCATTGCTTGGACTAAGGGCCAACCCAGAGCACGTATCAAAATCAAGACAGCTCTTGCCTCAAGAAAGTGAGTGTAAGCCCGCAATCACGTGTCTACCATGGGTCGCGCTTTCCTCGCCTGCGCTCTTTCCTCATTGTCCCCCAACCTGCAAACACCACCCGGCCCCCCGTTAAAAGCCTGCTCTTCCCACCTTAAAAATATCTTCGACTTGCTCACGAGCTCACAATATACCACGACCGCGCTTTTTCCCCCCAATTTCAAACAAAAGCACAGCGACGACGCCACCATCACGCCCCTATACCCACCAACACCACCACCAACACGCGAGATGTTGCCCCTGCCCTCCCCGTCGCCCTCCCTCTCCCGCGCCTCCTCCGCCCCCTCCCTCGGCGGCTCCGTCAAGGAGCTCGGCGGCAAAGGGGGCGAAGAAGCTCCCAAAGTCCCAGAGATGGGCACGAGTGGCTCGCCGGCCACTCCGAGTAACTAACATCTCGCCCACTCACCAGCTCCTGCATTTGCTGACATCTCCGCAGAATTTTCGTGCAACTCGCCGGTGGTGTACGACAACCCACCACGCCCGCCTAAGACCCCGGCGAGTGGGCACCGTGCCGCCACGATGGGCAGCTCTGCGGCGACAGGGCTCGCCAAGGGTGTCGGCGCGCACCAGGGGAAGCCGGGGGCCCGGGGGCCCGCCGAGCAGGAGGAGAAAGAGGAGGAGGGGCCGCCCGTTCCCCGCGCCATCGATGGGCGCCGCTCAACGGAGGGGGACCGCAACCCCACCGACGAGGCGGAGCTCCAGGGCGTCAAGCCCCAGCCCTGGGCGGGGACGGGGGCGTATTGGTCGGACAGTTCCGACGAGGAGGAGGGGAAGCCGCGTGTGGCGAGTAGCAAGGTGAGTCAACTCTTCGTGCGTACTCCCCGTGCCGAGCAGCAGCAGCAGCAGCAGCAACGGCCGGAATCGCCGGCGCCGGGAGAGCAGCAGCAGCAGGAGCCGCCATCGCCGGTGGGGCTGGGCTTGGTAACCCCGAGCTCCCCGGCGCACGACACGCACACGAACAGGCCACGAAACGTGAGTCACGCCACTACGAACACAAACGCGAATATGAGCACCTTGAGTCTCAACGAGAAAGCTGAGAGCTTTCCGTCGGGGCCTGCGAGCCCGAGCGACGGTAAGTGAACCCAGAATGCCTCACTTCGGAACCCAGAATGCCTCACTTCGGAACCCACTGATCTAGATATCGCAGTTTTCACAGGTCCGCCGGAGCTCAAGAAAGAGCTGCCAAAAAAGAAGTCATTCGCAAGTATTCGTAAGTCAGCCACAGACATGGGAATGCAGATACAGTCTGACATGTGTTTGCAGGATCGCTTGCGAGGAAGCATTCGAGTGGCGATTTGGGCAAGAATGCTCTGCGCGGCATCTCCAACATGTTCAGTATCCCTCCTCTTCCACAAGACGCAGCTCAAAAGATCGAACAAGCCTCCAAGACGCCCGTGACTCCCGGTGAGGAGGCCAAATTCCAGCGAGCGCACCAAAAAGAAGGCACGCCGACACCTGCGGTCAACAACAAAGAGCAAGACTTCTACACCATTCCTGCTCAGGCGACCGACGAGAACCCAGAAACACCCAGAGCTACCGCGAAAAAGGCAAACAAGCTACGCGCTGGCCGAGACTTCATCATCCGCAACACTCGCAAGGGGCTCGTGCCCACGAAGCAAATCGATGACTTCACTGAAGGCGAGATTGAGGCTCTCGGCAACCTCGTCCCTTCGGAGGCTCCCTCTCGCCAAAGCCCCTTCCGCGGTCTATTCATCAAGATGCGTGGCAGCTCGGCGGAAAAGAAAAAGCAAGCGCAGGTTGTCGAAGAAAAGTTGTCGCGCCACCAGTCTTTGAATCTTCTCGGTCCTTCTCGCTTCGGTCAGGACTTTCGTGTTGCACAAGACGCTTCCATACCCGAGCTCGCCCGCGAAGACGAGAATGACGACGCGATCAACGACATGATCGCCATGTATGACACCACGCCGACTCTCACCGACGACGACGGGACTCAGACCGACATGGGCGCCCTTCTAGATCGCCGCATTGATTCCAGTCAGCGCGGCTACTCGAACGCAGCTGGCAGCAGCAAGACCACGCCCTCGCAACCATACCAGAGCTCAATGGGCCCCAGCATGGACCAGGCATTTGGATACAACACCCAAGGCCGCTCCGGGCAAGGCTTTGGAAACAGCAACCAGAGCTTGCCTGATCAAGATTTTGGGCACAGCCACCACGAATCCTCTAGCCAGAACCAATGTCATGGCTACAGCAGCAACCAGAGTCGTTCCGGCCAGGGTTTCGGCTACGAGGACCAGAGCTACTCCGGCCAAGCATTTGGTTACAACAACCAGCATGACTATAGGTACCATGCATACACGGGCCAAGGGGCCTACCCCAGCCACCCGGCCGCTCCCCAACACCGCGACTATCACAATCATTACGCCCGTGCCTATCGACAAGCTGATCCTGCTCTGACTGAAGGGCAAAGAACGCGCTCGAACACAACCCCCAGCTCACTGGAGAGGGCAGTCGAAGACACCACCACGCAACACGACCTGCCTCTCGGTGCTACCTTCCGCGACGTCCGAATCGCCAAGCGCATCGACGCTGATCAGGCCGCACTCGCGAGCGGCGTCAACTACATGAGGCAGAAGTCGGAGCCTTCGCCGCCCATCCCAGTGGCACAATTTGTGCCTGAAGGGCAAAGCCCATCACTGCGCCAAACCTCGGCGCCTCAACCGCGACGCGGCCACAAACGCACCTCGATGCCGCAAGGCCCTCGTGCTGAACAGGACCGCAACTCTTCTTTGTATTCGACGGACATTCACGTAGAGAGCGTCGTGGCTCCGCTGAACATCCATAGGACTCGGAAGTGAGCGCTTGGCGATAGCTTCTGGGTGAGTTTTCTTGATGCGACAGGAGCATCCACGGTTGGTACTATTTTGCTCTCTTTGTTTTTCTTTTGGTCTAGCAATCAGCAGGGACAGGCAATTTTGAGTGGCGCTGGCTCAACATCCATCGCTTTGAAGCCTTGCTGCTTGAAGGAAACCATCATGGTTTCGACTACACTTCCACGCTTCGCACCACTCGAAGGTTCAACCATATCGTGGTCCGGATGGAACAGACATGCATGGTGAATTGCGGTGGAATTGGGCCAAATAACATGTTTGTCCATTGAACACTTCACATGAGTTCAGATGAATCTAGTCTTTGGCTTGACCAAGTCGTTAGCCTACTTTCTTCCACAGAGTGTTTCATTTGTACTGTATAAATGTGCTCACTCCTGCCTTTTTTGGATGTCGGCGTCTCGGCTTTTGATTCCGAACGCCGAAGCTCGACGCATTCCCTGCCTCTGCCCAGTCTCACATCTCTTGTCATCCGGCCGCATCGGACTTTCGGCTACGAAGGGTGTTGTTCAACATGCCCATCTTGATTATGCTATCAAATCGACATGGAGCAACCGCAGGAAGAGCCGCAGCTGCCCCCAACGAAGAAGCGCAGGGTGCCCAAATCGTGCGCGGCCTGCAGGAGAAGCAAGTTGCGGTGCAATGAATCGAGGCCTTGCAAGTGATGATGCCCTGGAATGAGTGCATGCTCTAATGTCATTGCCAGGCTCGAGATGTACCAACGCCGCCATTGAATGCGTCTACTTTGAAAAGCCGAAGGACCCTAACGTAGAGCGGATCGAAGAGCTCGAGGGGAAGTTGCATCGCCTTACGGAACGATTCGATGTCCACTCTACTTCTTCATCAAGCCAGCTGCACGGTACTACGATGCCAGGGCCACAAACGCTTTCCCCTCCGTCCACAGTTGGCTCTCGAGACTTGCAAATGACTTCTTCCTCCACGTCAGGTCCAGCAAACTCGTCCGGCGAGATTGGACGATTTGCTGTATTCAGTGTCCGGCAGCCCTCTACCAGCGACCTGGTAACCTTGGGAAGACTCGTGGATGGAGACGCCAGACTGTGGTATGCTGCCTTCTTCCAGGGATGCGACCGATTCGTACCCGTCTTTGATCCGGAGATCGACACCTACGATTCGGTCCGAGCGCGTAGCGCCATTCTATTCGACATTATCGTTGTGTACGGGGCTAGAGCCAGGCATGGCGTGCTGTCCAAGCAATATCAAGATCTTCATGGTTTGTTGCGCCAGCATACGTCGGACCTGGTCCTGCAGCTATCTCGCCCGAACGGAGGTACCATTTCGAAGGAGAGCATACAATCCCTCCTCGTGCTAGCCTCATACTCCGACTGCGGTGCTGTGTTGTGCGACTTTGCTCTTCGGGCAGCTTTGGAGTCCGATATGCCTTCGCGAGTGGATGGTGCATTTGCGCAACTAACCGAACGATCATCATCCGCGACCGCCCCGGACCTGTCGTCTTTCGATGTTGTCAGGATTTGGTACAACATCTACGTTCTCGACGCAATATTCTCACTGGATGGCGGGAAACCGTCAAGCGTTTCTCTCCAAAGCCCGGCTCGAAGAGTTCGCTCGCTCCTCAGTCACCCTAAGCGCACGACTCTGGATCTTCGTCTCTTCTCCCAAGTCGAGCTCAATGCACTGCGATCCTCAGCTCACCATGCTATCAATATCGGTGACGGTGACGATGCGACTGATAGTGCAGTGAGATCGGCAATCTTAGATCTCGACCTCTGGCTATCAGAATGGGAAGCCATCGTCCTGAGCGACACTGCCTTGAATTCTGAGCACACGGTCATGTGCCTCAACCTGCGCATCCAGCATACATGGGCCGTCTTGACGTTGCACCTACGCGCCCTGACAGCTTCCGGCATCGAGAATATTGCGCTCATGACCGACAGCCAACGAGACATAGCCGTGGCAGCGAAAACGGCAGCAGAAAGACACTTGCAACTCCTCCTCACAAGCGTGAACAACACCACAAGTGTATCCGGCTCCACGAGACCTTACATCGCCAACTTCCGATTCGCGATGGAGTTCGTATGGGCCAAAAACGCCTTCTGTGTTCTCATCGTGCTTCGGCTCGGCATACTCTTAGGCGATCCGCCCAATAAGCTCATCGCACGCCTGTCAGAAGTCAACGATTTCCTGCAAGAGCTTGAAAAGGTGGGCATGGGAGCAAACATCAGCTACACCCGCATTCTGACCAAGACCGCGCAAAAGTGCGAAAAGGCGATCAACGCAAGCCTGCAATTGGGGAATGGGAATGAGTCCAGCGAGTCCAGCGAGACCGACTTCCAGAGCTTCATTCCCAAGGAATTCATGTTCGAGTGGAGTTTTCCGGGCTTGCACTTGTGCTATATACCGCTTGATTGGCAGGATCTGTTTCTGGACTTTGGGCCTACAGCTTGATAATGACTGTCTATCATATCTGTTGAAGCAACACTCATGTCCAGCTCTCTTCCAAGCCGAAATCTACTTACGCCGCAACAAGATCTTCTTTGCTGCAACATGGCCCTACACTGCAAGAAAATCTGACACGCTGACGAGTCCTCCGACGCAACTGCTCTGTAAATCCCAACAGCAACTCTGACGAGTTCCCATGTGCGGCTCCTGTTCAGTACACATACACGAAGTCCTCATTCTTCAAGTCAGTGCAATCTTCGAACCCCCGATCTCCCACACCGGTGCCATCGGTGTCATTGACGGCTTCATTCTCAGCCGTCAGCTTCCCGCTCTTCTCCATGCTCAGGTCCACAATCTTTGCCGGCTTCCCCATCTGGACCCTCATGGCCGCATGCTTCTTGTTAAGCAAAAAGATCCAACCTGCGCCAGACCCGATGACCAGAAACATGACGGCAAAGATGGCGAGGTTCGCGGTCAGTCCCCTGGTATAACGAGGCGCTTCTTCTGGCGAGAAAAGATGAGGTGCGCCGATGTTCCCCGCCGACTGGCCCACGAATAGAATCGCCGTGGTTACCTTGCGCTTGGTGTCTCCTCCTGTGTTCTGTCCACACCAGCTGTACACCAGAGGGCTGACAGCCGGGTACACTGATGTCAGGTAGTAAGCGAAAAGAAGCACGCCGCGATTGCTGGGGTCGTATTCCACGCTCAGCATGATCGCCAGTCCGATAATGGGCGGCACGCAGACCACAGCAATCACGGGCGACTTGGCTTTCCAGTATGTTGCGGCCCAGGCGCCCACCAAAATGGCCACCAGCTGCACAGCTCCAAAGGGCATATTGAACAGTATCGTCTGGAACGCATCATAGCCAAAGCTCTCAATGATGAGGGGACCAAAGGCCGAGATCCCACCGCTGGGGATCGACTGTAAAGTGATCAAAAAGAACCATATCCAGGTCTTGACATCCAGCAGGCTTTCCTTCACGTGGTCCCAGCGCCAGACGCCGGACGAGACGCCCATCTGATTCATACGCAAACGTTCGAGGGCAAGCAGCTTGTCGTCACCGCGGCGCAAAAAGCGAGCGGACACTTCGTCTGTCAGTCAAATGTGCACATTGCAGGAGTCGCTATCATTACTCACTTGCAGAATCCGGGAGGAAGAACCAGACAACCACCGCGAAAATGACAGTGAGTAGCCCACAGAAGAGGAATATCACCTGCAGAACGTTAGATCGGCTTTAAGAGACCCTGCACTGCCTCCGCATCATACCTGGTAGGGGTATAAGACGTCGCTTGAGATATGTCCGAGTCCGTAGGTGAGCAGGCTTCCGAACTGAAGTATTGTTAACTCACAGTACATTTAGCCATTACAGCGAGGGACGAATCGTGCTTACAAGATTGACCACTCCCAGCATGCTGTACCATGCAGCGTTGCGCAGTGTCTGTTCTCCTCGTCGATACCACATCTGCACAATGGCGACCATTATGGGCGCAACCGAGGCCTCGAACGATCCCAAGAGAAATCTCGTCGCCATAAGAGTGCCAAAGTTGTCCGCCGCCGCCATGCCGCAGATCACGGAACCCCAGCAAAACACCATGATGGCGCAAAACTTCCCAATGGGAAATTTGACAAGCATATACGCTATCAAGGGCTGAAATATTAGTTGCGCTATGTAAACGATAGCTCCGAGCCAAGAGTATGCATCTCCCTCTAGCCCCGCATCTTCGATGAGGCCGAAGACTGATGCGTATGAGAGCGCTTGTTTGTCGAGAAACTGGATGCAGTAGATGAACAGAATGATCGGTAGGACAGCCAGATCGATCTTGCGGAGGATGCGTTTGTTGTCTTCGGGCGTGACGATGACCGAGTGCCCAGCTTCTTTCAGGAATTGGCCAGCCTTGTCGTTCGCGCCGGGGATTTGGTCGTCTTTGATAGCTTCGATCGTTTCAGCGTTGATGTTGGCGGGCTTTTGGTCTTGGTCCTGGGTGTTGCCCAACTCGATGTTGGTGTCGTGGTTCGCCATGGCTCTAGGGAGCGAAACTCGTGAGTCTGGGTGTTTTCAAGAATAAAAGGCACAGCACAGGAGGAAACGAGTTGATGCTGCTGGAATGGTCGGCTCCCGGGCAGAGGAGAACGTGACTTCTTGTACATCCAGCCCCCAAACCTTCCCCATTTCCCCAGATGCCGGCCCACTCGAGGCGTTCCCAGGAACCCCAGCTCTTCTCCGCACCCCATTGCGTCCATGCGAGGTCTCCAGACCGGCTGACTCGCAAGTGCCGGTGTTGACTGACCTGAATAGGCCAATCATCTTGAGTGACACCTCCCGTTTGCCCTTGGCGAGTTGGTTCAGGTGGTGTCGTGCGTCGGATTTCGGTTGACAAGTCCGAGGGCGGCTTTTGACCGGGAACAGCAGTGTTTTAACGTAAAGTAGTCGATTTCGGAGTGATATTATGGGGAAGAATGCAAGCTCTCCAAACACCGCGTGAGTAGTTGATTAGTATGTGTTGAAAGCATTGTACTGAAGAAGTCTACGGCAGCAGAAGACGAAGGAGTGTGGAACCCGAGGATCCTCTGACACGTAACTCAAGCCTGAGGCAGCCACGGTCACCGATCAACCTAGCAACCTACCTTAGGTAGAAGTTGAGTTGCCGCGAGTCTGGTACCCGCAGTGCCCAGGCGACGAACAAGTCATGGTGCTTCAGTCGTGCTTTCTTGACGGATTTCGGCCGACATCTCCGTGACAGCTTCCTCGGGCAAGCCGAACGAAGCGGCAACGACACCCGGCCAGGCAATATAAGTTTCGAGGGACGAGACAGTGAGCTCTTTCGATTGTATCATCACAGACCAACCGGGCATCGTAATCAACATGCCTCTGAAAGAATTCGTACCCAAGGCCTACTCGGTCAACGAGACAACGACCTCCGTTGGCGATGCCTCAGTCTATCTCAAGAACACAGAACTGGAAAACGACCCGATCGACTTCACCTTTGAGGCCATCAAACCAGGCATCTTCCGCACGACCTTCACTTCCAAAACCCATCCCCTGCCGCCATTTCCCAGCGCTCAAAAGCCAACAATAGACCAATCCGCCTTCCAGGCCACTTCATCCGCACCCTCAAACAAAACGCTCGAATGCCACGACGTCACCGCCAAAGTCGACTGGAGCGGCGTTCCAAACGTCACGATCGGCTACAAAGACCAGGAGCCTTTGCACAGCGACCTCCCGTTCCGCGGCTACGCCCTCGATGGCGACGGCGTCTCCCATTACAGCCGCTACCACCGCGGCGACCTGCACGTCGGATTGGGCGAGAAGGCCGCGCCCATGGATCTCTCGAATCGCCACTTCACGCTTTCCGCCACCGACTGCTTTGGCTATGATGTGCACCGCACGGATCCGATGTACAAGCACATCCCCCTGATGGTGCGAGCCACGCCCGTGGGCGTGATTGCCACCTCCTCGACTAGCCATGCCATGGGGTACTACAGCGTCGGGTCCGAGATGGACGGTATGTGGGGCTTCCACAAGGTGTACCGCCAGGACTATGGGGGGCTCGAACTGTACACCATGATCGGCCGCACGCTCCAAGACGTGGTCAAGCTGTATGCCGATCTCGTTGGGTACCCGCTCTTGGTGCCGCGATGGGCGTTTGGGTATCTGGCTGGCGGCTACAAGTACGCTGCGCTGGACGACCCGCCGGCTCACAAGGCGTTGATGCAGTTTGCCGGGAAGCTGAAGAGGTACGATGTACCTTGTTCCGGGTTCCAGATGTCTTCCGGGTATACTGTGGCATCGACGGAGCCGAAGAATCGCCATGTTTTCACCTGGAACGAGAAGCGCTTTCCGGACCCCAAGGCGTTTCTTGACGCTTTCCACGCTCAGGGTATCCGGCTGATCGGGAATATCAAGCCATACGTCCTCTCCTCGCATCCAGAATATGAGCGATTGGCAAAAGCAGGCGCCTTCTTCACCGACCCTCGCACCCAAAAATCTGCCGTCTGCCGACTATGGAGTGCCGGCGGTGGTACCAGCGGCGAAGGAGGCCACCTCGATTTCTCGTCCAAAGCTGGCTACGACTTCTGGTACAACGGTGTGCGCGAGCTGCGCAAGCAGGGCATGGACTGCATGTGGAACGACAATAACGAGTACGTCGTCCCCTCGGACGACTGGATGCTCGAGCTCTCGCACTCCTCAGTGCAGAACGCCCTCGCCACCACCACCGACGACCGCAAGAACATCGGCGCCTGGGGCCGCGCGATGCACTGCGAGCTAAACGGCCAAGCCTCACACGACGCCCTGCTCGAAGCAGCCCCTCACGAACGCCCCTTCATCCTCACGCGCAGCGCCACAGCGGGCACGATGAAATACGCCGCCTCGTCCTGGTCCGGCGACAACGTCACCAGCTGGGACGGCATGCGCGGCGCCAACGCCCTCTCGCTGACAGCCGGCATGTGTCTGCTCCAGTGCTACGGCCACGACATCGGCGGCTTCGAGGGCCCGCAGCCGTCCCCCGAACTGCTCTTGCGATGGGTGCAATTGGGCTGCCATAGCCCCCGCTTCGCCATCAACTGTTTCAAGACGGGCGACGACAGCGACGTCGGCGACGTTATCGAGCCGTGGATGTACCCGCAGATTCTACCGGAGATCCGTCAGGCGATCCTGCGTCGCTATGAGATGATTCCGTACCTATACAACTTGATGTTGCAGAGCCACTTCACCGCCGTGCCGCCGCAAAAGTGGGTCGGTTGGGGTTATGAGAGCGATCCTGAGGTCTGGACGAGCCGCGTGCTGAAGGATGGCGAGCAGCAGTATTGGCTGGGCGACACGCTGCTGGTGGGCGGCGTGTACGAGCCCGGCGTGAGCGAGGCCAAGGTGTATCTGCCGAAGAAGTCGAACGCCGACCTGGGCTTCCTCAACACGCATGCGCCGCACCAGTATATCCCCGCCGGGCAGTGGACCAACATTGCCAGTCCCTGGAGGTCCAGCATCCCAATTCTCGCCCGCATCGGCGGCTTGGTGCCGGTGGGCAAAAACAAGCAACTCGTGGCGCCTGGGGACCGCGTCAACGAAGCCAAGCTGCCTGCCGATGATTGGCGTGGCGTCGAGATCTTCCCGCCGCCGGAGGAGATGTCGGAAGGGCAGACTTTCGTCAACAGCTGGTACGAGGACGACGGTGTTTCGCCGCCACCCGCTCGTGTTGCGCGCTTCGTGGTTGCATACGTAGTGATGGCAAGAGAGGTGGCGGTGTGCTTTAGTCACGACATTGACGCTTTCGTGCCGCCGTGGATGAAGCATGGACTTGGCATCATTCTACCAGTCGGAGACGTCCGAAATGTCGTCTCTGGGGATGGTATGACGGTTGAAGCCAGAAGGGTGGATGAGTCCGGCCGCAGAAGATTCCACATTCGGTTTGATGAGAAGCTCGTGGTACGTAACGAGAAGGAGAGCACCACGGAGGTCAACGGTGTCAATGGTGCGCATCAAGCACCAGTTGGGAAGGCAGAGAATGAGAGCACCGAGCAGCAGCCGAGCAAAGAGGAGACCACTCATGTCAACGGTGGCGATGCTTAGGAGGCCTGGCCTGCAGGAAAGGCAAAAGAAGGGTTTGAAGTTGCCGTGGAACAGATGGATGGCGCCTGGGAGACGGAAGAGGAGAAGGAAAGCGACGACAATTGGCCAGGCGTTCAGGAGATGTTGCGAAAGTTGGACATAGCGTGCGAAGAAGTGGTGCTTGGCTCGACGTCCACGGAGGATGAAGAAGTGATGGCCAAGGAGGGTGATACAGAGAGCTAAGCGCAGACTGAGGTGGACTCTGCCACATTTCACTAGCACCATGAACAGTCAGTAACATCGTGAACGTGGGTTTCATCACCTTTTATACCAGAGAAGACTTGGCCGTGATGCCCATCAGCGCGACAGAATGGCTGGTCAAAGGGGGTTTCACTTCTTTGCAACGCATTTTGATTGAGGACTACCTTCCGGCCCATGCAATTCCGTGGCGCTGAAATGCGTCAAACAAGCTGACTGCCACTTCTACGCTGCTAAGAACCGTCTCGCCATCAACCAACCGTGCCATCCCCGGCCAGACGGTAAATCTAGCGGGTGGTGGCCTTGACCTTGGGCGCGGCGCCCTTTGCACCCTGCTTGCTGACGTTGCTGCTCCTCGTCAGTTGGGTCCTTCCAAATTTCCACCCCTTGATCCAAAAACTCACGTCTGCCTTGTGCCACCCTTCGCGGTGTTGGCCGCGGACTTGGCCTTCTCCGCCTTCTTCGCGCTCTGCGAAGCGGTCTTCTTCTCCTTACCCTCCTTGATGGCCTGCGCGCGAGCGGCGCTGCGTGCCTCGGGGCGCTGCGAACGGCGCTCCTTGATCACGTCGAGGGAAGCACCAACGATACCACGCTGGGACTTGACCTGACGGCGGCGGCGGGTCTTGGCTTGCTCCTGTTCCCACCATCAGCATGCCGTGGATCCCCAGTTGCAATGTCCGTGTGGCTGTGATGCTCGTACCTCAGAGATACCCTTTCTCCTCTGCCTACGGCACAGAACGGTCCATGCGATGCGGCGGGGGTTCTTGCGCTGGTGGAAGAGCGATTCGGACTTGCCGTTCTGGAAACGGAAGACCCTGCTGTCGCTACGGACGAAGAGCTTGCCCTGTAGAGCGCGTCAGTCTCAGTTGATCACGACGTCCACATCCCTCCTCCAATGTGTCCATCTTCTGCCATGGTCGGAAATGTCGCTTCGCGGAAGCAGCCGCAGGCCTTTCGGAGCAAGCGACATCTTTCATCTCTTCCCAACATCAAGCTGAGCCCGCGGATGCTCAGAACACTCAGGTATGTCCCTTTGTCCCGACTCCTTTGGTGCCCCCCCGCGATGACCCATCTCCAAGAACATGCTCATCGTGCCACGAAAGACGGTCGTACCTTGCCGGGATAGATCTTGCGACCGGAGAAAGTGTCGTCGTAAGTGCGCATGGTGCCGGCTCGGTGTTAGTTGTCCAGGAGTCGGTCGTATGGCTTCGTCGCCCTTGTCGGATGGAGTCGTGGGTGCGAGCGCGGAAAGCGAAGTCGATGGTCTACAATTCGGCTTGGCGACGTCGGCCTTTGATTTCGAAGTTCCGAGTGTGCGGCGGGCCATCCCGTGCGCTTGGCGTGATGTGGCTTCAAAGGGGACTTCAACTTCATCTCGCGGTAGCGTGCTTCTCGCTGCGGATAGGAGGTAGTGGAATAATGAAGGACAGTCTTGCATCTATTCGGTAAGACTCATCATACGCTGCATCAGCTTCAGGAACGCCGAAGCTATTCTGAGATCCTCAGGCCCGAAATCAACCCAGCTGTGTCTCCTCTTGCATCGACACCACCATCACCTGGGATTTTGCGGACTGAATGTGAGAGGAAGAACTCTGCGAGGCATCGAGCCTACATGCTATGAGTTCGCCTCCATCGGTCCACAATGTTGCTCGAAGGGCGCCCGGGTATACAAGCTCAGGCTTGGAATCAAGGAAACCATTTGAACCGAGACGATGGACCATCTGCATTGCCGTCTCGATGCGGATTTTGAGAGTCTGAGCGGTGCCTCAGGGCAGGGCTGACTGGTGTTCGACATTGCTCCTACGCGACGGGCGCCGAATTAGCGCATTCACGATAGGAATCTGCCCTCATGGCGGTTAGCCTCGTTGAGCGTGACTGAATATTTAGCACGAGTCTGTAGTCCTGGTATTCACATGAGCGGTGCAACATGCTCTACCGATTATTACGTGGCACATGTGACCAGTGAAACTCGAGTCGTCTGATCATTTGCTCTGATGCGATCCTCGTTCGCGAGAAGTTTCAAGTACAATATGCACAGTGCAACGAATCGGACTATACATTGTCGCAGCTCACGTCAGGCTTTCCGTGAGAACCAAATGGTCATCCCTGTCTACTTTCCACAAGTTGGAAGTCGAGTCCTTCGACACCCTTCATATTTTATACCATGAGAAGTTGATGGTGAACATAGATCGACCTCGATTACCCGCATGTCGCATTTGTAGGACAGTAGAGGAAACCTTTCAGGACCATTCATTCTCCCGATCATTCATGACCTGCTCGTTTAAGAGGCCTTTACAATGTACCGAGGTAGAGAAATGTTGTTAAGATCGCTTTCTTTGCGCGTGCAATTATTCGTGCAGTGATTGGTGGGGTCCTTCACATGCATTTCTAAGATAAGACTGTAGGGCTGAGGGAGGGCCCGTGCGCGGTGGGCGGCGGTCCCTTTGGTTTCGTCACTTGGGACTTTTTCACATTTTCTGCGTCCTTTCAGCTCAACAAATCTCCACTCCCAAAACTCTCCACTCCCTAGGTGTGCGATCCTCTGTGCCGATAGCAGAGCATCTTTTGTAAATTCTCACATCTCCACTCCTATCGGCAAACGGAACGCACGGAAAAGATGCCTCACCAGGAGTCGCCGCCGACGGCGCCCAACATCATGGTGACCAGCAAAAACGCCGCGCCTTCGTCCGAAGATGTCGCCGACCTGACCAATAAGATATACGGCTCCACGACATCGCAAAAATCCTTGGACGCCGCATACGTCCTGACGGACGTGCTCCTCAATAGCGTGGGATTCCGCGGATTTGGGGGATATGGCATACTGGCGGAGATCGTTAAGGCCGCCACGGACAAGAAGACGCCCGCGCGGAGGGAGGGAGCCATGTTCGCACTCGGTGCCATTTTTGAGCGGTTCTCGCCCAAGCAAAGGCTAAGCGAAGTGGTGTTCCTCCTCCAAGAGCAGAAGCTGGTGCCATGCGCGCTCGACGCGCTTGCGGACAAGCAGTCGGCGGTCAAAGAAGGCGCACGCTACGCGCTGGATACCCTGTTCGCACACCTCTGCGCCGAAGCCAAGGTCTACGGTCTGCTTCCGATCCTTATGCAGTATCTGGGCAAGACGACTGGCAAGTGGCAAGGCACTGTGGGCGCAGTCGAGCTGCTCGGGCGCATGGCGGACAAAGCCAAGATGGGCATGGGCAGCGCCGAGGAAGAAAAGGAGAAGGATGTGCTGCGTGAGGCCATGGGCAGGAAGCTCGAGGCTCTCATTCCCATCGTTGAGGCTGGCATGCACGACCTCAAACCCGAGGTCTCGAAGGCCGCTCTCAAGGCCATGAACAACCTCACTGAGCTCCTTCAAAACGACGATGTTGCCCCTAAGATTCCGATTCTGGTGAAGAGCATGGAAGATCCGAGCACTGACTCGCAGCGGAAGGCCATCCATGCGCTCTCGCAAACCACCTTCGTTACCGAAGTGACTTCTCCGGTGCTTGCCATGCTCACGCCGCTCCTCGAGCGCTCGCTGAACACTCCCACGACCGCACAAGAAGTCCTCCGCCAGACCGTCATCGTGGTGGAGAACTTGACGAAGCTTGTCCATGACCCTGTCGAGGCTCGCACATTCTTGCCCAAGTTGAAGCCTGGCATCCAAGCCGTTCGCGACAGTGCATCTCTCCCAGAGGTCAGGGAAATTGGCCAAAGAGCTATGGACGTCATCATGAAGGCCATGGGCGAGGACCAAAAGAACACTGACGAGAAGGTCGCATCTGCTGTCGAGAGGACAAAGGCTGAGGAAGTCGCCACGATTCTCGAGAAAGAGGTCCAAAACAACGGCGGCCTGCTGAACTACCCTGGAGATGCGGAGATCTGGCCTCTGGCTAAGACTTACATTTCTAACATCGTGGCCGAGGACGCCAACCAGCGTGTGCTGGAGCGCATGCAGTCCAACATTTCGGAATACCTTCAACCGCTTATGGACAAGCCTGATGCTGTTTCCGAAAGCGTCCACCGTTTCTTCGTGGAGGAGGACAACCGCAAGTACGGCGCACCCATCAAGGATGACGATGGCGAGGTCGAAATTGTGAACGCCACCTTTTCCCTGGGCTACGGCGGCATGCTCCTGCTCTCGCGCACCAATCTTCGTTTGCTCAAGGGACATCGTTACGGTCTTGTTGGGCGCAACGGTGCCGGTAAATCCACTCTCATGCGCTCGATCGCGAGAGGGAAACTGGAAGGCTTCCCTCCTCAGGATGAGGTCCGGACTTGCTTCGTCGAGCACAACCAGGGCGAGGATGCCAATCTGACGATTCTGGAGTACTGCTGCAAAGACCCTGATCTGCAGGCCGAAGGTACTGAGCGGATCTCTGCTGTCCTCGAGGAGGTCGGGTTTGACGCTGGGCCCAACGGGCGGCAACACCAGGGAGTGGGCAGTTTGTCCGGCGGCTGGAAGATGAAGCTTGCGCTTGCCCGCGCCATGTTGATGCGCGCCGACGTTTTCCTGCTTGACGAGCCCACGAACCATTTGGATGTTGGCAACGTCAAGTGGCTTCAGGAGTACTTGAAGACACACACTGAGATCACCTCCCTCATCGTTTCCCACGACTCGACATTCTTGGACGAAGTGTGCACAGACATCTACCACTACGAGCAGAAGAAGCTGGTCAACTACAAGGGCAACCTAGCAGACTTCGTGAAGAGGAAGCCCGAGGCCAAGAGCTACTACACACTCAGTGCCACCCAGCAGCAGTTCAAGTTTCCTCCTCCCGGTATCCTCACCGGCGTCAAGAGCAACACTCGCAGCATTCTACGTATGACCGGCTCATGCTTCACTTACCCCGGCGCTGCCAAGGCGAGTTTGGAAGATGTCTCTTGCCAGCTCAGTCTGAGTAGCCGCGTCGCCATCATCGGGCCCAACGGTGCTGGCAAGTCCACCCTCATCAAAGTCTTGACCGGTGAGGTCATTCCCCAGCAGGGCAAGGTCGAGAAGCACCCCAATCTGCGCATCGGTTACATCAAGCAGCACGCTCTGGAGCACGTCGAGATGCACATGGAGAAGACTCCCAACCAGTACCTGCAGTGGCGTTACGCCCAGGGTGACGACCGCGAGGTGATGATGAAGCAGACCCGTGTGCTCACCGCCGAGGACCAGGAACAGATGGACACCCCCATCGATCTCGGTGATGGTCATGGTGCTCGGAAGATCGAGGCTCTGATCGGTCGTCAAAAATACAAGAAAAGCTTCCAGTACGAAGTCAAGTGGCTTAACATGCTGCCCAAGTACAATGTCATGATCAGCCGCGAGACGCTCATGGACAAGGGTTTCCAGAAGCTGGTGCAGGAATTCGACGACCACGAGGCCAGCAGAGAAGGTCTAGGTTTCCGTCAACTGGAGCCCAAGGTTATCTCCAAGCACTTCGAGGATGTCGGTCTGGACCCCGAGATTGCCAACCACAACGAGATTTCTGGTCTTTCCGGCGGCCAGAAGGTCAAGGTCGTGCTGGCAGGTGCCATGTGGTAAGTCAAACAACCTTGTCTTCTTTGCATTGCTCAAAAGCGTGTCGCTGACATACGATCAGGAACAACCCCCATCTTCTCGTCCTCGACGAACCGACCAACTTCTTGGATCGCGACGCGCTTGGCGGTCTCGCCGTCGCCATTCGTGACTACCGCGGAGGTGTCGTCATGATTTCCCACAACGAAGAGTTCGTCGGCGCGCTCTGCCCCGAGCAATGGCACGTGGACAACGGCCGCTTGACGCAAAAGGGCCACCTGGCCATCAGCGCCGACCGCTTCGAAGACTCCTCGCGCGCCGGCAGCTCCAACGTCAGCAGCGCTCAGCTGAGCAGTGTTGAGGCCACACCGGCTGGCAGTGCTGCTGTCAGCGATGCTGAGGGTGGTGGTGACATGAAGTTCAAGGCCAAGAAGAAGAAGAAGATGACGCGCGCGCAGCAGAAGGAGCGCGAGGTGCGGCGCCGTCTGCGCCACATTGACTGGCTGAACTCGCCCAAGGGCACGCCGCACCCGCCCGACACCGACGACGATGCTTGAGGGTGTCGCTGAAGAACGGGTTGCATTTCTACTTCGTGGCGAGGGCGTGGCGTGACGGCGTTCCGGGACCTGTCCATGCGCATCTTTGCTTATGATTATCCTTTTGATGATTGTGCAGATCAGGTCGTCTCTGGGGTTTCACAGGATACTTGGCGCTAGATTACGGGTGGCACGGGGCCTTAAAATGATAGACGGGGTGGCGATCGTTTTATGATTATGTCCTTTCGCGGCGTCGGTTTTGATACACCTTCTAGCAAATCGTCTAATTCACTCAGGACTTTTCAACATGCTGCGCTCTCCACGTAAACAGTACAATGTCTGTTGCCTACGGAATCGAGCGGTGGCACAACAACCACGTCCAAGTATCGTCGGAAAGCGTGTCTGTCGCGGTTAACGATGCAAGGGAAAAACACTTCTAAGCGGGACCCTTTCACTTCTCCCCTGCCCACGGCCCCTTCCCACACTCACATCTCCCATTCCAAATAGCAAACCACCGCTCTCTGCTCCAAGTCCTCGCTATCCTCCCTCGGCCACAACGACCCGCCCGCTGCAGAAGACGACGCCCCATCCATACCCATCGATGCGCAGCCTCTCGCGAGCTCCCGCGCTCATCGAACCTCACTCACCAATAGAAGCTCACGACACCCCAGGCACGCTCTCAACCGCAGGCCTCGACGCACGGAGATGCACACCCGACGCTCTCACATGCCGACCAGACACGGTTCTCCGCTGACGGGGCTCTGGGCAGTAGTCGTGTCCGAGGAGAGTAACGAGACCCTGGCATGACTGTTTGGAGCGCGTGTCAAAGGCTTGTTTGAGGCTGGAAAAGCCTCAGGGGAAGTGTGGTCCGCATGCGGATGCCGCGTGCCGTGGTCAGGGGTTGCGTGCGTAGTAATTATTGTGCCGAATTTGAAATCAGGAAGGTTGTTCTGAACTCTGATGGCTTGTTGGCGTGGACCGAAAGCCCGTCAAGGACGTGGCGGAAGGTTTGTGGTCGTCGGTATAGTGAAGTTGTTGAGGTAGGATGCTGTGGTCAACGGTGAGTTTCGTGTATCTCGAGCGCTCGGCTTTCCTCACGGTGCTCGATATGACGTCCACGGCGTCCCTCTCTCTGCTAGCCGTGAGGTGTAGAGGACGGCTACGTTGTGGCAGCCGCCTTGACGACCTCGCACAGCCCTTGGCGGCGCCGGGACGACTCTCCTCGCTCTGGTGCTGACCTAGACCCGACCTCGCCAACTACGACTCGACCGCGATGAGCCGGACCCACCGCGCCTGTTCGAGCCTGACAACCAAATTCACTCTTTCACGTACCCGGGCGTGGACCCTCGGCGTCAGAGCAGGAAGATCCGAGTGGGATTTAGACTCTGCTTCGAACCACGGCGCTGGATCAAGCCACGTGGTGGAGAGGGGCCGAAGGGCTGGCGGGTGGGGGAAAGCCTGGTACGGTGACGAAAGCGGAGCGGAGGTCGGAGGTCTGCTGGGACGACATGTGTGTTTGGAGATGGGAGGCGAGTGGATGGGGTCGTTGCGCTTCGTGCTTCATGCTGATGAGGATCGATGGGTTGCTGTGGCGATGCTTCTGTTATGAGTTGAGCTCCGGGTTGGAATGGAGGGGTGTTGTTCATGAGATGTTCTATTAAGATACCGTCGTCTATGCTATGCCCAGAGCCGTCATGCCGAATTCGTACACCGTGAAACGGAAAAGCTGTCGTGGCAGGATATTCAAAGCGCGAGAAGATGTCATAGAATGAGAAGTGGAAGCGCCAGCCTGTATCGGTCTCTTAAATCCCCGGTCGGAGTGGACGGATCCGTTGTCCCGCAATCCCAAAGCAACGTGAAAGCGATCCGTCGAGTTACAGCCCCTCTAGCAGTTGTTCCATCCCTGCTGCTGCATCATCTTCACGCTCTTGACCTCCATGCGGCCATCGTCCTCCCAGGTGGGCTGCCATTGGTCGCGGGCCTCCCAGAAGTCGCGAGGAGCCGACGGCGAGTCGTCAACCCACGGCTTGCCGTTGATGCCGTCCTCGAACCACCCGTTGGTGCCACCCACCGCGACGTTGAGGATGAGGTAGAAGTCCTGGTCAAAGGGCGTGGCGTCGTCGCCAGTCTGGCTCCAGGGGTCGACGAGGCGCGTGCCGTTGGCGGTCGACGGCGGGAAGTCGACCTTGTCCCAGAAGGGCTTGTTGAAGTTGACGTACATGACCTGCAGCAGGCGGGTGTCGATGTAGGAGAAGATGTACTTGGGGCTCCACTCGATGCCGAAGGTGTGGAAGCTCTTGCTGTAGGTCGTATGCAGCGCCTCGCGCTTGACGTTGTTCTGCCACCACGCGTCGGTGCTGGAGTCAGGGCCCCAGTGGAGCGTCGACGAAACGATGTTGTTGCCGCCCTGCGGGTACGTGTAGTTGTTGCCGCGCGACTCCATGATGTCAATCTCTCCCGAGGCGGGCCAAGGGCCGTAAGTGTCCTCGGAGGGCAGCATCCAGATGGCGGGCCAGAGCCAGTCGCCGGTGGGCAGCTTGGCCTCGACCTCGATTCGGCCGAACTTGATGGCGGCGGAGCCTTTCGTGCTAATGCGGGCGGATTTGACGGGGTTGACGATGGTGCCATTGGTAGTGTTGGTGACGGCGACGCAGTTGGACCAGACGTCGGAGCTACATTTGCCTTCCTTGAGCAGGTTGATGACGTTGTTGGTCTCGATGAGCTTCTGGTCCTGCAGAGTAGGCTTCAGGATGAGCATGCCGTCCTCAATGTAAGAGTTCTCGTCGGTGTCGGTGGTCATCTCGAATTGGCCGTTGCTATAGATTGTCAGCAGGAGCCCCTGTAATGGGAGGAAGGATGCAACGACTCACCCAAATCCACCAACCTCGACCTCCTTCGTCCATCTGTTCTCGTCAAGTCCGTTGGAGAAGTCGTCTTCGAAGACTGTGCAGTAGGTGTGGTTCGAGACAGTCTGGAGACCATCCCAGATGAGGAAACCGGAAAGCCCAAGACCGATCAGGATACCGATGATGGGGATGATGGTCACCCACTTCTCCTTGGGGTCTTTTCGGTTCATCCATGGCCGCTCAATCTCGCCCTTCTTGACTCTCCGCGAGTGGAAATATCTGGAGCCCTGGGGTTGTTGTTGGAAGCCGGTCGTGGACGCAGCTGCCGAGACAGGCGTGGAGCCATATGGAGTGTTGCCGATTGGCGTCGCGAAAGGGTTGTTGGGTCTTGAGGCGGGCTCGATCGAATCGGCGCTCGGGCTGCCTGGTCTGGGGGTGTGTGTGGCGGTTGTTGTGGCAGTAGCGTTGTTGTTTTGCTGGAAGTAGTCCATGGTGGATGAGTAGGCTTGCGCAACTCGCAAGCAGATGTGTGTTTACTGCCGCCTCGGTAGGATATCCAATGGGGAGCGAATGGGTAGCGAGTGATCAAAGCGACAGATGCGTTAATAACGAGCGATGGAAGGATAGAGGGATAGGAAGATCGAAAAGAAAAGCCGGCTTGGGAGGCAGCAGGGAGACCAAATGCAAAGCAGAGCCGATCTAGACAGCGTTGACTTTGGCGCAAGTCAAACTGAAAAAGAAGCAAGAGGCAAAGGTTCCCCCCACCCAGAGCTGTCGTCGAGGAGCCAGGCCAACAAGGCTCGACGAGATCCGCATTGGGCGGCCGAGACTGCAGAAATGGCCATGGGTCGCTGCGTTGAGGCCTCGACGGCCCTCAGCGGTTCTCCAAACCGACGGCCGCGAGGGTTGAGTCCGAATATGGTTAGTTGGGAGAGAACAACCTGTTACCATGAACGCTAGGCCTGCGCCCTGCCGAAGCAATCGATAAAGCTCCTCCGGCAAAGCCAAAACTAAACGGCTTGATTATTCTTTAGTCGCCGCAGGCGGAAAGAATCATAATCATCAACCCGGCAAAGAGGCCGAGCGTGTCGTTCGTGTCAGGTGCCCAACGATGACTCGAATACGGAGCGCTTATCGTGGAAATTCGTGGTGGACCCTCAAGGAGCATTTGTGAATGGCCATGAAAGATGCAAAAGAATATTGGAACGATTATCGAGATGCGAGGGGCATCCGCTATGTCCCGTGTCGAGGCTGTAACTGAACCACTCGCCTCGGCTTGGGACTGAGGTGCATCACATCCCTGCGAGCCCTATCAGCCACACAGCTACCAAACGTGGGTACGCTGCAGCACGAATAGGCGAACCAGTTGAGCTGCAGAATTGCCGTAGAGGGGAATGATGAGTTGGACTCGGCCTCTCGGTGCTTTCCGTAAAAGGTCGGCGAGAACCTGATCCACTTCTGCAGGGGACGGGATCTAAGGCCGAGCGGCAATAATAATACATCGCCTGCCTGCAGCCGAGTACGTTCGTTCAACGTTCCAGATCATTGCCTCGTTGGGGACAAGGCGAGCTTGAGGAGGCCGTGCAAAAGAGGTCTTGTTATGCGAAGTGTCAAGAAAGTTGTCTTTTTGAGAAACCGGCGGGACTGGGGGCCGCTTTCCCCAAAATATGTGGAGTTTGGGGACGGAGATCTTCTTGATGCGCGGATCAGGGCGAAGATCGTCGGTCACCACTAACAGCTGCCAATCTGCCGCTAACCGCGCTTGCTTCCATTCAGGGAAGCGCCGACGTTATCTTCCGCCTTGCCCGGAGCGGATCCTCTTTGCTGACAGCCGAGACAACGCAACCGAGTACGGTTTACGAACACACGAGCGAAACAAACGAATACCTAGAGCGAGTACAGCGCATAAGTAGAAGCTGTTGGCGTGGAGCGTGGACAGCCGACAGGCGCTCCCAAGAGCCGTACTCGCCGCCTGTAAAGCGGCTGTAAATAGAGACATGCCGCTGCAGGTTGGTCGACAGCTTGAAAGACTGCTGCGCGTGTGTGTCAGCAGTAACCCTAATAAATCTCTCATTATCGAGGTGATGCACTGGACGAAGCTCCCGCAATGCAGCGCCCGCATATGGTACGCTTGTGTGGCGCGGGTTGCAAGTCCTCGCCGTATCCTTCTTGCCACCGACGCGGTTGAGGCGCACGTCATCATATCGTCTGATACGTATGGTTATTGTCATCTCGACCATTACTGTCATTGACTGCTATGGGTGAGCGGAGATGCCGAGTTGTCGGGAGCGATCTAGCTCTCGGGCAAAGGCGTGATAAAGTGAGAAAGTAAGCGGTAGTAACTTGACGGCCCGCCGACATGTCAGCTCCCGAAAGCGTAATCGACATGTTGCCTCGGAGGCTTGGCGGCAACGTGCTGAGAGAAAGGTCTTCGTCACGGCGCCACATGGGCGAGAAACTCTGTTTTGTTCAAATTTGCCGGTGCGCATGGAGGCACGGCATCATCGCGGCCCACTTATTGACTGTACCGAAACTTTCCTGTTTCATCACCTCCACATCCCAGAAAAGGGCCAGAAAAGGGTCCCCACGACCGCATCGGGACAGCCGGGAAAAGGTCAAAGGTCAAACCCTGGATCCTAGAGCTCCAATATACCGGCACAATAGTGGTACCTCTCAGAGATCACATCTCGCAAGGTCAGAAAGGAGGTACGGACGTGCTTGTTGCGGATGACTTCAATGTCACGATGTTCAAAAACGGTGGAGGCATCATCCGCTTATCCGCTCACGCCATTCATCACAGCAAAGACGCGCACGTCACAGTGACAACGGCAGACTACTTTGCTGCCGTAGCCTCGACGGTATAGGAGGTAAAGTCTGGCGGCACACCATTCACTACTACTGCGTGCGACGCATGCCTTGATCGGCAAAGTTTTGGCAACCCGACCCGGATGAAGGTGAACCAAGCAATTGGCTCTTCCGGACTCTGGCGGAAACTCCCTCCCCGCCCGAGTCACGAAGGCTTTCCATACGTGCCACTGGATGTGGTCAAACATCGGGCGGAAGACGAGAAATAAGGTCAGCAGGGCGCAATCGATGCGGTGGCTGCCATCATTATTGACCGAGGACGCGGTTTAGATTTCGTGAGGTGCCATTAGGGGCCCCGTCGATATTTCAGCCGTGAGACCCCTGTCGATATGCGGCACGGATCACACAAGCCCGCACGCGAGGTGTGGTGCCTGCAGGACACATGCGCTACTATTCTATGCCGCCACACCTCCGAGACCTCACCCGCCTGGAGGACTTCAGCAAAGTCTTCCCGTATCCGCGATGCAGGAATTTGACCCCAACCCTGCGGGTGCCATGGTCGTACAGCAGGACAGACACGTGCGTCCGCGTCCCGGCCAAACGCTTGCTATCTGCGTTGTCAATCCTAGTACGCCTCGTGCAGATACGAAGAACAATGCAAAGAAAACAGGTGTGCGCTTATCTTCGCTTCGGTGTCGAATGCGCATGGGACGAGTTCCGCCCGTACGCGACCCTCCTTTCTCTGACCGAAACGAGGGGGGTGAATAGCTTAATCGCTGCATGCCATACATTGGGGCTGCCGCATTCTCACGCCGAGAGAAGCCTCGTCGGCTGTGCAAAAGCCAGGGAAAAGCGACCAGAACCATATGTGTCGAAAAAGACAGAAAGAAGCTATGGAGAAGACATCCGGCCAAACGACAGATTCGTAAATCGAGTCGCCAAGTCCCTTATAGCCAGTCCGAGCCTCAAGCTGTCGACCAATGCCTCCTCGCCCAAACTTTAATGCAGATCTTGAACGGGCCGGAAGCAGTGGGGCTCTGGTATCTTGAGCGTCCGTGCAGAGCAAGCTCACCTCTTCCGGGTCGGGCGAACACTCCTCTTTTTCGGGCGAGCCCCAATGTCCCTTGAGTTCAATGGAAAGACACGGGCCAGAGGCCTCGCAGCTCGGTCCTCGTCCTGGCGGTGGCCAGGGCAGTCCGCGGCCGGGCAGGTGGGCCAACAGTCTTGCTTTCCTGGCCTTTGTTATCCACATGGCAGTTGGGATTCTTGGGATCGTGCTGCATATGATTGTGGCGCTAACGAATTGCCTAACTTGTCCGTCGAAACCTGCGATGAGCGCCTAGCTCCTCGCCGGCCTCCCCCAAGGCGTCGGTTCACATGGTAGGTTCGTCTAGGGTCGTTTTCCCGATTGTCAACAGCCGGTCGCGTTTATTTCGTGCATGGCTCTCGCCTGGTCTTGATCTTATCCCTCTTTGCACTTTTCATCCTCATCAATCGTGGACCACGTTCGTTTTACCGCCGCCTCGGGCATCTCTCTCGCTTTTTTTTAACACCCTGCTGTGTTACCATACCAAATACTTACCCCGAATAACTGGATACCCAACCGCAATCTCGGCTGCATTGATCGTCGAGTCGAGGAGAAGCCTTACCTGCCAACGGGACTTTCCATCCCACGACAGCCGTCACAATGGGCCTAAAGAACTACTTCAAGGCCGACAAGAGGAAGGAGGAGAAGGCAGCGGCGCCTGAGTATGGCGCCCCTCAAATGGAGATGGGAGCAGTTGACACATTCGATGAGAAGTCCCTTCCTCTACCAGTTTCTGGGACCAGCACGCCATGGAGTCCCGGCAACGGTTCCTCCAGGGCTTCGGTCGCCCCCTCCATGCGGTCGAACATGCGCAACACCATGATGGAGGACATCCGACACGAGGTTATGGTCAACTACCTGTTCCAGCAGCAGTGCGCGAAGATGTGGATCGGTGATGGGTCGGGAGCCAGCGAGGGTATCATGGTCCGGAAGTCGAGGGGCAAGTACCTTTCTTGCCCGCAAGATCTGATGCAGTCACCGTTTGCGGCCAGCTGTGAGGCGCTCAACTTCCCATGCGCCATGACCGTCAACAGCAGAGTCGTCAAGACATTCCTCGCCTGGTCACCAAACGCGGTCGATGTGCCGCTGAAGAACGGCCTCCGCGTTCAAGTGCTCCCAAACATGGACGAGCTGATGCGCGCGAGGAAGGCGCAGTTTGCTGCGTTCACCGCGGCGGAGGGCCTGCTTATTGTTTGGGAAGATGGTAAGTGTCATTGTCTTGAAGGGAAGCGACTTTTTGCTGACACGCTTCAGACCCGACCAAGCTCATTCCCCGCGCGGCTTCCATCGAGAGCGAAATGATGGACCTCGTGTGGAAGACCGGCGACCCCATGGCGGATGAAGAAGAGGATTTGGACGACGAGCATGAGAAGAAGCCCCCTCGTGTGACTGCCGACGAGGTCGACGAGGAATCGGGCGAGGCTCTTCCTGAGAAGCGTGGCACTAACCTCATGAACACAATCCTTGTCAGCTTGACGCTCATTCTGATTGTTACCATGCTGGGACTTGGGTGGCGGCAGATCGCCGTCGAGATTGCTGTGGACCACGACTACCTGCGTCTGGCTTTCTTGGTCCTGGTTCCAATCCAGATCTTCTTCACTCTGGTATGATTCTTTGTTCGCGGGCGCAGCGCGTTTGTTCAATGCTAACTTGCCGCCAGTTCTTTGCCCAAGTCATCATTGGTTGTATTGCTCAATGCGTCGGGCCCGTCAAGCAGATGAAGGAGAACAGCCGCTTCTACTCCGCCATGCTTCCTCGCCGACTCACCACGCTGCCTCTGCCGCACGTTACAATCCAGTGTCCCGTCTACAAGGAGGGTCTCGCGTCCGTCATCCAGCCCACCGTCAAGTCTCTCAAGGCCGCCATCACCACGTACGAGCTGCAAGGCGGCAGCGCTAACATCCTGTACAACGACGACGGCCTCCAGCTGGTTGACGAAGAGGAGCGCCAGGCCAGAATCGACTTTTACGCCGACAACTCGATCGGTTGGACCGCGCGCCCGAAGCACGGATCAGAGGGTTTCCAGAGGCGTGGCAAGTTCAAGAAGGTGAGATTCCCCGCATCAAACACAATGTTTCGCGAGACGTCGAAGTAGACTTCTGGTCTCAGCCAGCCACCCATGCAAGCGGCTTGGTGGCCTGACCGATCGGCAACCCACCAGCAGCCAAGCTGACAAGACTTCTTTACTTAGGCATCCAACATGAACTACGGTCTCAAGATCAGCAACGCCGTCGAAGAAAAACTCGCTCAAGTGGAGCGCCATGACAACTGGTCTCAGGCCGAAGAAGCTGTCGAGTACGAGCGCTGCTTGCGCGAAGTGCTCGAGGAGGACGGACGTGCCTGGGCTGATGGCAACGTTCGTGTTGGCGACTACATCCTCTTGATTGACTCTGACACTCGTGTGCCTTCCGACTGCCTGCTGGACGCTGTGAGCGAAATGGAACAATCCCCCGAAGTTGCCATCATGCAGTTCAGCTCCGGTGTCATGCAAGTTGTGCACACCTACTTCGAGAACGGCATCGTAAGCATTGTGGAGGCAACGCGACACCAAACAGGCACTAACACAGACATCACAGACCTTCTTCACCAACCTGATCTACACCGCCATCAAGTACACTGTCAGCAACGGAGACGTCGCCCCCTTCGTCGGTCACAACGCCATCCTCCGCTGGTCCGCCATTCAGCAAATCGGCTACCTCGACGAGGACGGCTATGAGAAGTTCTGGTCGGAACACCACGTGTCGGAAGACTTCGAAATGTCGCTCAAACTGCAGACCAACGGCTACATCATCCGCCTCGCATCTTGGGCCGGCGAAGGCTTCAAGGAGGGCGTGTCGCTCACCGTCTATGACGAACTGGCGCGCTGGGAGAAGTACGCCTACGGCTGCAACGAGTTGCTCTTCCACCCCATCCACACCTGGCTCTGGCGCGGCCCCTTCACCCCGCTGTTCCGCAAATTTCTCTTCTCCAACATTCGTCTGACCTCCAAGATCACCATCATCTCCTACATCGGCACCTACTACGCCATCGGCGCCGCCTGGATTCTGACGCTGGCCAACTACTTCGCCATCGGCTGGTTCAACGGCTACCTCGACAAGTACTACATCGACTCCTGGAAAGTCTGGTTCTCCATCGTCATCGTCTTCAACGGGCTCGGCAACTTTGCGCTCGCCACCATGCGCTACAGGATCGGGCAGCGCTCATGGCTGGGCTCGCTCTTCGAGAACCTGAAGTGGACCTTCATGCTAGCCTGTTTCCTGGGCGGCCTGTCGTTGCACGTCTCGCAGGCGCTGCTGGCGCACATGTTCTGCATCGACATGTCGTGGGGCACGACGAGCAAGGAAGTGGAGGCTTCCAACTTCTTCCTCGAGGTGCCCAAGGTGCTGAAGAGCTTCAAGTACAGCATGGGCTTCGCGCTGGGCGGCATCGTCTGCATGATTGTGCTCGCGACCGGCTCATCCTTCATCCCGCATGACTGGCTGATTAAGGACTTCATCGCCATCCTGCCGCTGTCGACTATCTGCGCTTCTCACTTCTTGCTGCCGATTGCGCTCAACCCGGCGCTCATGACGTTTACGTTTTAAGCTGTTGCTTTCTTCTTTCGCGGCTTCGCATTTCTTCATTCTCGACGAGAGCGTTCTAGGGATCATAGACCGGATTCGGCGCGGCACGGCAGCTACACAGGGCTTTGCAGATACACTTGGAAAGGGAATGGGACGCTCATTGCTTCGCTTGAGCGGTCTGGCGGGCATTGGAGGCTCTGCGCCGCTCGCTTTTGGGCACGGCCACGGCTTCTGGCAGGGATTGAAGACTACTACTGACGAGACGACGGCCATGACGCTGTAGATAATTATCTGTCTTTACTTGCCATAATCACTTTTGCTGCAATTGCTAGTCTTCTATCTCAATTGCTCGGTTTTGTTCTTGTCTGCTTGACGGTGAACCGATGGCGGCTTGTGTTTGTGGATCCTATGTAGGAGAAGATGGCAAACAACGCGTAGCTACATGAGAGGCAAGGGTGCCGATGTCTTTCTGGCTGGATCGTTCCAGACTTCAGAACAATGGCCCAGAAGGGCGGCGTGCTCACCAAAGCACCAACTGCGACTTGGTGATGGGAGTCTTGCACGATATCACGTCCCGCTTCTTCCCAAGTGAGACTGACAAACCTCGCGTTGATAATCGACTTTGGCGAACGGGACTCAGCTACCACACCTCGCGCACTTTTGGTCAACGTTGCTCCATTTTCCGTTTCCTTCGTCGCCCCCGCTCAACTCGCCTGGCATTCAACACTGACCTTGCAGTGCTTTCTTCGCTTGATCGTTGTCCATATTCAAACAGTACATATCCATTTTTGACCACGGCTACATGTCCGAAGAAGGCCGGCACCATTCATCACCAGTCTTTTCGATGTCGGCAGCAATCACCATGAAGTCAACGGAGCCATCACCGCTCCCATTCAAGATGGACAACACCGTCGATGCCGCCGACCTCAAGTATATCCTCAACGGCAGCCCGACTGCCAGCAACTCCGGTCTTGACAAAGACCACGTTACAGAGTCAAACAAGCAGCGCAAACACCTCCCATCGTCAGACCGCATTCCATTCTCGCCATTGAAAGCTTCAGATGGCCGCTCAGGTCGAGATACCTAAGCGTGACGTTCGCGAAACCGACCGTCTTTCGAGCAAGACGGATAGCGACAGCCTGAAGTCGCTGACGTTCCGGACCAAGATGCTCCACGATCACTACACCTTCGACGAGGGATCGCAGACGTGGGACCTCAACGACACTCTTGGTACCCCTACCCCTTTGTGGTACCCCCAACGCCTCTCACCTCCAAGCGACAGTAGTGCCGGACACTCCAAAGAGGATCACGAGGCATTGAGGAGACTGGAGGAGAGCTGTGGCGGCTTCGAGGGAGAATCGCAGTCCGAGGATTCTGTCGAAAAGGGAGGCAGTGAGAACACGGTCTCTTGGTACGGTTCGCAAGACAGCCGATTCGACAGCATCCAGGACCATAACTCGGAAGGAAAGCTTACACCAGCAACCTCCTCCCGTAGCCAGTCTCTCCATGTCTCGAACGCCACTGTCGATCGTCCACATACTATGTTCGAAGGGCTCGATGGGCTCCATCCGGCTTTCGAACCGTCGAGCCCAGTGGCTCCTGGTCACCCCGAGAATGGGGCTGGGCTTGGGCGTCTGAAGAGCCGTCCAAGAAGGGTGAAATCAGCGACCATAATCCGGACAGCGAGGGCAAGGGTTCTAAGGGTGACGGGGACGTGTTTTATGAGTGACCCCGGTCAATATGCTGTACCTGATGCGAAGGCAACTCGATTCTAGAGGCAAAGTGGCCTTGGTAGTGCGGCCTTTGACAGATGTGTCGAACTTGACCACTGCTTTGCCATCCAAATATGCTCTCATGCCGTTTCGTGCAGTTTCGGGATGTCATATATGCTGTATGAGGCACTTTTTGCTCTCCTTTCGTTGCCACTTCTCTTTTTCATCCGGCCGTTGTGACTCGTAATGCGGCAAAATGTTCGGGGTAATGGCTACTGGATATTACCAACCCCAGAGTTTGGACAGCTTTGTTCTCATCTGCGCTTCCCTACCATACTAGTCGTTGATGGATTACAAAGTCAGCCTTATCTCTCGACTTGATTGCTTTGGAGAAGCATGACAGAGGGCTCTAACCTGTTTGCAATTAGCGCAGCAAGCGCGAAGAGTAGGATCTCATTCAAACACCAAGCTGCCGCTCTATCCCAATTGCGATGCAGCCTCCTCTCACGTCATTGAAAAACCAAAGCTCCGTAACATTATACTTTCTCGAGCCAGCCAGCAGCTCAGTGTGGGCACTCATCGCCCCCTGCGTAGCTCGATCACGTGCTGCACCTTCCTCAAGAAGCGGAGGGTTCGCGTCGCTGATGTAGTCAGGTGCATGTGTCCGGCCCCTTTCACTTCACCATTAGCGCGCCCCCCCGACAAACACCTCCGCACCCGCACCTTCATCTTCGTTCCATTCCGGCATCCTCCTTTTCTGGCGTTCAACATCCGACTTTGTCCAACCTCCATCCACACAACAACACTGTCCATCATCAGCAGTCCTCCAACGTCCTTGATAACCTTTCGAGCATTCCCAACTCCACAGCGCAAACCACTATGGAATCTGGATCGCTACCTTCGTTTTCGATGTCCGCCAGTTGCAGTCTTCGGGTTGAACGCATCGCAAGACCAACCACTTCCTCTCAGAACACCAAACCTACCGCACTTTCGGTGGATACCCCACTGCGTCGTCGAAAACAAGCGACTGCTCTCAAGAGGCAGCGCAAACGCGACTCCACGGTCCCCAAAACCTCTCCTACCATCCCTACCAAACTTGACACCACCGAATTCGCGCTCTCGGATACCGCCCGCCAGCTCCAGATGGCCGCTCGCGAGCAGGCACTCAAGCGCGTCGTTGTCAATCACAATCTGCCTTCTGTTGCCTCGACTCCCGCCAAAGCCTTCAACACTGAGCGCACCACCGTCGATGAGAGCGACGCGATCAGTCTCGGCTCCTTGACGTGGTGGACCAAGATGCTCGGCGACCACTACGAGTTCGTCAAGGCCACTCAGAGATGGGAGCTGAAGGACACCCCGGGCACTCCAACTTTTCATTCGCAGTCCTTCCCCATGCCCAGCAGTGGAGATGAAGCCTTGTCGCCGAGGAGCAGAAAGGCGCTCAAGGAGTTGGAAGAGTTGGGCGACGAGGTGGACGCGTTTGACGGAGAGTCCACCGAGGCTGTCGAGGAGCGATCTATCAAGTCAGCATGTAAGCATCAAAGCGTTACGAACGCCACAGGAAAGGCAGACGTGGAGAGTGACGTGAAGACGGATCCCAAGACAGATAACTTGGAAGAGGATTTCGACCCACAAGAAGAGACCCTGGACGTCCAAAACGACCTCGAGAGTGACTTCCCCAAGCCTCCTGTGCAGTTTGCTGTCGACCGCCTCCCATTGGAAGCGACTTGCATCCATCATCAGCACGGACACGTGTGCTTTCACGGCAAGACACCCAAGTTCGTCCGCGCCAGCGACGAGGACGTCTGCCACAAAAACACTGAGTCTGTGATGTCCCAAGAAGATGACGAAGGGCAAGTGCTGGAGGTTGAAAAAGATGTCGCGGAGCCAGCTATCCACGCCGAGAGCCCAAGCAACTCGGAGAAGCCACGAATTTCACAGGGCGCCGCTGCAAATTCTCTGTTCGGAGCCTCGACCATCCAAGAGTGCGAGTCAAGGATGGCCAAGGCGGACCATGTGCTTGACCTCTTCGCCGCAATCGAATACAACGAGGAGCTGCTCTCAGGCGGTAAAGCTGTGGTCAAGGATGACGAAGCCGAGGACGCTGACGAGGACGATTCCACGTCCGACGAAGAGGCATCGGCTGACACTGACGAGGACGATTCTACGTCCGACGAAGAGGCATGGGCTGACGCTAAGGAGCACCACGGCAAGCAACAAGAGGTCGATTCAGCGTTTGGATGTGCGAGCAGGGAGGGCAGTTGTGAGAGCGGCCTCGTCAAGGCGGTGGAGCGCAAGGAGATGGGGCAGCCCCGTGGGAAGGAAGGTAGGGATGAGTTCGGTCATGTCCAGATGGGGGACGTGGAGTCCGAAGGTGGTGGGCCTGAGGGGGACTGGGAAGTTGTTTGAGACAAGAAGCAGGACGTCTGGCCGAGTGCGGCCACGAATCTCTTTGTCTGTCTGAGCGAAGATCAGCGCAAGCGGAAACTTGTCTCAGGAGATGGAAATCGCTAGCAGGTCTCGCTCTTTGTGAGTGCGTATGATAATGATAGCACTTATGAGCCTCTCCAGCGCAATTGACGTTTTCCGTCCTTGCTGCTCAATGTCGCAGGCTCTTTTTGGGGCCAAAGAACCAGTTGTATCCATCCCTTTGGAGAGCTTTCATAAAGCGCTCAAACCAGTCTTGGTTCCGTAACGCCTACGGCAATCAAGTTAGCAAGCACAAAGACCGCCTCATTACTCTGGTCCGCAATTTTTCAGCTCTTTACGCCTGCCTTATCGACCTCTTGAGGGATTGCATATTGCTGGCGCGTCGAACCCCCGCATTCTCCTATAAGCAACTCTCTTCGTGATAAAAACTCGAGCTTTCGGCAAAGCTTACATCAGCGAGTCCACATGACAGCGTATGATCATGCATCGTTGGGTTCTCCTCGACCGATGGTGCGGACATACCAGGTCCTGCTTATGCCGGCCGTCCCAATCACGTGCCCCACCTTCCTATGGACAACATCGATGACGCACATTGAGTGGCGGCGGCAAGGGCGGATCTCCCGCTTTTCCACCACTAGCGCACGTTCAGCAGACGCCGCTCCGTCCGCCGCCTTCTTCTTCGTCGCCAGTCTTGCCACCTTCCCTCAATCTTTCACACACCCCAATCGTCAACCACAACACCGTCTGTTGAAGGGATCCATCTCTCTAAACCCACACGAAGGAGCCTGACAATGACAACATGAAAACGCACTCCCCTTCCGACCGCATGATTGACAGCGAGAAAGGCGATTTGAGGGAGTCTGTCAAGCGCGGCGTTTCGGAGGCCAACCTCTTTGGCATCGACTCTTCTACCCCCGATCCTCCTATCAAGCGCAACAAGAAAGCCAGCAAGATCTCTGGTGCACCCACCGCAATGCCAACCACGAGCAACAAAAAAGAAGCTCCAAGGTTTCACCCGGCCAACCAACAAACAGGCTCCGCTGAGGGAACGGAGATGACATCTGTCAGCCACGCGAGCCAGGGAGCTTCCACTTCGGGACAAACCACAAACGTTCAGAAACCAGAGGCGAAGCGCCCTACCTCAAAGCCCGAATGGACTTCCAACATCAAGAAAGGAGCGGCGCTGAGTCGGCCCTCGAGCTCCTTCTCTTCGCCCATCGAGGAGTACAAGCCGCGCGGTTCAGCCCCGATCGCAACCGAGGCGGAGCGCAAGGCGCACACGGCCAGGATGATGAGCCAGCTGGACGCACCGATGGGGGCTGAGAGCAGACAGAAGAACCTTGACTGATGGTTCTTCGGTGTTCATGGCGCGGCAGCAGGAAGCCAAGAGAGTGAAGCAATGGGAAACTTCGGACGTTCAGGCTCGTTGGGTAGTGGCAAAGGCATGGATGGGAATTTGGAGAGGATAATCGAGGACAAGGCGTGTAGTGGCTCGGCGTCAGTAAAGGCTTTTCTTCGTTCATTGCAAACAGATGTCCTACCTTAGTAACTTCCTTCCCTTAACATGACTGACCTTGACGTACTTTGAATTCCTCACATCTTTTGTTTGCTGTCCAGTAAGGTGCCAATTGCAGTGGCAGATGTGTGGTGCGGCGATGCCGTTCTTTTAGGGTCCCTGAAAGATGTCGACAAGGCGCTCAAGACTAGTTCTTTTGAACGCTGGGCAATCAGCGCAGCAAGCATGCAGGATTTGCCTTACATAACCTAGTTGACAGACCGCGATTGTCTTTCTCTCTTTTCGGTCAGCTCCTCGCGCGTTCAATTTGGCAACATGACCGATCGCCCCAACTCCATCTCTGTATAGAAAAAAGCCTGCACTTCCCTTATAACAAACCCTTGAGAGCTTCTCGCGAGACGTAGGGAGGCCAATCGATCGCCTCCAAACCAGCTTCTTCACCGAACTTCTCTACAAACCACCCCAATTACTCGTCTTTCGCTTCCTCCTTCTTTTCTTCACCTAAAGAACCCTGCCGCCACGACGGCAGCGGCCCCAGGAATAAACCAAAAGAGCAGCCGTCGGCTTAAACCATTTGACCGAAGCGCACAGCCGACACCTTTGCCCGCACCCTCGCCAACGACGTCCTCCAAAGCACTCAAAGCGGTACAAATTCGTCAAAGGGTGCGGACACGATGTCAACGAACGTACCGACGTCGCAACCTCCGACAGACGCCAGTCCCAAGCCGAAAACAGGCAGCTCAAGACGGAAGACACGTCCGGAAGACACGTCGCCTTCTCTAAACCCGACAAATCTACGGGCCAGCACTTGCAGGGTGCGGGGCCCGGATGGAAGTGTGCGTAGGCTAACGAGACTGAGAGCGACATTGAAGCGACGAGCCGCTCCATCAGCAGCTCCCCGGTCTTCGACGAAGGGTGCGAAAAGCCGGAGCAAGCGCAAACTGCGACGATGGAGGACCATCGTGGCGCGTGGAGCAAGATGGAAACTGAGCTGTATTTGATGGAGGTCGAAGATCGGGGTATCAACCTCGATCAGATCTTCGGCAAGCGGCGCCGGACAAGACCTGGGAAGAATGATGCTTACTAGTACGCACGAAGTACGAATAGAGCGCCGGATGAAGCTGTTGGACTGAGAAGGCGATAGCTCATTTGGTTGTTCTCGCGGAGTTGAGGGTTGTCTTGAATGGCGTAGATGGGAAGCCTTCTTGCGGCAAGTCCTTCGTCCATTAGCGAATTAGATCGCATTTTCGAGCTATGCTTCTTTCTTCACAGTCCCGTGACTGCATTTTGCAGCAGTAACGACTCGATTCCGTGATGATGAGAGAGGTATACATATATGCCAGTGAGATATGATGGTGTCAAACGGTCTTTGGGTGAAGTCGTTAAACGGACCTGACTCCGTCATGAGGTCTCCACCTTTACGGCCAAGCCGTGCCCCTACGCTACCTTAGCCGTGGACCTTCTCACACTCCTGTCACTTTTGAGCTTCCCGACACTTCGTCTTGCAAGAGACACGACGACTGCTGATAATATAATACGCAGTTTTTCAGACCCGAGCTCGATCACATCCTATGCGTGGACCGCCATCATCCGGACCAGCACGGGTGCTGCTGGAGAGAAGCAGCGAGAAGATCACGGCGAAGATGAATGCTGCGCCATGGTATAGCATAACGACTTTCCACTTCAAAATGTCCCGTTTGGGATGTCTTCTTCATGCCAGGGAGCTCCGGAAGCATTATTCTTCTCGTGACCATGAAATCCATCACGGATGAGACAGGCAACAGCCTCATTGGATACCCCTCAAGCTGATCCAGGTCTGTACGTGGAATCGAGTTTTCCATCACCCACCATCTTCCGCACCGTATATTTAACACCCTACCACTCTTCCCCTTTTTTACTCCCTTCCTCCCTTCTTTCTTCATCCCACACACACACACTTCTCCCACGAATCGACCCACCACAAACCAAAGATGCGCTTCCACATCCTCCTCTTCACGGCCTTCGCAGCCGCCGCGCCCTCGGCCTTCCTCGACAGGTTCTGGAAGCACGTTTTCACCGACGTCGACCAGCCCGGCCAGGCCCAAGCGCACGTCGCGCAGAACCAAACCGCGCACTCCGTCGAGGGCAAACACGGCAAACACGGCAAGCACGCCGACCACGCCGACCACGCCGAGCGTGCCGACGACTCCGAGCACGACGACGAGGTGGAGACGGTGTACTCGCTCCTGCCGCGCGGGCTGTGCGTCCGCCGCCGCCACGGGCGCGTGCGCTTCGGGACGTGCGACTCGGACTAGAATGCCGACTGGATGATGGGTCTCTGGGTGAATTTTGTCGTTTCTTTGGTTGATGTGGAGAGCAGCTGACACAGGGGTGAAGGTGTCTACCGCGCGGGGCTCTGCCGCCTCTACTTGCGAAGATACCCTGTTCTGCCGATGGGTGGAGGACTTGATAAGTGACGACGAACTCGGGGACGGAGGAGGGCGGGATGGACCTGGGCTTCGGGGTTACTTTACTGTAGCGCGAATGCGAATGCTCGTTTCCGCCACTCTACGCGTCTTTCGTCTTTCATCCTTCGTCTTTGCTACCGCTCTTCTGTACGTGGCGCCACCTGTGATAGCGGGTTCCCACGATCGCAACGCCGTCACTCCCACCCGCTTTTCGCCGCTACCCTGGCGCCCCATCCCTCCTCCTCATCGCCATCGGATCCACCACCCACCACCTCACCACCTCGCGACCCCGCCAGCCCTCCACCACACTCCACCACCGCATCCGACCCAATCACCTCCCAGCATTCAACAAACTCAAATAGCACCCCCAAAACAACCCCACCACCCCCCCAACCACCATCCGATACTGCACGGGCACCAGCGTAAACTGCGCCAAACTAACCGCCGGCCACAACTTCATGCCGGCCCAAATCACGGGCCAAAAATTCGTCCTCACCACCTGCGTCGTCGCCTCCAACGACTCGCCGCGCAGCAACGCGATCCCGCCCAGAAACGCCAGCGTGTTGACGGTCGCGCCCAGCGTCTGGTCCAAAGCGAACTTGCGGTACGTGTTGCGGTAGTTGAGGGTGAGCTCGCGGCTTTGGGGGGGTTTCCGCTCGTCGGTTTTTTTGTTGTCCGTGGCGGGTTCCCGGTCTTGGGGCGTGTAGCCCGGGAATCGGTCTTCGAGCCAGATTTGCCAGAGGAAGTTGGGGGGGGCGGAGAGCAGGGCGAAGAGGACGAAGTGGAAGAGGTCGGTGGTGTTGAGGGTGAAGGGTTGCTGGTTGGGAGGTGAGTCGGGGGGTTTCTTTTTTCTTTCTTGGATAGAGTTGACGGGCAACTCACGTTCGCCTTGTAGCAGGTGATGGCCTGGCCGAGGATGTTGGACAAGGCGCTCAGGGCGCCGGCCTGCCAGGTTGCTGTCACGAGGGGGGAGGCCATGGCTCGAGGATTTCACCAGGAGAAGGATTGTTTGCAAAGGTTGCCTGGTAAAAGATATCTTTGCCCCGAATGTCCACCTCGCCGTCAGCTCTCGAACACTTACTTGTACAAGACGCAGGGCAGTTGCAAGCGAAGCCAATCGACTGCTCCTGTGCGCGCACGCGATACTGACTCCGAGGGTTCGTGCCGGGCCGTCAACGGGCTCGCCGGTCCGGAACGACTCCGTCCAGCTGCCGAGGACCTCCTCAGGCATCATTCAGGCGCCCCGGAAGGTCTCGGAAAAGCTGTTGCGGGGCAGCGGACACGTGCGGGGGAAGGAGAGCTCGGGTGCTGTCTTTAGTGACGTTGCCGTCGGTTCAAGTCACGAGCAGCAAGCAAACTCGCCATGGCAAAGGCCCCATGAGGCACATTCCGCTCCATTTCGGCCTGGCGGTTGTAGATGGATCTCTCTTTCCTTCTTTCCTTGTTTCCTTGTTTCCTTCTCTCCTTCCTCCCTATCCCCAACCACCAGTTCTCTGACTGTAACTGATCGAGTCTCCTTCTCCCAAACAAACACAAAGTATCTTATTAGCCAGCCTCGCAAAACAACAAACAAACGCTCTCGAGACCTCCCCCCACCATGTCGACCGACTCCCTCGCCGCCCTGCGCAAGTCCCTCGGCCCCGACCTCGCCGCCCTGGCCGAAGACCACATGCAACAGGAGTAAGCGCCCTTCGCCCAGAGCGCCAGCAGCACCCCACCCCCCAAATCACCCTCTAACGCCGCTCCACCAAAGCCTCACCACCTCCGACCGCGCCGCCCTCCGCACCGCCGCCAGCACCCTCAGCACCACAACCGCCATCGGCACCGCCCTCGGCCTCACCCTTTCCCTCGCCCTCGCAACGCGCCTCCGCACCTCCCGCCGCGCAATCTACCGCAAACTGACCTCCCCCCCCACCAGCGCCACTGCCCCACAACTCCCCACCGCGCTGCGCTTCGCGAACGGCACCGAGATGCCCGTCAACATGGCCGCGGCGCTCAAACCTTCGCGCGCAGGGGATTTTCTCACGTTTGCGGTGCTGGGGTTGGGGGGCGTGTTCGTGGGCGGGGAGGCGGGGTTGGCGGTTGGGACGTTGAGGGCCAGAAGGGGGGTTATTAGTGGGGAGGGGGAGGGGGCGCAGGGAAGGGGCGAGAGGGTGCAGGAGGCTTTTAGGCGGTGGAGGGTGGATGTGCTGAGGAGGGAGGCGGATGCTTTGGAGGGGGGGAGGGAGGGGAGGGAAGTGAGGGAGAGGGTGCTGTGACGGGGGCCGGAGGATTGGGCGAAGGGGGGTGGAAGACGAGGTGGGGGTGGTTAATCCGTGGAAGACGGGGAGGGAAAGAAAGGGGCAGGCTGCGACGTGCCTGGGGGGTTGAGAAACCCCATCGAAAGCTTGAAGACTGGAAGCGGGATGAGCAGCAGCAGTGTCGGCACCAAGTGCGGCTTAAAGTTGGCTTTGAACCTCTAGGACAATGGTGCAAGTCATGCATGAGGTAGGATCTGAAGAACAGAACAGAATGCATGAGAACACGCCACTCAACCATTACAGCGCTTGTTTAACCAGCAAGCACCCATTAATCGAAAATGTGTGATCAGCAGGCGTTGAGTCAGAGGTTTTCCCAGTGCCTCCAGCCCGCATCTCTTTTTGATCCCCACCCTAGTTATCGAGACCACATTCAGGTTCGCCGGTCGCGGATCTCTCTAGAAGCTGATCTGGCACACACGTGGCTAGAGACCGCACTAATCAAGGATAAAGCTGCGTTGGTACCGCTGTGCTACCCTCTGACTCGCGGCGCGGGCGAGGAACATGGTGGGGATTATCTGAAGAGCTCATCTGTTCAGCAAATCCTTGAGATGCCACTCCAGGTCGACTGGAGACTCTTCGGAAGCGCGACCTTTCATGATAGACAGCATGCCATCGATGAGCTAATTCGTCCTCTCCACAAACGTCTCGCTAATCCAGACATTGTCCATCTCGGTCACGCCGTGCATCAACACGCAATACGCTCCGGAGTCGGCGTCAGCGCCCTGGCGGCGCTTAAGAATCGAGGGACTTCCATCGTCTCAGAAGACCGATGCATGGACACAGCACGTATCGAAAAGCATCAAATCCTTCACTCGAGTCGACAACTCTACTTCTTTCCCCTTGACCACCATCCATCTCACACTCAGCACCATAGTGGAGGATTCGCGTTTGGGGCACCCGAAGCTCGCCGAGCTCGGAGAGGCAGTCCGCAGGCGAGGCGTGTCACGATCGAGTAGCGAAGCTACAGTCTGAACGTGTCTGGATGTGTCTCTTCGGGATAATTGGAGAGAAGAGGCAGCCTTCCTTTGAGAAGGCGGCGGGGAAAGTCTGGGCCCACGCAACTACTAGTCATTCACTTCGCTGCTTGATTGAGGAAGAGCGGACTGGATGCGATACTGGTCAACGGAGATCGGTCGCATGTAACGGTTTCAGTGGTTGGTGTCATCATGTAGCCTCGAGGTGACATGCGAACTTGCAAATTTGTTGAAGGCACGGGGCCAGAAGAAACAAGGCTCCGTAATTGCTGAGTGTGACAATAGGCCATAGTGCCGTCGCTGCTACCTCGGCTCGAAGATTTGCTATGGCTTTTCAGCCCGGCGACTTTAGAACGAGGTCGCCTGGATCCGGGTTCCAATGGTCGTTTGGCGACTCGTACGCTCTCACGACATCTGGTTGTGCAAGGTTCAGTCGAAGCGAGCCTTGCGACAAAGTATTCGCCGCTTAGAATCATCGCCTCAGCCGGAAGACCTCGTGAATCTCCCTGCACTCGCAATGCCTGTAGTCTCCAGGTCACCTGCGCTGAAGTCGACGCATTGTTGCTTCCAAAAGAGTTCCAGGTGGACGAATGGAAGTGATGTCGGGCCAACTCGGCCAGGGCAGCGACGGGAAGTCTCGAGCTCGTGCGAATGACGTCACATTCAATGTTTCCAGCACGCCGAGCACCACAACTTCACAACTTCAACTTTCTCCTCGAGAACAGTCCAATCCCTCCAAAACCCCCGTCTGCACCCCCCCAACATGGCGCCCTCAAGAGCCCTCCAGGGCACCACCCGCACCGTCCTCCGCCACCTCCGCCCTCACCCCACCCACCCGACCCTTCACCAAACCCGCGCCATCTCGGCCTACGGTTACGAACAAGCCAAATGCCTCGCCTTCCCTTCCCACGGCGAGCCCAAAGACGTCCTCCGCCTACACGGCCACTCCATCTCGCCCCCGCACGGCGACCTCCTCACCGTCCGCTTCCTCGCCTCCCCCATCAACCCAGCCGACATCAACCAGATCCAAGGCGTCTACCCCACCAAACCCACCTTCACCACCGCCCTCGGCACCGCAGACCCCATGGCCGTCGGCGGCCAAGAGGGCGTCGCCGAAGTGATATCCACCGGCGGGAGCGTCAAGGACGTCACCAAAGGCGACTGGGTCGTGATGAAGAAACTGGGCTTCGGCACGTGGCGCACGCACGCGCAGACGACCATGGAGAACCTGACGCGCATCGAGGACAAGAGCGGCCTGAAGCCCGAGCAAGTCGGCACCGCGTCGGTGAACCCGTGCACCGCGTGGCGGATGCTGACGGATTTCGTCGCCATGCGGCCCGGCGACTGGTTCGTGCAGAACGGGGCCAACTCGGGCGTGGGGCGCGCGGCGATGCAGCTGGGGAAGCTGTGGGGGTACAAGAGCATCAACATCATCCGCCAGCGGGAGAGCGGGACGGAGGAGATGAAGGCGGAGCTGCGGGCGCTGGGCGCGGATGTCGTGGTGACGGACGCGGAGTTTGAGGCGCGCGGCTTCCGGGACCAGCTCAAGGAGGCGACGAACGGAGGGCGGGAACAGGTGCGGCTTGCGCTCAACTGCGTTGGTGGCGCGCTGGTGAATAGTATGGCGAAGCATTTGGCGCCGGGCGCGCATGTGGTGACGTACGGGGCGATGTCGAAGCAGCCGACGCCGTTGCCGGCGGGGATGCTGATTTTCAAGGATATTCATTATGATGGGTTTTGGGTTAGTAAGTGGAGCGGGGAACAGCCTGAGCAGAAGAAGAAGTGTGTCAATGAGGTGCTGGACCTGACGCGGAAGGGGGTGTTTAAGGATACGCCGATGCAGGCGGTGAGGTGGGAGTGGAATACGAAGCAGGAGGAGCTGGTGGAGGCCGTGCAGGGGACGCTGGAGGGATATCGGAGTGGGAAGGGGATTTTTGTGTTTGGCGAGACTTGATGCGGGATGTTGTCTTGATAGAGTGGGGACTGTGCATTGTAGATATTGAGCGAAGAAGTGGACGACATTGCATCGTTCTTCAATTTCATTTGATTCGTGATGTTACAGGATACAGCAAAAAGGCAAGACTTGCTCTCTGAAATCGCACTTTCAAACTTGAAAGCGAACCCAATGACCCACTTCTTCAAACCGAATCGATCCTTCAGAGTGCGAGAGCAGGCGTTGGCGCTCCGGTCTATGCGCGACGAACAGGCAAGTCAGCCCAGTTTCGTAGGCACCGCAGCCCCGAGGACAGAAAACGCTGCGGGGTTCAAGAAGTAAAAGCGATGCATTGTGCTTTTCAAGAAATGGGGCAGAACATGACTTCGTAAGATACAGGTAGTCCGACAGCAGAATCAACTCCCTTCCCGTCCCCTGCTCTCCACCCACCGCTCCCCTCGCCCACGCTAGGCCATCAAAACGGTGCAGTTCCCTCACAACTTCGCCGCCGGCGTCTTCTCACTTACGCTCGTGATCTCGTTGTAGAGCAGCCTGTAAAAAACACACGTTAGCACAGCAATCCTCAACCCATCTTCCTCACCACAGGGGCGAACACTCACGAAGTCAAGAACTCAGCATAGCCCTCCCCGGTGACCTGCCCTTCAAAATACCTCGCCGCCAGCGCAAACTGGTTTCCCTTCCCGCCACTCTTCTCCAGCTCCTTCGCCTGCTCACGCAACAACTTGAGCGCATAGGCCTTATCGACCGTCTTCCCGCCCTCGGTCGGCACACCATGACGGACCCACTGCCACAGCTGCGAGCGCGAAACCTCCGCCGTCGCCGCATCCTCCATCAAAAAGTTAATGGGCACACACCCGACGCCGCGCAGCCAGCCCTCCATATACCCCAGACCGATATTGAGGTTCTTGCGGATGCCGTCCTCGGTGATTTTGCCCGGCACGTTCATGTTGAGGAGGTCGTTGGCGGTGACGGAGACGTCTTCGCGGCGCTTGTGCAGCTGGTTGGGCGTCGGCATGTGCTCGTTGAAGACTTCGTTGGCGATGGTGGCGAGCGCCGGGTGCGCGACCCAGGTGCCGTCGTGACCGGCGCGGACTTCGCGTAGTTTGTCCGCGCGGACGTTGGCCATGGCCGCGTCGTTGGCGGCCGAGTCGTTTTTGATCGGGATTTGCGCTGCCATGCCGCCCATCGCGTGCACGCCGCGGCGGTGGCAGGTGCGGATTAGGAGTTTGACGTAGGCGTCCATGAAGGGGACGGTCATGGTGACGGCGCTGCGGTCGGGGAGAACGAAGGCGGGGTTTTGGCGGAAGCGCTTGATTACGCTGAAAATGTAGTCCCAGCGGCCGCAGTTGAGGCCCGCGGAGTGGGGGCGGAGCTCGTAGATGATCTGTGGAGGGGTTTATTAGATGGGGGGGAGGCTAACGAGTGGGAAGAACGGGAGACATACCTCGTCCATTTCGAATGCAGCCATGATCGTCTCGATCAAGACCGTCCCGCGGATAGTGCCGCGGGGCATGCCAATGTAGTCCTGCGCCAGGTTGAAGACGTCATTCCACAGCCGCGCCTCCAGATGGCTCTCCATCTTTGGCAGGTAGAAGTACGGCCCGGAGCCGCGCTTGACCAGCTCCTCAGCGTTGTTGAAGAAGTACAGGCCAAAGTCGAACAGCGACCCGGAGATGGGCTCGCCGTCGACGGTGAAGTGCTTCTCCTCCAAGTGCCAGCCGCGCGCGCGACAGATGAGCGTCGGCAGCTTGCGGTCGGTGCGGAGCTTGTACTCCTTCTCCCCCTGCTTGAAGTCGGCCTGCCCGCGGATCGCGTCGTAGAGGTTCAGCTGGCCGTTGACCATGTTGTCCCATGTGGGCGCGTTCGAGTCTGGGATATCATGTCAGGTGTGGACTTCCCGCCGCTCGCTTTAAGCTTCTACGCACCCTCAAAATCCGCCATGTACGTCCACACGTCCGAGTTGAGCGCGTTCACGACCATCTTGCGATCCGTCGGCCCCGTGATTTCAGTCCGACGATCGACCAGCCCCGGTGCAGGCGGTGCGCCTTGCCACGCATCGTTCTCACGCACGTGCTTGGTCTCGGGCAGGAAGTCGGGCAGGTGGCCCTTGTCGAGCTCCTGCTGACGCAGCTCGCGACGCTGGAGCAGCGACTTGCGCGTGGCGTTGAAGGTGCGGTGCAGGACGGCGAGGAAGACGGTGGCCTCTTTGCTGAGGACCTTCTTGGTGTTGGGCGGGAGCGGGGCGAGGATGTTCACGTCCTGGAGGACGGTGTCCGGGTTGGTAGGGGTGGGCATGGTGGGTGGTCTGTCTTTCTCCGTTTGGGGTGCGAGCAAGGGGTGTTGTCAATGGGAAAGAAGGAGGTATGAGAAGAGTTGTGTTGATGACCGATGAAGAGAGATTGAGAGAACAGAGATGGAGGTGAGGAAAGGTCAGCAAGTTTGCCGTAGCATTGCGAGGGGCGCAGCGGTATTATAGATGGAAGTATTGGAAAGTCAGAGTGCCGGCAAATGTCGTCACAAAGAGCCAGCCGAGGTGCCCTGGTCCGCGTCGGCTCAGAGGAAGGAGGTCGGCGGGCAGGTGAAAGTGTGGGGAAGCTCGCGCCTCTCCGCAACGGTGGAATGGCTCCTGGCCCCGATGCGGTCATCGTTTGCGTCTGGCCATTGGGAGATGACCAGATGGTTCGCTTGACTCTTCAAACGACACTCGCACTGTATTGTCCTGGCAGATACGGCAGTGAAATGTTCATGAACACGCGAAGCCGCAGGTGTAAACAGCTGGTGGCGTTGGTTCGTGAAGTCGACCACTGATACCGGCTGATCGCCTGTCGGGCAAACTCGCGACTTCCGCTCCGCATTGCCCGCAACATCCGCACCACCGAGGCACCCGCAACAGCCGTGACCCGATCTCACTCATCCGACCACGCCTCCGACACTTCATCCACAACCGAACAAAGACTCTCTCGCCACCACGTATCCACCAAGCATCATCACCATCAATCAATCAGCCAAATATCTTCCTCAAGCAGCCCCCTCAGCCCTCTGCCCCGTGAAGAATCCCAGCCCATAATCCTCGGTGGAGAACGTAATCTTGCTGCCCTTGGGGAAATAGAAGACGTCGCCCTTGGTCGCGCGCACCTTGTTGCCCGCCTCGTCGCTGATGTCGAAGTGGCCCTCCAGGATAATCTTCATCTCGTCGTACGTGTACTCGTAGACGAGGGGGGTGCCTGGGGGGGGGGGAGTGGCGGGTATCAGCATCGGAGCCACTTGGGGATCGCGAAAGAGAAAAGGGAAACTTCTCACCTTTCTCGAGGCGGTAGAAACCGCAGCTGATGGGTTTTTCCGGGTTGTTCTTCTCCGACGACGCTACATCGCCGAGGAAGGCGTTCTCGTTTGCAATGAGAGGGGGCTTGAAGTCGGTCTGCTGCTGCTTGTAGTAGTTGAAACCGATCGGGGAGGTCATCTTGGCGGTCGATGCGCGGGAGTTCGAGTTTCGAAGCTGATGGGTGATGAGGCACTGTCTGAGAGACCATGGTCAGAATCGACTAATACGGATGAGAAGGACAGCAGATGGGGATAGCCAAGTATATTTTGTTGCCTCTTTCTGGGTCGAAGTGACATGCACCTGAACACGAAAGCTCCTCGCAACGGACGTGCAAATGCCTTGAGGCCCCAATAGCAACAGCCTCACTCACCTCGTCAACGGTCTGGACCGACCTTTTCCTCGAAACCCTTTTCAATCAACAACACAACACAGGCACCCAAGCAAAGCAAAGCAAAGCAACACCAACCCCCTCCCATCTTATACCACCTCACTCACCCTCACTCACACGCCACTGCGGCCACGCACCCGGAGTTCATGCCCTCATCAAGCAATAATACAGCTCGCCCTATCTCCCCCGACAAGGCAACTCACCTCGCCCACCAGCTGCAAAGCCCGCAAGCTGTGTCCTACTCTGCAGCAACACACCGGCCAACAACAGATACAAGCATCCGCGTCCGCGTCCCACGCACGAGCACAGACAGTATCGAATACATAAGAGCTCAAGCTATGCGCTATCACCATGCAGGCCGGCGAGAGAGGGCGACCAGCGACCTCCTCTCCCCCCCCCTCCCCTGAAGAGAACAGCGCGCCTTCCCCCTTCGAGCAATGTTTTCCCGCCAGGCGAGGCAACGCAGGCGAGGCACGTGAGCGGGCAGGCGGCAGAAGGCGTGGGATTTCGGGGCGGGGCCGGCAGAAGGCGTGAGAGGAGGTTTGCCTGCAGAGGTCGGAAGAGGTGTGTGTGGGCGTGCAAAGCCCGCGTCTAGGCCGGGAAAGCGTGCAAGGCGGGGACGCGCGAGCGGGGTTCGCTAGCTGGGGTGCGCTGCCAGCCCTGCAGGCCGCAGCCCTCGGGGGTGGGAGGGGGGGAAGGGCGGGCTTAAGTATGTGTGGGAGGTCGCGTTGGGACGCTTTTCTGGTCTGTTTTCGTTCTTCTCCCGCTCGGTTTGGGCGCTGGGACGACTGTTTTCTAAGCGTCTCTCTTGGACGGATGAAGGGTAGGTGCACCGTCTGCTGAGACTACCGCCAAGGACTGCCGGCTTGTATTTCGACATCTCGACACTTTGAAAGACTGTTGCCTCACACCAATGTCGTCCCAAGGAAGCCTCAGACCATGTCATCGTCGCCCTGTCCACTTGACCGCCAGAGGACGAATCGCACCGGAATCGGAACGCGTCACATACTTCTCAAGTGCCAAAGGATGAAGAACGCCGGACTCGGATTCGAAACGCGTCACACACTCCAGGCCTCATTAACGACCTCATCGCCACCACCGCGCATCCCGAGAGAACAAGGATGAAGAACGCAAGAATGCAGAGTCGTGAGAATGCCGAATGCCGACCACGAACCCGGACCACGGAACGCATCATCACATAACGCGAGACCCGAAAGGAAAAGCAAAATGCCAACCGACGCCCAACTCGCTGAATCGCTGTAATGACCACGCCCCAGATGCCGGAAAGCCCCCTCCTCGCCGCCGAGGTGGGCGGTTTCAATCTCATCCTCAGTCCCGACCACCATGTGGGAGGCGAACAGCGGGATGAGGTCGCCGTCGCCATACGCACTTGCAGCCACGACGCTCCCTTTCAAGGGTCTTTCCATCTCCATTCTGTGAGATCATCCCAGGAGTACTGCAAGGAGACTGGTCAGCAGATCATTCCAACAGCAACCACGACGACGACCCCCGAGGCCGCCACACGAATGGACGGATACGCACCTTCCCAGCCCCAATCGTACATCACACCAACCCAATGCAGATGCCCGCGCACCGTATACGCCGGATCCATGGCCCCCCGACTCATCCGATCCCGCCAATCGCGCCAATCCCTCCAGTCACGACTCTCACGCGCGCGATGCCGATCTTCCTCCCCCGTCTCCGCCTCGACATAACTGAACACCATCCCAGTACTCCCCGGCCCCGTGCCCCTCCTGGACCCCGGCCCCGGCCCCGGCCTGCGCTCCCGCCGCATATCGGCCGTCGCGACCAGCTTCCGCCGCGTCTCGGGCTGAGCCTCGTACGCGTCGCGGCGGCGCCACACCTCGTCCATGACGGCGGCGGACTTGTCGATGACGCCGATGCGCATGCGGGCGGCCAGGGCGGCCCAGCGGCCGCGCAGCCAGGCGCGGTCTTCGGCCGTCGTCGCCTCGCAGCCCGCCACCATGAGCGGGTATATGTGCACGATCAGGGTGCGGCTGGCGAGGGGCACGGTGGCGAGGTACTGCAGCACGCGCTGGGCGAGGTCGGCGGAGGAGTGGGAGGGGATTTCGGGCACAGAAGCGTGCAGGTGCAGCAGTGTGGCCCAGCGGTAGGCTTCGGCCGTCTGGATCGTGTGCTGCACGTCCGTCGTCGGATCCTCCGGGTTCTCGATCATGGCGGGCGGTTCCCAGCGCTCGAGGGCAATTTTTAGCTCGTTGCCGTCGCTGATGATGCCCGGGGTGTTGGTCTGCGTGCGACAGATGCGGCGCACGAGGTTGGCCACGCGCCCGATGAGCGGGAACAGCGTGCTGGCACAGCCCATGAGCGGGTCGAGGCGCGCATCAATGGGCATGCCGAAGTCGATGCCGAAACCGGAGCCGGAGCCGGGGCCGCCCATGACCATCGGCAAGCCGTCCTCGGGGTTGGCCGAGAACAAGAAGGCGTTGTCGAAGTCGTTGGACTCGTCGCTGTCGATGGATGTGAGGCGCGCGATCACGTCCATGTACACCCAGGCGTTGCACAGGAACTTCAGCCGCGCGAGCTCCACGCCGCGGAGCGGGTTGATTTGGTGATCATCCAGCGCACGCCGCACGAGGGCTTGAGCGCCTTTAATGTGCGTGTTGCCGGTCGTGGTGTGCTGATCCCAGGACTCTGCGAAGCCGAGCGCCAGCGCGGTTGCGATACCGGTCTGCACATCGATGCTGTTGTCACGCATGCCCTTTCGGATGTTCTGCATGCTATACGCCTTATGCTGATGCCCGACGACTTTTAGACGAGGAACATCCGCCGCCGAATGATACGCCGTCATGGCGGTGATGGCATGATACAGCGCGGGCGACTGGAGAGCGAGCGGGAAGACGAGAGATCGCCACGGGTTCTCGCTCCCGCCGTCCATGATTGACAGGATGCCACAGGTCAGCTTGTCGAAGCGAAAGGTGAGCATTTCCGCGCTGTGCTCTGGGAACCAGGGCTGCGGGTAGATGTAAGTGGAGGGTCCGCGGAACACATCGTGCGAACGCGGCGTTTGAGGTGAGCCCGGAGAAGATCGACGAGAAGTCGGCACCATGGGCATCGACTGGGGTCTGTCGTCTTCCTGAGGCCTGTCGTCCTCTTCGAAGATGTCGATATCGTTCATATCGTCGACGAGCGGGTCCCCATTCAACATGGGATCGACCATAGGATCTACATGCTGATACTCCTCCGGAAGCTCAAAGTTGACAAACTCCTGATGTGTGGGGCTGTCTTCGTTGAACGGCCACATCGTACCGGTAAGCGTAGGAGAGAGACCCAATCCGGGAGTCAGATGGGACAGAGACCCCGGATGGAGGTCCTCCGAGGTAATGTTGCCCATGTTCTCCGGCATGGGCTCATCGGGAGGGAGATGATGAGGAGGTGGAGCTGGCTCAGGCGGCTCTCTGACAGGGGAGGTCGGGGGCACATACTCCGGCGGCGTCGAGTGCTTTCGATTGGCCTTTGCCGGCCTTGCGGGAATACCTTGTTTCGGCGCTCCGTCGTTCTGCTGACTCCCGCTGTCCTTCTTTCTCTTCGGGGTTTGATTCAGTCTACTAGGCCCCGCATTGGCCGTCGAGGGCCGCGGGGGCGACTCAGGCGTCGCCGCTTTAGAAGACTCCACCGAAGCTTGCTTCGGCGAGGCTGCGGAGAAAAACCGTCAGTCGAGTTTTCCCCACACATCAACACGCGGGAACGACACCCGTCATCATTTACCTCGCTTCTGCCGGTCAATGTTGACCTTGACATTGGTCTCCTCGAAGGGCCTCCACTTGAAGTCCTTCTTGTAGCCGCCGCACTCGACGCCCCGACGAGCGCAGTGCGCACACGCGGGCTTCTCCTCGCCGCACTTGAGGCGTTTCGTCTTGCACGTCACACAGCCTTGAAACAACGCCGCGAGCAGCCTCAGTCAGCATGGCTCCTCGGCACATATGTCGGGGGTCCCGAGGCTGTAGTATACCGTTGCGACTCTTGCTCTGCTTGGGCTTGACCACGCCGTCTGCACCGCCATTATTACCGCCCGTCGTCGTCGTGCCGGCGTAATTGCTCGCTTTCTTCTGCGCCTTCTTCTTCTGCTCCGCGGCGCTCGGCCGCCGTGTGTGCTTCGAGACCGCCGCGCCCGTGCCCGTGCCCGTGCCCGTGGTGGCGGAGTCTGCCTTCTCGCCACCCTGCGCCGGCGGCGTCACTCGCAGGAACGCGGACGGCGAGGGGATCGTGATGGACTCCGCCGCCATGCCTCTGCTTTCTGCCGTCGTGTCGTCGTCGTCGTCGTCGCCCGCCGTGTTTACGACCCGACACCTTGTCCAACGCGTAAGGATGCTCGACTGACAAGCACGTGGAGCAGCGCCCGCGGGGGCGAAGGCGGGGTCGAACAGCGACCTAACACTTGGACTTGGGGTGGGGGTCGGAGGAGAGGCGTGCGTCGGCTCTGGTGCGCAGCCACGGCGTCGATGCTCAGAAGCGAAAAGGGCGCGGGGCTTGGGTGTATCGAACAAGCGGATATCCGGGCGACACAGGGAACCACCAACAAACTCCCTCGTTATCACAGACGTGCATGCGGGGGCGCGCTCTAGTACGGCAGACAGCCGATTCTCGGTGCGCAGATAGGCGTTGTCGGCGTCCGAAGGTCGAACCGCTGCTCGCCACGCGCTCGCCGCTGGGCGCTGCTCCACCCTCGTCGCACCTCACCCCTAGCACTGCGGCGTGGCCAGCCTGACCAGACCAAGCCCGCCTGGCCTGGCCGTGGCCGTGACCGCCGCCCGGCGCGCGTGCGTGCGTGCGTGCGTGCGGTCATGATGAACAAAGCGCGGCCGCTGGAGGGTGGGAGGGGCGGCGGCGGCGGCGGCGGCGGGGGACCAGGTGCGCGCGGCCGCCGCTTCTGGCCCACGACTCTGCTCGGTGAAGGAGCCACACCACTGCACGTCAGGCCCGCCCCAGCTCGCCCGCGACGCGCCTCTCATGCGTCTTGTGGGTGACCCCCGCCTGTCGTCGCCCCTCCCCGTCGCTGCCCCTCCTATCGTGACACGCGCGTGTGGCGGGCGAGGCGGGGCCATGGCGGAAATCGCGCCGGTGAACACCAACCTCACCTACCCTACCCCTACCCTCAACTCCCGACCGTGAGAGCAGCATGTGGCGGGAATGGCGGAAAATTGCCCCCCACCCCCTCCCTCCCTATCCGCAAAGAACATGCAGAAAGACGGGTCTGCGTGAGAAGAATATTTCCCTCGAACTTGACGTGTGCAGATGGGCAGCATCACCCCTCACCGACGAGAAGCCAACACCCCACCTCCCCCGCACTGATCTCTCCGAACAAGGAAGGCTTTGGCACGTGTCCGGGAGGCCGGGGGGGGGGGGAGATACGGCGGTTTTCGTGCCCGTGTGCTCGTGCGCACCTTAGATAGGGCTGGACTCGGGAGAGGGACTGTCCCTATTTTTGTTTGTCTGAAGCTCATTTGCCGTCAAAGGTGATTATCGTGATCTTCATGGTTGTCATGATTGCGAGCGTGAAGATTCTAGAGGCCTATAGATCGAGGAGGTAATCTTGGCGTTTAGAACAGCCTAAGAACTCATTCCTGCCTCTCGGCAAACCTTCCGGTATCATCAGACAGTCCCGCTTCGAGCCCGCGCACCCAAACCTGACCTCAAATCTCGACAAAATGTGGCAAAACCGGTGAAAACAAAAAGAAGACTCGGAAACATCAAAAGACAGTTTCCAAAATTTCAGAACGCCAAAAGAACGACCCAGACGGGACTCGAACCCGCAGTCTTTGCCAGGCAGAAAAAACCGGAAAGCAACGCCTTACCATTAGGCCACCAGGCCGGTGTCAACACTGAAATCGCGGCTGAAAAACTACAAGTAGCCGCGTCGGAGAAGCTCCGGAGTTGCATCGGCTCACATGCGTCTTCACGTACCTCGTTCTGCTTGCGCTGCGTCCCTATCTCCAGCCTCTCAACGACCTCCTCGCTCTTACAGAGGTTCGTCGTATGAAACATATCTCGATGACGGCGAACATGGTTCTCTCCGGACTTTAAATCGGTGCGGTACTCCTCAACAAATCCGGATGATTCCCACATCAATCAACAGAACAACCCAACATCCGACTGTCCCTTGTTCAAGAGAAACCTACGCGGGGGATCCTCCGATCCAAATATCTCTGGAAGACAGTCGTCGACGACTGTTGACGAAGAGACGGCCATTGGTCGCTTCCGATACCTCCTACTGCTCAGGCTCTGCTTTCTTGCCCTCCCCAACGACCTGCTCTTACGACGTCCCTTTCTTGATTCACCGCTTCAGGTCGGTGTCTTATCAGACTGATGACGACGGTCGGTATGATGCCCCGTTACTTTCCGTGCTCACCACCACGGTAAGCCTGGAGAGCTTGCAGCAGTGGTCGGCGGCTGAAGGTCCGCCTCGTCGTTGAAGGTATAGAAGATAAGCTGCTTGCAAGCAGTCACGACCGTCGTATGGCTCGTCCGTGCTTGCTATCAAACATCGATGCACCAGAATTACGGCTTGATATCCAGCACTACGATAACCAGACCCAACAACACAAAGATCCCCCTCTCGCAACGCAGTGTCGCCACAGCATAGGAGGATACCATCAAATAGTCGGACCCCAGCAGCAACGAGTCCATCAGCCCACCTGGAAGTGCGAGGATTCTCAGCGGGACTGTCAGCCAGTCGTCCATAGGCACCCCAACACTCAAAGCCACTGCAACCTTAACCCAGGCTCACCCGGCTCGGAGCAACAGACCCATCACCGTCGGCTCCAGCACCATCCCCGCTCTCCAGCCCTCCATGCCCTCCCTGCCCCTTCACTCGCTTCACCCTCCAGTACTACTCCGCCCCAGAATGGGAATCTCGCGCTCGCTGATGTCACGCAGTCCACGTCGGAGCATCCGCGTCCGCTGTTTGATCTCCTGCTGGAACCCCGTCCAGCTTCCCTTCTCTCCATCATCTCCCATCCCTTCCACCACAAGCTCCGCGCGCTGCTTTCGCTGCTTTCGCTTCAACCTCTTCTCGTCGGTCGCCTGTTCTCGAAAAGCGCAGATGCGTCGGTCTGTGCCTACAGGGTGCGGGGATTGAGGCAGTGGTGGCGGGTTGTGGATGGCGGGTTGTGGATGGCGGGTTGTGGATGGCGGGTCGTGGATGGCGGGTTGTGGATGGCGGGTTGTGGATGGCGGGTTGTGGATGGCGGGTTGTGGATGGCGGGTTGGGGAGACTGGCTGTGAAGCTCATCTGTCATATGTTCTTGTCCTCCTTTTCCATCCTCCTTGCGTCGCTAATCTGATGCTTATGTACTTTCGTTGCCCTCAGCAGCTTCCAACGGGGCAGGTGGTACTCCAAATGGGGTATCATTCCCTCTTCCGAAAGCCTCCTCGACCAAAGTCGCACCGCTCGTGCAGATCCTGGCCAGAGGTTTAAATTTCCTCTTCTGCTCTTTCAATAATATCCTGTCACCGCGAGGCGGCAGTCATGCGCAGTCAACTATGTACTGGCCGGATTGGATGCGTTCTAATAGTGGGAAACGGTTTGCGAGCGAACAGAACTCAAGTTCACTCGTGGTCATAAGATACATTGTATACCCATGAATTGAACGCTCGCCGGCTGCCTGTGTTCCACGACACCAGACGCAATCTCCAATCGGTGCAGCTCTCCTTCGCGAGAATCGTGCACAGCTCTAGTGCTTCACCAAGCTGTTCCCCTCCTCCTCCTTAGCCTTGCCATACTTCTTCAGCCTGATAGCCTGCACGGAGATGAACCCAGTGGCATCCGCGGGCGCAAAGTCGCCAATCTCATCCATCGAGCTCTCCGACGCATCGTACAGCTTCTCGGTCTCGCTCCAGCGGCCCAGCACAGTGAAGCTGCCCTTGTAGGCGCGGCAGCGCACGGAGCCGTTGACGTTCTTCTGCGACGCCGGGATGGAGCCCTCGAGGAACTCGCGCTCGGGCGAGAAGTACATGCCGTTGTACAGTAGCTTGGCGTAGTTGAAGGTGATGAATTGGTCGCGCAGCGAGCGCACTTCGCGGTCCATCACCAGGCCCTCCAGGTCGACGTGCGCGGCGCGCAGCATCGTCAGCCCCGGCGTTTCGTAGCAGCCGCGTGACTTGAGGCCGATGAAGCGGTTCTCGACGATGTCGATGCGGCCTACGCCGTTGCGGCGGGCGATGGTGTTGGCGGTCAGGAAGAGCTTGACGGGGTCCGTCTCGGTCTTGCCGCTTTCGTACTCGAGCTTGGAGGGGAGACCCTTGGAGAAGTGGAGGGTGAAGTCTTCCGGGGTGTCGGGGGCCTTGAGCGGGTCGACGGTGAGCTTCCACATGTCCGCGGGCGCGGTCGTGTTGGGGTCCTCGAGGATGCCGGCTTCGTAGCTGCAGTGGGCCAGGTTCTCGTCCATGCTCCACGGCTTGCTCTTGGTGCTCGTCACGGGGATGCCGGACTTCTCGGCGTATTCGAGGAGATCGTTGCGGCCCGGGAAGCGGTTGTAGAAAGCCTCGTCCCTCCAGGGCGCCAGCACCTTGATGCTGGGCTGGAGAGCGTAGAACGCAAGCTCGAAACGGACTTGATCGTTGCCCTTTCCGGTGCAGCCGTGCGAGACAGCGAAGCACCCTTCCTTCTGCGCGACGGCAATCTGGGCACGCGCAATGACGGGGCGAGCCAGCGAGGTGCCGAGAAGGTACACGTTCTCGTAGATGGCATTGCAGGCAATGGCCGGGTAGCACAGCTCTTCGACGAACTGATAAGATCAGTACGAAATGGCATCTCGACTAATGATCGCGGAGTCATACCTCCTTCCTCAGGTCCTCGATGTAGCACTTGGTCGCGCCAATCTTGAGAGCCTTCTCCTTTGCGGCCTCGAAATCCTCCTCCTGGCCAACATCGGCCATGAAAGCGATCACCTCATAGCCCTCTTCCTGTTTGAAGTTAGCATGAGGACGCAACGCAATTGGGCCGCAATGGCTATCTTGAAGCCATTGCGGTGAATTCGACTCACCAGAAAGTACTTCAGGATGCAGCTGGTGTCCAGACCACCGGAGTAGGCCAGACAGACTTTCTGCTTGGCCATGTTGCTTCGATTTGTAGTGCTGCTGGTTGGAATTGATTGGAAAGAGGTCTGAGGTTGTGAGGTGCAATCCAGGAGATTGGTATTGCTTCTTTCGCGGGCGGTCAAAAAATCGAGCTTGTTGACGCCCGCCGCCGATAACGGGTGACTCGCGCCATTGGCGGAGCGGTCCGCGATAAAACCTGGGGAGACCCTGAAAGCGGAATGCGGTACCGAATCGAGGACAACGTCAAAACCACCCTAATGCACCGCGAAGTGAAAGTCATGTAAGGTACACGATATCCATGACGTCTATCACTTTGCATGAACTCCAACCAAACACACCAACTCTACAACCAACTGATTGAACAATCCCCATGCTCAAAAAAGCCATGTCGACCGCCGCTAAACCCAAGCTCAACCCCACCACCTTCCCACGCCCCCCCCTCTGCGAACCCACTTCCCGCGCCCTCCAAGTGACCTGGCACAACCGCCCCATTGCCACAACCAGCAGCGCGCACTGGGTGCTCGAAACACATCACCCGCCCACCTACTACCTTCCCCGAGACTCGCTCCAAAATCTGACCCTGCACCCCAGCCCGCGCAGCTCCTACTGCGAGTGGAAGGGGCGCGCGACCTACTACGACGTCGAGGACCCAGAGAACCCTGGCGAGGTTGTGAAGGGGCGCGTGTGGTCGTATGATAATCCGAGCGAGTCGTTCAAGGGGATCAAAGGCTGCTTGAGCTTTTACGCGGGTCCCTGGGACTGTTGGGTTGATGGAGAGAAAGTCGAGGCCCAGCCGGGGGACTTTTACGGCGGGTGGCTGACGAGCGATATTGAGAGGAAGGGTGTTAAGGGCGCGCCAGGGACGTTGGGGTGGTAGTCTGAAAGTGGCGTATCTGTCAGTTGAGCGACAGGGCGGAAGGGTGGCGTCGCTGTGGTGCTTGAAATTCGACTTTAGGATGCTGTATTCTATCGGACGCTCTCGTCGTGACCCGTCAACCTTCGCTGAACCGCTATGCCTCGCTGAAATCAGAGTCTCCACCCCACAAGCTCGCACCTGAACCTTTGACTCGATTAAGTCGCAGCCTTCATCGAGTCCATCCTCCCCGTCCCACGGCTGCTGAAAATCGCCATGATCCCAAATCCGACATAGAACAGCGCGAGCGGGTACGCGACCAACCCGCGCATGCTCGTCATCCTGCCCACCACACAAAACATGGCCGAGCTGGAGTACGTGCACCACGCAATCGCCAGCGCCACAATGCAGTACCCGATCAAGCTATCCAGCGGCAGCAGAACGCCGAGCAGACTAGCGAACACGAGCGGCAGCAGACAGTAACCCAACACCGACGAGCTGCGGCCGATCGTGAGCGTTGAGGACATGTTCTGCGACCCGCCGCCGTACGCGTCGTGTGAGCTCGCCATAGCTTGCACGTCGTCTTGTGTGATTGGGGGCGACATCATGCTGAATATGAAGTTGAGGCTGAAGGCTCCAAGGGCTGCAAGGCCGCAGACGTAGCCGAACCACAGTTTGCCCGACTATTCACGGGAAAGTGGTTAACAAACCACCCGCAGTCTCACTTTTGGGAGGGAATGGGATATGCTTACCAGAAGCAAAAACGTGCCGAACAGCCCGCAGAAGAGAAAGGGGCCCGCCAGGTCGGAGTCGTCCATGATGTGGTTGTCAATGCGGCCCATAGGGTTCAGGACGGTTTGTGTCTGCGATGGCATTCCAAATCAGCACTGTCGTTCCGTCCACAATCCCCGGACATGCCTCAACACATCCAGTCTTTTTTTGCAGCTTCCACCACGATTCCCCTTGAATATACGCACCTTCGTACTGATATGCCCAAAATTCACCCCCAACTCCTCCAACAACGGAGGCTCCCCCTCATACCCCTCGGTCCCAAACGCCGCCAGCCACCCCGTCCGCAGCCCCGACTGCCCTGTGCCCATCTGCCCGCTGACGCCCCCCGCCTGCGCGGGGAAAGCCCCGAAGCCGTAGTTGGCGCCCTGCGAGGCATAGTTGGACTGGCCGTAGTTGGCGCCTGGGGGGGAGCCGTAGGTTTGGAAGGGGGTCGATTGGTCCGCGACGGGCTGTGAAGGGTAGGTGGACTGGTAGAAGTTGAGGTTGTTTTGGGCGGCGTAGGCGTTGGGTTGTTGGGCATTCGGGGGCGGGTAGCCGTAGGAGGCCATGTTGGGAGGGGGGTTCGGCTGGGGGGGCGCAGACAAGGGTGTTCGAGTCGTTGAGGTGTGAAGTTGGAGCGTGAAAGTAAAGGTGGTTTAGAAACCGGCGTTTGCGACTGACTGTCAGGCGAGTACAAAGTGGATTGGTCAATGTGCCTTTGGTTGGTGGTATCCAGCGCAAGCTGTCGTCTGGAAGTTGTAGAAACCGGTCTTGGCAGTCAGGGCAAGGCTTCACAGAGCGCCGGATAGCAACTTTTACATTCTACACGTCTTACGCACGCATTCGAGAAGTTTTCACAGTGTGTTGCCGTCATCGTTTGCTCAACAAGTCCACGGTAGGTCTTCACAAACATGCGCACAAACTGAAGGCCGCCCACCGCCTTCCACTCCTCCCCACCGCGACAAAACCACCATGGCGCACCAAGCAGACGCAAAGCGCCACCTCGATGAGCGCGGCTACTCCGGCGTGCTCATCCACGGCGACAACCCTCTCAAACTCTTCGAAAAAGCCGTACGCGATCGCATCGTCGACTCCTACTACTGGAAAGAGCAATGCTTTGGCCTCAACGCCGCGACGCTGCTCGACCGCGCCGTGGAACTGAACTGCATCGGCGGCACGTTCGGCGCCGCGCAAAAACCCACGCCCTTCCTGTGTCTGGCCTTCAAGCTGCTGCAGCTGACGCCCGACCGCGAGGTGGTCGAGTTCATGCTGCAAACGGCGGGGGAGGAGTTTAAGTACTTGCGCGCGCTGGCGGCGTTCTATGTGCGGCTGGCGTGGGAGAAGGATGAGGAGGTCTATACGACGTTGGAGCCGCATTTGAATGACGCGAGGAAGTTGAAGAGGCGGACGAGAGATGGGTGGGCGTTGACATATGTGGATCAATTTGTGGATGATTTGCTGGTCAAGGGGAGGGTTTGCGCGACGACGCTGCCGAAGATTAATGGGAGGGGATTTCTGGAGGATGAGGATCGTTTGGAGGGGAGGGAGAGTGGGTTGGGTGAGGAGCTGGAGGAGTTGGAAAGGGAGGATGAGGAAGGGGGCCAGAACGGTGGTCAAGCCAACGAGGTGGAGAGTGAGGCTCGCAACGGAAACGTCAATGGAGATGCGGTCGATTCTGAGGAGGGGGAGCATAGCGAAAGCAATAGATGAGAAGGCGAACTTCAGCACCGGTGCAAGGGACCACCACGCCATAAGGAGCCCTTCCGCGACCTGGATCATCTGGATCGGAACGGGAAATGCGCGCAAACGAGCAGAGCGCCCAGCACGCCGAGCTAATATCATACCACCCGAGTTCGAACCGATGACAAAGCCCGTCAAAGCAGCGGCCGTCTCTCATTCAAGATAGCTCTCACTGGACCGGAAACACCAACCCTTTTCTCGGCCTCAAGACCATCGGCTCATCCCGCTCCTCGAGCAAACGCTTGTGCTCCCGACCATAGTACAGTCTGTCCCTCAGCGCCCTCATCCTCGAGACGAGCGACTCGGAGGTGCTGTGACTACGGCGTTGGTTGCGCATTTGCATCGTGCGCTCGTCAGTGGCGTAGTCGAAGCTCTCGGAGGGCTCGCGCGCCACGTCCCACGCGGGCGTCATGGCTTTGTAGTTCTCGCCGGCGTGGATAGAGGCCTGTGGGGAGACAAGTCAGCGAGTGCGGGTGTTGGAGTCGCTTGGATGGAGAAGACGGGATCAGAGGTGGAAAAGACAGGAGATGCCTCGTCTGTCTCTCATGTTGCTATCGTGGTAACGATGGTAAACTTACCTCCGATTCTCCCTGGTTCCAGCGAGCTTCTATCTCGTCGAGAGCGATGGGGCTCGCCAGGCTAAGAGTGGCGAGCGAGGTCAAGAGCGTCGCGGGGGCGAGGAGGCGCATTTCTGTTGATGGCTCAATTATGAAATGATACGAAATAATTCGATCACGATTTCACGATGGGTTGAGCGAGCGTGAGAGACCGGGACCAGCCTGAACGAACGAGTGACTTGGATTGAAGGAGCGCTGCCTTTCTTGAAATATATACAGCCCTCCCCCCGCCATGAGCGACAATACCCCTCCCTTACCACCAACCACGGCAGGATCTGCAAGGCTCGCTCAAAAGAAGCGTACCAAACGCCAAATGCTTGTTCTGATAGACTCACGGGGTGGAATGGCGGGCAAGGAGCGCGGCTTTTGTGTTCCGCGCCAGCATGTTGACGTGCTTAGTGGCTGCAAATTAAGGAATGCGCGCACGCTTATTGGCAATCCCTTGCATCGCCTTTGGAACCTTACGTCTCAGCAACATATCTGGAATGATTGGAGGGGTGTGTTACGTCGCTCATGATTCAGCTGTCCTCCATTCTTATCTCACATCGATTCTCGACCCGTGATCCGCCCTTGTCACCGAGGCCAACACAGCCATTCCAAGAAACGACATGTTTGTCCCCTAATCAACGGCCCAGACAATGACACGCGCGAGTTGGGGGACGTGCTTGGACGAACGACGAAGGATGGAGCGACATGTAAGTCGCCAAAGAATGCTTGTTTGCGCCACGAACGAACCCAGTCTAGCCCATGCCCACGGCCATGAAGCCGCCCCCAAACAGACGCCGGACCTCCATCCACTCCAATTCCCGCGGGTAATCAACACCGCCTCGCAGCATCATCCAGGACGCCCAGTCGACCTTCACGCCCGAGCGTGGTCATACACCTGCAGATCAAAAATCAGCAAAATGACCCCAGATTTTCTGCCGACGCGCGTCACATACCCATCGTAAAATCGTGCTCGATCCCCGGTGTGACACTAGCCATGAACTTCAAGAACACGACCAGGTACTGATCGACGCGGATCGCCACTTCCTCGGGCTCGGGCTGCGAGTCCTCGTCCAAGACTTCCCACTCGCCATCGCCTTGTGCTGCGCCTGTACTCTGTTTGCCGAGATCCAGACCCTTCGTCTGATCTACAAGCCCCTCCATGCCCTGCTGCGCCGGCTTCTCGCCGCCTTTCAGCTTCTCCACGCGCAGCTTGAGCGCGGCATCGGCGCGGTCAAGCAGCACTTTCATGACCGAGGCATGTTTGCACGGGTGGACGGAGGCGGTTTTGATGGGCGGGTTCGTGAAGGCGAAGTCCTCAAGTGTGACGGTCTTGTCTTTGTAGTCGCCGACGATGTCGTCCATCATGTTAAGGGGCGGGAGCGGGTTGTTGGATGCGGCATCGTAGCCGAGCAAGTAGAGGCGTGGCGTGCGGTAGTAGGGCGTGTAGGTGATGTAGAGCGTGTACGTCCGAAGGCTGCGAGTGTCAGCTTCGTCCTATTCCCTTCTGAACAGCGCGCCGCACTCACCCTGCCGACTCCCCAGACGCCTTGGTATCTCTTATGATAGCCTCCTCGTCGTCCTCCTCATCCTCCATATCAGGGATCTCCTCCTCCTCCTCCACCTTCTCCCCCACCTGCCCATCCTCTTCAACCGTCCTCACATCCCGCATCCGCATCTCCGCACTCTTACTCATCCCCGCCTTTTCCCCCCCACCACTCCCGCCAGCCTTTAACCAACCCTCATCTCCCTCGCCCCCCTCCCCAGCCAGCATATCCCGGACTACCGCCTCCTCCTCGTCCCCGTCGCCCAGGAAGGCCGCGCCGCCATCCTTCCCCTTCACGCGCCGCTTGCATGGCACCCCGCGCGTGACGAGGAACTGCTTGCCGGCGGGGAAGTAGGACACGCGCTTGTCGGGCGTCGCAGCGTCGGCCCAGCTCCACGAGGGAAATCTGTACACCAGGAAATCACCCGCGGCGAGGAACTCATCGGGTGTAATCTGGCCCGTGGCGCGGAAGGTCGAGGTGTGGTTGAGAGGCGCGAAGCGGTCGCGGAGGGGGTCGATGAAAGTGTGGAGGAGGTTCTGCATCGTGGATGTTTTCTCGTGGCTATGAGTGCGTCGTGGAGGTTTGGATGTTGTCGTGGCGGTGGGCCGAGAGAAAGCGAGGGTAGGTAAGGTATGCAAGATGGTTGCCTCGCAAGATGATGGAGGAGGGGGAGAGACAATCATCAGGCAGGATGGCGGGGCAGCCAGGACGCAATCAGCTGCCGCCCGGCGTTAAGCGCCCCGCGCGCCTCAAAACGCCGATGCACGTGCCCGCTGTCATTCACGACCTGTCTCGGCGACGGGCCGGAATCAACCAACCAACTTCTCCTTTGATTTCAACAGCACAACACATGGCAGTATGTCCGCTCTCGCATAGCCGCATGTGTTTCCTTGTTGAATACGGATTCAAACAGGACAGAACAACGCTTACGCTCATCGCGTACTGGCATTCACAACAGCAAACCCCTTCTTCACGAGGGATCCTTGAGCGCATTTGCCAGATCTATGCAAACAGCAGCTCCTCGCATCGATTCTTCGGATCGACTTACTACCCAAAAGCTCACAAGCAAGCGTACTGGCATGGTAATACGGCCTTGAGACTTTTGGAGCATCGCTCAAAGGATATTGTCTGGACGTGGGAAGGGGTTTAGTCAGCTGACTTTCCCAGTAGCAGTACAATAAAGTCTTGTAAGTTTTGAAGCACCGTTCGAAGCAGACTTTCATGGGCTTGCAATCTTCGTTTCCTCGTTCTCCTATTTGCCTGATCTCAGGCCTGTTGGCGCCTCATCGCGTCCCATCGGTCCTAGCAAGCGGAGTTCGGAGCCCGCCGACAACCAGCGTACGCATTCCGTCACGTTTCCCTGCACGCACAACCTCAAGGCAGCGAATGCCTCTCCAGGCCTCGTACTTCCGGCCGGTCCCGATTCTGTCTGGTGACAGTGAGAAGTATGCGGACATGCCTCTTGGTATCGAGCGTTCCCGGAGTACCCATGGGCGTCAATGGACAAATATAAGACTCCGCTTTGGACGACCGTCGACAGCCAATGCATCAATCAACAACGCATCGAATGCAAACAGATCTAAGACGACCTCAATACTCAATGATCTACGACCCCTACACCGCTGCCATGTCCCCGCCACAGACCAGCACCACTCCCAGCGCGCCACCGTCCAAACGATCAAACTCCAACGACTCGAAACCCAACCCCGAGGTCCAAGAACCTACAGGCAACACGACCCCCAAATCACCTTCAACACCTGTCAAGAGCAGCAACAGCAACAGCAGCATCAAGGCCGCCTCGCCGTCAGGTCTCCACACGCGTCGACTCACGCTCACCGAAATCCCCTCGAGTCCCGTCGAGCGCCTCAAGGAGGAGGAGCACCATAGCGTCGACGCCATCCCCACGGTCTGGGCCGACGATGAAGAAACCGTTCACCATGGTGAGAAACACCGTGCTATTCCCAGCCCGTCAATGCGTAGAATCTGACTCCATGTGTTTTAGAGGCAACGCGCCACCACAAACGCTGTGACGGCGTTGAGACGTCTAGCATCCCCCTAGCGCCTGCTGTTGCTCAAAACCGGTGCAAGAATGCAAACGTTTGCCGGTGCGTACACAAGGTCAATGTGTCATGGTGAGCATCGATGCATCCGCGGTTTTCGACGCAGGTGATAGGCCACCAAGTATTCTGCCGTTGTCGCTCGCAACATTGGTACGTTTCGAGATGATTGCGCTGGGCGCATGTAAAGGCTGCTGCTCCGGCGACAGATGACAGGTCGCGAGCGTTCGAGGTGTGGTATGGGGTTGAAAGCTGATCATCAAGACATTCGGCGCCCAAAATGTATCGTATGTAAGCACCCCCTCGCATCGATGCGGAAAACAGAAAAATGTTGAATGATGCGAGGAACGAGACACTGGCAAATGAGATGTTGAAGACGGGAGCTATCCTCCGGTAGGATCCATACTTTCTGAATGGTCATTAATCGCCCGAGGTTTGCAGCCGGGGAAAGAGTGGCTACATATAAGCTGCCAGTGTGTTGTACAGGTAGTGTCCGTCCCGCATGGAACCTCTCTTGCATATCTCAGCACGAGACAGATGGACACTCAGCACCGATCTGATCCAGAGCTTTCCACCCCCGGCGCGAATGGTGGCAGACCGCCTGGAGCCGAACCGATGCCGGTGGGCATTTGGCAATGATATAAGCTCAATCCAGCAAGACCGGAGCCGATTTGGTGCCCCATTACAAGCTCCACGTCGTCTCAGCCCCTCCCAGATAGCCGTGATATGAATTCAGCTTGGCCGCTCATTCATCCATCCTCCCCATCCTCATCATCCTCATCATCGAGAACCTCTTGCTCCATATCATCAACATCTTCCTCGTCGTCACTCCATTGATCTTCCATCTCTTCGTCTTCAATCTCATCATCCTCTTCCGTAATCTCCTCCCCTCTGGCCTTCTTGTCCGCCTTCTTCTTCTCGACGTTTGCCTTCTGTTCCGCTCGCCTCCTATCCTTCTCTTGACGCCTCCCTTCGTGCATCTTGTCCATTTGCTTCACTTCCTCTTTGCTCTTGTGGATGTACTCGTGCCACATGACCTTGCCACCGCACATTCCTTCCTCGACCTTCGTCAGTCGGAGCTTCAGTCTCGGTCCGATTTCATGGAGCTTGATTCCTTTCTTTTCAACATTTGCTCTGGCGCCCTTCTTCTCGCCGGGGGTTTCCTGGTCGCCCGTCTTTTTGGTGTTCTTGCGTTGCACTTTTTGTGATGTCTGCGCAAGAACCTCGACTTCGGCGTCCGTGTCAGGCTCCGAATCAGAACCTGATGTGAAGCCCTCTCCAGCTTGATTGTCGAGAAGGTAGTCCGCAACGTCATCAAGCTTGCCTAGATTGGGCAGAACACCGCGTTTGCGCTGCCCAGGATGTGAGAGCTTTTCAGCGGCGTCCAAGCGACGCAGGGGTTTCGGTACTGATTTCGCGGTGCGTGTCTCGATTGCATAGTGGCGGAGATTAAGCGTGTAGGAAGCATCATCGGAATTCGGGTCTTGCGGCGAACGGTCGAGCAACATTATGCGCTTGATGCCTTTCAAGGGCGTTGCTGTGGGGTTGATCGGGGGGAAGAGCGATTGAAACATTGTCGTCATAAGAGACTCAAGATGCTTTGGTATTTGCGGTTCTTGCTTCTTTCCGTTTTCTTCCTCATTCTGCGGCTGCGTAGAGAAGTTGTTCATCACCAGCAACGGCGCAGCCAGGTAGTCGTTCCCTCCACTCTTCGGCCTCTTTTGGCTGTGATGCACATCTTTGCTCAGACTGTACTTCTCCACTCGGAAATGCAAGGTAGGGCCCCTCGGTGTCGTCGCAAGTCGCAGGTTCGTGTTTCCACTGCTGCTCCGGCTGAAAAGGAGGAAATGTGTAACGCCTAGAGCGCCGGCCATGGTCGTGTAGTCGCGCAACTTGTTCCCTCTCCTTTCCTTCAGCCTCGTGGCCGTCTGGGGTTCCATCATGGTCCGGACATCCTTCACCAGCTGTGTTACGCTGGGCCCGACTTCGCTCGCGCCGATGCGGATGACCATGCTTTTGGGAGTTCGGTCACCCGCCTTCTTGGGCGCATTGCCAGGCGCAGCAGCTTTCGCGCCGGCATGAGTGCGCTTTTTCACCCTTCGTTTCGCCATTTTAAAGGTTGCTTGAAAGGACTCGAGAGGTGTGAGGGTCTATGCAGTCGCAACTTGAAGCTCTCGGCCTAGAATATTTCAGCGCCGCGCCAAGATTTCAGTCTTGGGTAGATCCGAGATTGTGCTATCTCCGTCTCCCCCCGATCGCCCTCAAAAGTGAGAGCTTTCCCGCTCTCCAGCCAAAATTTTGGGCGGAGCCGTGCAATCGCCAACAGTGACGATGTTCGCAAACAAGAAGAGAAAGTTAAGCCATGAGGGCGCTCCATCGAAGGCGCTGAATTCTAACAGCGTACACAAAAAACCGCGCTCGAGCGTAGATGGAAAGTCACACGAAAAGTCGCATTCAAAGCAGGCCTCGAGCGGAGCAGCGAGAGTACAGAACAAACCAGTGAACTCGGTCACTCCCCGAAAACCTAGTCACACGAAGGCAACGGAGACACTGGCGAGCACTGGCGAGGGTGAAGCATCCGAAGATTCCTCAAGCAATGCATCAGATGATGATCTCGGCGAGGTTGAGAAAGACGCGGCACATAGCACGAGCAGAAATGACGGACAACCAGATGGAGAGTCGGATACGATGGGCAAAGGAGCGACCGAGGACGGAGAGTCGGAAAAGACATTCGCGGATCTAGGTGTGATCGACTCGCTCTGCGAGGCCTGCAGCTCACTGGGTTTCCAAAAGCCCACAGCAATCCAAAACGAAGCCATACCTATTGCACTCGGAGGGAGAGATGTCATCGGACTGGCAGAGACAGGAAGTGGGAAGACGGCTGCATTTGCTTTGCCTATATTGCAAGCCTTGCTGGACAAGCCGCAAGCCATGTTCGGTCTGATCATGGCACCCACTCGCGAATTGGCGTACCAGATCAGCCAGCAATTTGAAGCCCTTGGAAGTCTCATCAGTGTCCGATGTGCGGTCATTGTGGGAGGCATGGACATGGTTCCTCAACAAATCGCTCTTGCTAAGAAGCCACATATCGTTGTCGCAACTCCCGGCCGCTTGCTCGATCATCTCGAAAACACCAAAGGCTTCTCCCTGCGTCAGCTCCAATACCTGGTCATGGACGAAGCAGACCGTCTGCTCGATCTTGACTTTGGACCAATCCTCGACAAGATCCTCCAGGTACTCCCCCACGACAGACGCACGATGCTCTTCAGTGCGACGATGAGCACGAAACTCGACAGCCTCACACGCGCAGCACTGCACAACCCTGTCCGTGTGAGTATCAGCTCGTCGTCATATCAAACAGTCAAGAACTTGATGCAGCGCTACATTTTTATCCCGCACAAGTTCAAGGATGTCTACCTGGTCGCCCTATTACACGAATTCGCAGGGAAAAGCTGCATCTTGTTCACGCGCACAGTGAACGAAACGCAGCGCTTGGCCTTCCTTCTGCGAGCCTTGGGCCGCTCTGCCATTCCCCTACACGGTCAGCTCAGCCAATCGGCCCGCCTGGGCGCACTCAACAAGTTCAAAGCCGGCAGCCGCGATATCCTCGTCGCCACGGACGTGGCAGCCCGCGGTCTCGACATTCCGTCCGTCGATCTCGTCCTCAACTACGACCTCCCTCCCGACAGCAAGACGTACGTGCATCGTGTTGGGCGCACAGCGCGCGCGGGGAAGAGCGGTGTCGCCATTTCAATCGTCACGCAGTACGACATTGAGATTTTCCAGCGCATTGAGAAGGCTCTAGGGAAGAAGCTAGACGAGCATGGGATGGAAAGGAGCGAGGTCATGGTGTTCAGCGAAAGAGTTGGTGAGGCACAAAGGATTGCTGTCACGGAAATGAAGAACATGCACGAGAAAAGGGGCGGGAAGAAAGGCAAGGGGATTGCGGGTGGTAGGGCAAAGAAAGGCAAAAGGGAAGGGATGGATGCAGATGAGGGTTAGTTTTCCAATTGATTTGTACTCGAGTCAGATCTCGTTTAGGTCTCATTCAAATTTCACTTTCTCGAAGTGCCAGTCGGTCAAGCGTTCGAACGCCAGTCCATCGCGTCTTCAGCGTCGGCACCCGCTACAGCTTCAGAATCAGCGTCGTCCATGATCGTGTCGTTGCCAGCGCCGGTCGCGCCATCGAGATGCAAGTTGAACAAGCGGTCAATCGCCATGTCCATCGCGTCTCCAGCTTCGGCACCCGCCACAGCGTCAGTACCAGCGTCAGCCATGATCGCGTCGTTGCCGACGCCACTCGCGCTGTCGAAGTGCCAAATAGTCAAGCGGTCCAGCGTCATGTCCATCGCGTCTTCAGCTTCGGCGCCCGCCGTAGCTTGAGAACCAACATCATCCATGATCGCGTCCATGCCAGCGCCGGTGGCGCCTGAGACCGCAGAGGGGTTGAAGGCCCGCTCCTGGTCGTCGAGGATAGGGTTGTCGAGTCGGCGCCGGGCAGCCTTTGCGACGCCCGATTTTACGACGCGGCCCATCTTTTTGAGTATGTCAGCTTCTGAGCAGAAGCTGCGAGTTTTGTGTGCTTGTGTTCGAGTATGAGTGTTGTGAGACGGAGTGTCAAAAGACGAGTCCGGTGGGAACTATGTATGAAAAAGCACTTCCCAACAGAGCACCCACATGAACGAACAATGCCAGGCAATGTTTCCTTTGCTCTCTCTACCTCGTTAAAGGCCTTGTCAAAGAAATGATCAAAAGGGAAGTTCTTTCGGTCAAAACAGAGGTAATTGTTCAGGATGCTGTCAACAAGGGTCATTGACAATGCATTGATTCGGCACGGAAAATATCGCCTGAGCGATCGTTCCAGAACCAGAAAGTCGATGGGCATTTTCTTAGAGCAGCGTTCGCGTGTTCAGCGTGCCTCAGCAGAAGGCCTGCAGCACAATTGGGCAGACGAAATGGCCAAAGAACCTTGCACGGCGACAGAGCGCTTGATGGGGTGGGCGATTGAACCTTCCCCAGCATGAGTCCATACCTATCAACAAGTAAAGAGATGCGCGTGAGAAGTAGTGAAAGCGGAGTGCAGCGACATGCAAACAGTAAGACGCGTGCACGCTGGTGCCGATCCGGTCTTCGAACGCCCCAGCGCCGTGCGTATGAGATATCACATAACTGTACAGTAAAATCCAGCTCATGTAGCCTCTCCCACCGTTTGCTGCAGTTCAAGTCAGTAATCTCGACACACTTGACGAGCTGTTGGCGGAGCGCACTCACCACCAACCAGTCCATGCCCTCATTCACACCCCGTCCGTCTATCGCAGAACACGCCATTATGCTCCAGTTCCGGTCTTTCAACTCGCCCAACTTCAGCGCCTCACTGATCTCCCCCGCGCCCTTGGCCCCAGGCTGATCCTGCTTGTTCGCAAACACCAATAACGCCGCATCCCTCAACTCCTCCTCATCAAGCATCGCGCGCAACTCCCCCGATGCCGTCTCCAACCGATCGATATCCGTGCTGTCGATCACAAAAACCACAGCGGCCGTGTTTGCATAGTAGCACCGCCAGTACGGCCTGATGGACGTCTGCCCCCCGAGATCCCACACATTGAAGTTGAGGTTCTTGTACGTGACGCTCTCGACGTTGAACCCGATTGTGGGAATCGTGGTGACGACCTCGCCGATCTTGAGGCGGTAGAGTAGCGTCGTTTTGCCCGCGTTGTCGAGGCCTAGGATCAATATGCGGATCTCTTTCTTGGACCATAGCAGGCGGGAGAACATCGATATTGCGCCACCCATCTTGTGTTGCTGTTGTTGCCGCCTGGAGCGGCGGCGGTGGTTCGAGACAAGCAGGTATCGGCCGTTGTTGTGCCGCGCTGCGAGTCGTTGATTGTCGCAATCTGATGTGATCAGTGCTCGAGGATGGGGATGTCCGTGTCTTGCTGGTCGGGAGGAGATTGCGCGTTATCGTGGAAAAGGTCGTGGTTATAGCGGTCGAGATTAACAATGGCGATTGTACTTGTCTGCAATTGGAAAGCATGTCCCCGACGAGTTGAGGTGATGTGAGGTGGCCCGTGAGTAGTCCAAGCGTTGCTTACAAAGCATACAGCGCTACAAAATCGAAAATCTGCCGCGTCCTTTGTCGCTGCGTTCCATACATGCACCAGCTGCAACATCTTCGCTACGAGATGTTATTTTCGCTGAGAATGATGCTTCAACTGATCATTTAGCGCATGTGGTTCCGCGAAAACTTCAGGTACGCATACAATTTCTTTCTCGCGCGATTGGCAAAAGGATGATCAACACTTCAAACGATAACTTCTGAATTCTATGATTCAAAAAACAAAATATTCAAGCTCAACAGTCTGATATTTGCTATCCAATTCTCGCATTGCTTCATATAGCTTGCATAGAGTTAATGCTGACTGGACCTAGTGGCACAGATAGAGACGAACTTCCTGTGAGAAGCGAGTACTGTCGTTCTAGCTTTCTTCATTTACGCTACAATCAGATCAAATCAACTTTCACCTCTTGCTCTACGCTCCCACCGCTTTCAGACTCTTCACCGTGTCCTTGATGCTCTCCTCCAGCGACGTCCACTTCACGCCCAACACGTCCTGCACGCGCTTGTTGTTGATCTTGAACACCCCGGCCTCGGGGTAGTCACCACCAGGCGCGCTCTCGCTGGGCAGCGCATCCTTGTACTCGGGGTAGTTCTTGCGGATAACGTTGGCAATTTCGCGGTTCGAGTAATAGCCGGCAGTGATGAAGAAGCGCTGGTTCCCGGCGTCGGGCTTCTCCATAGCGAGGACATGGCAAAGTGCGAGGTCGCGCACGTCGACCCAGATGAACACACCTGTTGGCGAGAGCTCTTGCTTCATCTTGCCCAGCATCATGTCGCGGACACGCTCGTTGGAGGTGTTCAGGGCGTCGAGGCTGTTAAGATAGTGCACGATCGGGCCAAGCACAAGAGGAGGACACATGGTTGAGAGAGTGAAATTGGGCTTCTCCTTCTCGACGTATTCCCAAGCAGCCTTCTCAGCGAAAGTTTTGCTCGCGCGGTAGCCGTTCTGAGGGTTCTGAACGGCTTCCTCCTGCGTGATGGGGTTCCAGTCCTTCTCGGTGTAGGTGTGGTCTACGCCCTTCTTGGGGTCCACGATCGATGCGAACGAGGATGTGATGACCACCCTCTTCACAGTGGGCGCGCTCTTCTTGATGGACTTAAGGATACCCGTCGTGCCAATGATAGCAGGATCCAAGAGCTCTTTCTGCACGTTGGTCGCGTTGAAGTGGAAGGGGGATGCCGTGTGAATGACGGCCTCGAAGGGCGGGTCGGAGACGACTGCTTGGTCGAAGGCGCCCTCCTGTGCAATGTCTTTGACAATGGCAAAGTCAAGCTTATCCTTGCCAACATTGGGGTGGGCATCCCTGATCTTGCTGGCCTTCTCCTCGGAGCGGACGGTGGTCACGACTGAGTGGCCGTGCTCGAGAAGGTAGTCGACAACGTGGGCGGCGATGAAGCCGGAGCCGCCGGTGAGAAGGACTCTGGTCATTTTGGACTTGTGGTAGTGATATGTCTCGTGGTTGTAAGGAGGGATGATGGAGATTGAAGAGATCAAGTGCACATCTACCATGGGGCCGCGCCACTTGTAAATATATTACTTTTGCCCCCGCCGCTTTACCCCTCGGTGGAGTTTACCGCGAGGTGGGCTATGTCCGCTGTCATGACGGCGGTTGTTTTTCCAGGCTGATGTCATGCTCGGCGTTAAACGACGGAAATGAATACTAATGCTGGACGCCGAGAGGAGAATCATCGTTGGAAGTAAGTAGGATAGTTGATGTACTTGATCATGTTAGAACCTTGCAAGCGTGCACTCTCGAGCACTTGGAGTGAGCTTTACGTAGGACTCCAAGACTCCTCCAAGACGCTGATTTAATGCTGATCAGAATTGAGATCGAACATCCCCGCGGGCGAGGCGGGGAAGGAGACACAGACGGGAGGGGTAAGCCGCGGGACCGGCTGCTCCCGCCACTCTCAGAATTCCGGGTGAGTGCAGCCTCAGCTTCGCGCGCAACTCACTTCGCAGTCTCCTCACCCAGCATTGTCGCTGCCACCACTCCTCATTGCGCTTGCACCACGCGCACACAGTTGTCTCCCGCTCTCGCCACCAAGTCCCTTTCCCATCGGTCAGCTCCCGCGCAGCGAGGCAAAGGACTCAGACCTGTGAGGAACCTTTCCGCACGGTTCGGCTTTGCGAACCAAAGCACACACTTCTCGCGAGTTACAGATAGGCTGACCCATTCTGAACCACATAACCCTGTCAGGAGCTGCCTTGCGACTGTCATTAGGCGCCGGCAAGATGGGTCCGCGCTCTGCATCACCACTCTCCGAGGGCGAAATCGCCAGCGGAGACGAGGAGAAGGCAATTAGCACGAACGCGTCGAAAACACCAGGCGGCAGGGTTAACACATCCATCAGACTTTCCAAGGAGTCTCCATCTCGAGGTGTACAAGGCAAAGGCACTCAGCAGTTCAGAAATGATACATACCATCACTTCCGTGATGACGATCGCGCCGTGAGGCCTCCGCGCCAGCGCTCGCCCTCTCGACGCGAAAGAAGCCGCTCGAGATCTCCCTATCGTGCCGACAAGACCTCATTGGGGGACAAACGTCAGCACGATGACGACCATTACAGCCGCAACATGGGGTCTGATCCGCGACGCTTCAGAGTTCACTACGAAGGGAGAAAGCCACACGACTCGAACATTCACCCTGGCCGACAACACCGAAACTCAGATCACCCTGGGCAAGCAAGAGATCAGGCACAGCTTAATAACCGCAATGGAGGACCTCGCGAGACGAACCGCAAGCTTGAACATCGGGCTCGTGACAGAGACCGGAGCCGCTCTCCCTTCCGTCACGGAAGCGCACAGCCCAGCGCGAGTAAGGTACATTCAAAGACACAGCGGTCAAACACTCCACCAGATAATGCGCGGGACCGTAGCTCAGACACCTCGCGAGGCCAGGATGCTTCATCAAAGCACCCGAGAGACGCCAAAGAAGGGCGTGGTCAAGGGTCGGTCTCTTGGAATTATCGCCCCGAGGCTACATCTGACATTCGCTCCAGGAGCCAAACTCACCCTGAATCGACTACGCAGTCAGAAAACAATGGTGAGGCTGAGCAGAACCTATCAGAGAAAGACATCATCGAGCAGCGCCGCAAGAGACGCGAGGCAATCAAAGCCAGGCACCAGAAGCAGCAACCTTCGTTGCTCGTCCAGGCACTCGACCACAGCACACTCACCGAACTTTCCACGCCGCTTTACGATAGCAGCGGATCGCCATCCGAGCAGCAGTCCCCTCCGCCGAGCACCGATTCGCCTCAGACTCCTCAACGAGACACACCGCCCGAATCTCCCGCAGCCATTAACGTTACGAATGACGAAGATTTGGTGAATCACCGCCAAAGCGACGATGCAATAGCCGAGGATGAGGGGCCTTCAGCAGCGGACTATGACCCCAACATGGACATGCAAGAAGACAGACCGGAGCACAAGAGGTCGGATATGAACGATGGTGCTCCGAACAGATACGCAGAGGAGCGTCCAGCAGCCGTAAAAGGCGCGGTAGAGAAGGAGTTCGACATGTTCGGAGACGATGAAGATGACGGGGACGACATGTTTGCTCCCGCCGACGTCGACGCAAAGACAACGACAGCAGGCACAAAGCAGGCAAAGGCGCTCGATGCGAGCCTGCTGGACAACTGGGACTATCCCGACGGGCACTACCGCATCATTCTCGGCGAACTTTTGGATGGTCGGTACGCCATACAGCAGCAGATCGGCAAGGGCACTTTCGCGACTGTCATCAGGGCTCAAGACACGCGCACCGGTGGCTCGGTCGCCGTCAAGATTGCATGCAACAACGACACCATGTATAAGGCGGGCCAGAAAGAAATGGAAATGCTGGAGCAACTCAACCAGCAAGACCCCGAAGACAAGAAGCACATCATCCGACTGCTGGGTCAGTTCGAGCACAAGGGCCACCTTTGCCTGGTATTCGAGAATCTCAGTGCCGATTTGCGGGAGGTGCTCAAGAAGTTCGGGCGCAACGTCGGTATCAACCTGAAAGCCATCAGGTCTTATGCTCAACAGATGTTTCTCTCGCTGAGTCACTTGAAGAAGTCTCAGATTCTGCATGCTGACCTGAAGCCGGACAACATCCTTGTGAGCGAGAAGCGCAGCGTGCTCAAGATTTGCGATTTGGGCACTGCGTCTTTCGCAGATGACGCTGAAGTAACGCCATACCTCGTCTCGCGGTTCTATCGCGCTCCGGAAGTCATACTAGGCATGCCCTTCGACTATGCCATTGACATGTGGTCTATCGGATGTACTTTATACGAGCTCTACACTGGCCGCATCTTGTTCGCAGGAGCCGACAACAACCAAATGCTCCGGTCGATTCAGGAATGCCGGGGCAAGTTCCCGATGCGCATGCTGAAGCGCTCGACGCTCGCAGACAGACACTTCGACATTGAAGGCAACTTCTTCTCGCAAGAGCGCGACCAGATCACCGGCAAGGCCACTCTGCGCCAAGTCAACTTGAACAAGGCGACACCTGGGAAGGACCTCCGCGCGCGGCTTTCTGGTAACACCAAGGGCATGAAGCCGGAAGAGATTCGAGAACACACTGCCTTCATCGATTTGATGGAGAAGTGCTTGCAGCTCGACCCGGCGAGACGTGTGACTCCCAATGATGCGCTGAAGCACGCCTTCATCGCGCATGCCACCACTCCACAGCCGGTGGAGAAGAGTGCGGCGCCAATCAAGGTGGCGATGAATGTGCAGAGGATGAGGTAGGACCTGTCCTTTGCAAAGGTCATGGGGACGTGGGCGATGGTGCCATGATGTTTGAGACCTGGCAAGCACGGTCATGGTTTGAAGCGGCGCGGGCTTCTCTTCAGTCGAGTGCACAGGATGGTTCGGGATCGCTACTGACTATGCGGAGAGGCAATTGGCTTTCAATGCCCCCCCCCCCTCCTCTGCGCACAACACAGACTACTCAAGAGCACGTGAGGCACCACTACGTAGCAGTACCATCCGTGCATCTTCAACAGTTCTCTCCGTTTAACGAACTCAAGACATCATCACGTGCACCACCTCGTCCTGCCCTCATCCACGGACTGCACACCCGCAACTTACACCGTGAAAGCAGAATCCGCTCGTCACACGCTGCTGTGCGCCGCGACAGAAATTTGCCGCATTCCAACGCCATGCCCGCCACCAAGCTGACCTCAAGATCCTTCCCGTCGATGGGGCGGCCTCGGCGGTCCAGAGCGATGCCTCCCCGCGTGGCCTCACACCCAGTCCACCGAAAACTTCGAGTCACACGGGAGGCCGCGGACGTCCCATCCCTAGCAAGCACATCTTCCTTCTGCCTGTGCCCTTGGAGAGTGGTGGTGGTGGCGGTGGTGTGCTGCGACGTTTGGGAGGTTCCGAAGGGCAGCGCTACCGCGGATCACGGCTACGGGTCACAGTAGTAGTGACTGTAGATGTTGTCATCGATGTATTGTACAAACGCTTAATGTGCGCCAGACGTCGTGGAATCGCCGCACGGTGCGAGGGGAGTGTGGTTCGACACAGTCCGACAGCCGTGTGTACTTCGCCGCCCGCCACCGCCGCCGGGAGCTAGGTAGGCACCCAGGGTAGGTAGGTTGTTTGCCGGGCCTGGTGGTCGTACCTCTCTCGGCCCAGCCTCTGTGCCTCGAAGTACTGTACTTCTGTACCCGCACGAAGGAGCAAATGATAACTCTCACCGAGAGCTCTCACCGGACATGGCACCGGGGGGCGGCGCTGCGAGACTTTTTTTTTTGTCTCGTCTCTGCGGCGAAGCGCGCGCTCTCGCCGGGTACTTGTGTTTGGTACGGCCGGTGACGGGGCCAACGATGCCAACAACGGCGACAACTTTGGAGCTGCAGGAGCTGCAAGTCGTCGCGGCGAAACGTCATCAGCCTACTGGGGGGAGGGGGAGGCGGGGAGGTCACAGATGAGGCTGTGATATACAAGGAGCGCGGCGTCAGCACCGTTGGAATCGCTGTTCGTCGACGCAACTCGCCGCCTGCCCGCTGGCGTGGACAAAGACGATCCGCGACCGAACAGGACAGGGGTCTCGACACGTTGGACAAAGAATCCACCAGAGTTCGAGATTACAACATGGCTTCGTCGACGAACCAACGACGTGGTCAGCTGGACAGCCAAAACCCTCACCTCAAGCTCTCCGACCCGCGGGAACGCTATCGCGGCCCCCCCCAGAGCCCCATCGCCCGAGACCGTGTCTCCGTCGTGTGTCGCCATCCCCACCCACCCCACCCCATGAGCCCGCCGCCATCACGATGTCCCACCGCGCGGGCGACAAGTGCCGCACACACACACACACGCACGCACGCAGCCTCGCAGCACGCGTGAGCGGAGCGGCCGGCCTCACATCCCCGCCACGTGTCCCGCCTCGCCCAAGACTCCCGCGACGCGCAGAAGTACCTCGTCCCCAGTCCTGTAGTAGTCTCGCTCGCCATGGCCCGATCTCATCACGCGGCCGGGGGCCCCGTCGAAGACTGCGCTCGAGAAAAAGGCCCCGGCGAAGCCTGCAAGCACCCCGCCAAGCCGCCCAACGCTGCAGGCAAGATGATGATGCAGCCCCGTGGCATGGCCTGCAGCACGCTCGATCATGATTACACGCACGCAGCAGCAGCGGCGGCGGCAGCGAGGCAGCGCACCACTACTGGTGGTTGCGCTCGCGGGGCAGCGAACGACGAGCAAAGTGTAAGCGGCCGGGGTGGTTGTCGCGGGCGCAAGCCGAGCCACGCATGGCTCCAGCGCGCTGCGAGGCGTCCGGGCTGGCAGAAGCGGCACTTCGCTTGGCTGCCTCCTGCTTTTCGTGCGCGGGACAGCCGGCAGGAACTGGGGCTGTGCCTCCCACGCAGCGGGCAGAACGGGTGTGCTTGGGGGAGGGGGGGGCTGGCTCGGGGGGGGGGGGGTTGG
>SGQK01000023.1:0-220779 GCA_004216415.1 Aeminium ludgeri
TCATTCTCCAGAATTTCCCTTCTCGTCGCGGGCTCTTCTCTTCCTCATCTTCCCCTCTTACCCCCTCTACCTCTCCCCACCGCCCCTCCCTCCTCCTTCTCCGCCCCGCCGAGCCCGCCCCGACCGCCGACAGTCTGAGGAGCACGCGTCCAGCTCATCCTCCTCCGCCCGCCGGTCACCGCATCTCCGACGCCCCCACCCCCACCCACGCCCTCCTCCTCCCGAGCCCGCCGACGAGGGGATGCGGCCGCCCTGCATTTCTCTCTCCTCGCCCCCCGCCAGCACCACCGCTACCACCCATCGCCTGCTGTCCTGCATCCGTCCGACGGCGCCGTCATGGACTTGACCTCGACCCTTGGCGGTCTGCGCATCGCCAATCCGGACGAAGACGATGACCGTCCGAACTCACCTCCCACCGCTACCACCTCGCCCGCTCCTCCACCTGCCACCTCCTCTCCCACTCTCGTTCCTCACTCTTTGCATTCATCCCACGATACCGTTACGCGATCCCAGCGCCCCGGCCTTTTACCTACACTTTCACATCAAGATACACCGCCAGAAGGGGACGGCCTCGGCTTCGACCCCACAAACTACGAGATACACAATGGGGAAGATCAGAGGTCTCGCTCACCGCTGCCACAGCAAGACGATGACTTTTACCGATCACAACCACAATTGTACGGCTCCCCTGGGCCCGATATGGCAATGGCCCAGCCCGGTCAGCAGCCGTATCAATATCAGACCCACGGCCCTCCATATCGGCAACCCAGTGTCCAGCAAAAAGGCCCCACACGTCCGGTGAGCAGTTTGTACCAGCAGCCAAACACATCGACCAGCTCCACTGGCTCCTACCGGTATCGGGAAGAGCTGAACTCGGCGGATGGGAATGCGGCTGGTCTGGCGAGGACGGGGTCGCGGCGCATCATTCCGGGTCAGCCCCCCTCGCGAGAAGGCAGTCGGGTATACAGGCAGAGCGGGCAGCAGCTGGGCGCAGGAAACGGTCCATTGCCGCCTCGGAGAAATTCCAAGCGCGTGCGAGCGCCCACGAACGGGTCGGGATCAGGATATGAATCCCCGGCAGGGTCATATGGGGCAGCTAGTTCGCAGCAGCCACCCTCAGACGATTGGAGAGAGCGAGGGGCTGCCGTGGGCGCGAAGCAGGAGATGGACTCCAAGGGCCAGATGCAGACGAGAACGATAAAGAAGGGCGTGAAGGATTTCAACTTTGGGCGTACGCTGGGCGAAGGGTCATACTCCACCGTTCTGGCGGCTACGGACCGGCAGAACCTGAAGGAGTACGCCATCAAAGTCCTGGACAAGCGGCACATCATAAAAGAGAAGAAGGTGAAATACGTCAACATTGAGCGCGACACGTTGAACCGGCTCACGGAGCACCCTGGGATTGTTAGGCTTTACTACACATTTCAGGACGAACGGTCGCTATATTTTGTTCTGGATCTGGCGTCAGGGGGCGAGCTCCTGGGCGTGTTGAAGAAGATGGGCTCCTTCGATCTGGAGTGTGCGAGTTTCTACAGCGCGCAGATACTGGACAGCATAGCCTACATGCACTCGCGGGGGGTCATTCACCGCGATCTGAAGCCGGAAAACGTCCTGCTCGACCGCGACATGCATACGAAAATCACCGACTTCGGAACAGCAAAGATTCTGCCAGATCCGAATCCTAACAGTGCTCCAAGCACAGCCATGGCCCCTGACATGGTCCCCGGCAACCCGACCGACGGCTCGGATAACAACCGAGCTGTGTCGTTTGTCGGCACGGCGGAGTACGTGAGCCCTGAACTGCTTCGCGACAAGAATGCGTGCAAGGCCTCCGACCTGTGGGCCTTTGGTTGCATCGTTTACCAGCTCTTGGCCGGGCGCCCACCCTTCAAAGCAGCGAATGAGTACCTCACATTTCAGAAGATACTCTCGCTAGACTATTCTTTCCCGGACGGCTTCCCACCCGTCGCCCGCGACCTGGTCGAGCGCCTCCTCGTTCTGGAGCCCGCGCACCGTCTCCCGGTCGAGCACATCAAGAGCCACCGCTTCTTTGACAACGTGCAGTGGGGCAAGACGCTCTGGCGACAGAAAGCACCCCGACTAAAGCCCTACATCCCGCCCACGCCCGAACCCATCCGCTTGAACGGCAGCCAAGGCGGCCCCCAACCGACCCCTTCGCACCCCTCATCCCAGCCTCCCCCCCAACGACCCCAACTCCGCGGCGTCACGGAGCTTCCCCCGCCCTCCCAGCTCGACATCGATTGGTCTCCGGTCTTAACCCACACCAACGAGCGCATCCTCAAACTCGGCAACATGATCGTGCACAGCTCCCCACGCGCGCCCTCCCCGAACCGCAGCGCCGGCACCAGCGCTTCCGCCGACACCGAGTCCCCGCCCCCGCCCCCGCCCGAGAAAGACCGCCCCCGCGGCGGTTTCCGCAGCTTCTTCGCCGGAGCCACCACCAAGAAGCGCGAGCGCCTCGTTATCGTCACGTCCCAGGCGCGCATCGTGATTGCCGCCGCCGGCGGCAACGAGAAGAAGGCCAAGATGGACATCGACTGCCTCGGCAGCACGCAGGCCGGCACAGGCGCGCGCTGGACCAGCTGGAACGACGCCGCGCGCGGCGTCATGGGCTGGCGCATTGACTCTGTAAGCCTCTTTCCCCATTTCCAACCCACACCACCCCCAGACCAAACAGAGCTCAGCTAACACGTTCCTCCGCCAGCGCGACAAACACCTCACCTTCGAAGACCCGCGCGCCGCCGCCGACCCCCCGGGCTCCAAATTCTCCACACGCGACTGGCTCGACGCGCTCGAGACCGCGCGCGAGCTCGCCCTCGCTGCATCCTCCTACAGTCTCAACACGCTGCCCTCGTCCGCCGGCGCGGGCGGTTCCGAGGCGCCCGGCGGCGCCGATGGGAGTGGCGGGCGCCCGGGCGGGGCGTTGCGGAAAATGCATACGGATGATTCGTTGGCGACGTTGGGGAAAGATGGGAGTGGGGGCGGGACGACGGGGAGGAAGAGGTTTAGTAAGAGGCATAGTAAGAGTGGGTTGGCGGCGGTGTTTTAGATGGGGCTGGGGGGTGTGGTGTGGTGGTGCGGTGTGGTGTATGGCTGTGTCGACGATTCAAGGATCTGGATCGCGTGTGCGCGGAGCTTGTGTCCTCTCTTTTGTCACCGCTGCTGTGGGCCGTCGTCTCCGTGGCCGGGGGCGCGATCCTTCCCTTGCTCCGCGTCTGCCCTTTTTCTCTTCATGACTCTGACGATTTTTCTCTCCCCCATTTCTAGATCTACGCAGCGGCTTGTGATTCCTTCGCGTCTTTTGTTGGGATGGGGGTTTCTATCTTTATCTTCTATGTGGCTCTCCTTTTTTTTTTCCTTCCTTGTTTGAGTTGGGGGAGGGTGGGCGGGGGATACCTTTTGTTTGGTTCCTGTTCTTCGAGTTTTGATTCTGCGGCGGGTGTGCTTTGGAGGAGCGCCGGGATGCCGGACGGACAGAGTGGTAGAAGGTTGACTGGCTCGCGGTGTGGGTGAAGTTGAGGCGGAGGCGGAGCTGGCGGCTTGGTGGCGGCTTGGTGCATAGGGTAGGGTACGTAGGCGGGTATGGGGACAGCGGGCTGGTTTTCGGGACTCTCTCCATTGCCTCACTTCTTTACTTCTTTCTCGTCGACTAGCAGGACTGGGCGGAGCGGGGGGCTCTGGGTCGTGCGGATCTTGCGGCAGGCTTGGAATGCCAATGCTGCTGCGCATGCCTCGAAGGGCTCCATGCGAGCTCGAAGGGCTTGGGCAAGGAGCTGAGCTCCATCTCCCTAGAGACGCCACTACTACCGTGGTTGCCTGCGAGGCTTTGCGGATGAATGCTACGACCCACACGTGGTTGTTGGTCTCCACTCCCCGGCCGATGCGGCTGGGGGGCGGCACTGCGGGGTGAGGGTGGAGGCGAGGAGGAGAGAGAGGTACATTAGCATGTCAACCGGACCCGAGAGGTACTGAGCTACGCTTCCACGTGCGCTGGCATTGGGAGGTATTCGCGCCTTCCTGCTCAGTACTCTTGCGTGCGTACCTCTGAACATACGGAGCTCGGAAGGCCTGGTCGGGACTAGCTGCAAGAGGTACATGCAACTGCTACTAGAGAGTAAGGACTTTCACGTGGCTTTTTTGTTTCCTAACCAAGTCGCCACCAGGTACTCTCGGAAGTCTTTAACCCGGGAGAAGCGGTACAAACAGACCGGGGACGACAATCCTAGTCCCGGGTCAACAAACCTTTTACCAAGACGCTATATAGCATTGCCTTGGAACGGAGTGCCTCGTCGTCGACAACGCATGGTGCCTCGCCTGGCTGAATGTACTTGGAGGCGTCTTGATAGCGCCAATTCGCCTGGCAATCAGTCATGGCGCACACTCGTTATCCCGCGCGGAAGCGGCCATCAACATGGTCGATTGCAATCATCGGAAAGGTCCAAGACGGGATTCGAGCGAAGGACGCTTTAGCTCGCCGCTCCCGCATTCTTCCCCAGATGCAATCATGCTCCTTCCCCACTTTGCATTCAGCCGGGACGGAGGCGCGTGCGGGGGCCGACTTCACCTTGCAATTTTCCCGCCTCTCGTGACTCTTGCAATCTATCCACAATGCAGCACACCAGCATCAACGCGGCGTGGCTTGCCTGGGCGCCGCCGTCTGCTCGCTCGCACGGCGCGGAGACGCTCCTCCTGGACTGACTCGTCGTCCGAGCCGCATCGTCGCCTGGACTGCACGTCATGCGGCGGTGGGTGGAGAGGTAAGGTAGGTACCAAAGAAGGATGTTCCGGTATGCATTGTCTTCCTCCGTTGTCGAGGCAGGTACAAAAGACGGAGGCTTCGGTACCCGTTGCTTTCCAATACCGCGATCCTCCTTTCGCATCTCGGTCGCGTCTTCCTTCCCCGTCCCCCGCCATCGACCATGGGCGTCCTTCGCACCCTGAGCCTCGCGCTCGCCGGCGCCGCAACCCTTACTACTGCGCAGTCGGACTACGGCTCGAGCAACGACTCGCTCGCCAACGCGCCCTACAAAGATGCCGGCGTGCCCATCGAAGAGCGCATCTCCGACCTGCTCGGCCGCATGACGCTGCAGGAGAAGGCCTCGCAACTGATGCAGGGCGACATCAGCAACTGGCTCAACACGACCTCGGGCGAATTCAACCAGACCGGCCTGGAAGAGAGCTTCCACCAGAAAGCCGGCTCCTTCTACGTCGGCTACCCCATCAGCTGGGAGTGGCTCGCGGACAACATCAAGGTCGCGCAAGATTATGCCGTCAATGAGACGCGCCTCGGCATACCGGCCATCGTGCAGACCGAATCGATCCACGGTTTCCTCATCGGCAATGCCACCATCTTCAACAGCCCAATTGCCTACGGCTGCGCTTTCAACCGCTCTCAGATCCATGAGATGACGACTCAGATCGCTCGCGAGGCCCAGGCTCTGGGTGTCAACCAGCTGTTTGCTCCAGTGGTCGATCTCGCTCGCGAGCTGCGCTTCGGCCGTGTCGAGGAGTGCTTCTCCGAGGACCCGTACCTCACCGGCGAGTACGGGTACGCGTATGTGGATGCGCTGCAGAGCATGAACATCTCGGCTCAGGTCAAGCACTTTGCCGGTTCGAGCGGCGTCGAGCAAGGCCTGAACACCGGTCCCGTGCACGGGGGCGAGAGGGAGCTTCGCAGGACCTGGTTGCCGCCGTACCACAAGGCCATCATTGGCGCCGGTGCGTGGTCTGTGATGAGCGCCTACACTTCCTACGACGGTGTGCCTTCGGTCTCGGACTACCACCTGCTCACCCAGATCCTGCGCGAGGAGTGGGGCTACGATTACTATGTCATGTCCGACGCTGGCGCGACCAACCGTCTCGCGGACCCGTTCATGATCTGCCCCGAGCCCCTGAACGACTACAATAGCCCCATCACCGAGGGAAACGAGTGTGTCGCCTTGGACGTTCTCCCCGCTGGCGGTGACGTCGAGATGGGCGGTGGCAGTTTCAACTTCCGCTCGATTCCCCAGCTGGTTGAGGCCGGCCGCATGGAGGAGAGTGCCGTCGACACCGCCGTCAGCCGCGTCCTTCGCGTCAAGTTCGCCATGGGTCTCTTCGAGCGCCCGTACGAGTTCGCGCCCCAAAGCGAATGGGAAGGCATCATCAACAACGACTACGCGAAGAAGCTTGCTCGTGAGCTCGACCGCGACTCGATTGTCCTCCTCAAGAACGACGAGGAGACGCTGCCGCTCGCCAAGAACCAGAGCGTCGCCGTCATCGGCCCGATGGCCGATTTCATGAACTACGGCGACTATGTCGTCTTCGAGTCGTCGTTGCGTGGTGTCACGCCTCTCGACGGCGTCCGCAACGCCATGGGCAACAACGCCTCCATCACCTACGCGCAGGGTTGCGAGCGCTGGAGCAATGACGAAAGCGGGTTCCCCGAGGCCATCGAGGCCGCCGAGGGCGCCGACGTGGCCGTCGTCGTCGTGGGCACCTGGTCTCGCGATCAAGGAGAATTGTGGTCAGGACTGAACGCCACGACTGGGGAGGCAGTCGACGTGGACGACCTGTCTCTCGTCGGCGCCATGCGGCCCCTCCTCGAAGCCATCATCGCCACCGACACCCCCACCGTCGTCGTCTTCCAATCCGGCAAACCCATCACCGAGCCCTGGCTCTCCAACACGACGGCCTCACTCGTGCAGCAGTTCTACCCCGGACAAGAAGGCGGCGACGCGTTGGCCGACATCCTATTCGGCTCCACCAGCCCCTCAGGCAAACTCTCCGTCTCCTTCCCGCACTCAGTCGGCAACCTCCCCATCCACTACGACTACCTCAACTCCGGCCGCACATACAACCCGGGCTTCGAAGGCGCCGACGGCGAGCTGTACTTCGGCCGCCAGTACGTGCTCGGCACGCCCATGCCCTGGTTCGAGTTCGGCTTCGGCCTCAGCTACACCACCTTCGACTACAGCAACGTCACGCTCTCGGCCCGCAACGTCACCGCCGCCGAAACCATCACCGCCTCGCTGTCCGTCACCAACAACGGCACACGCGACGGCGCCGAGGTCGTGCAGATGTACGTCCAGGACGTGCTGGCGTCGGTCGATCACCCCAATATCGAGCTCAAGGGGTTCGAGAAGGTGCACATTCCCGCCGGCGAGACAGTCGAGGTGACTATGCAGTTGGCCGTGCAGGATTGCGGTGTCTGGGATCGTAGGATGCAGTATGTGGTTGAGCCGGGTGAGTTTGTCGTGTGGGTTGGGTCGAGCAGTATGGATTTGCGGGGGAATGCGACTTTTCATGTTGGATGAGGGGGGTGAAGGAGACGGGCAGGTTCGGTTGCGTGGTTGTGGTGTTCGGGGAAAGTTGATGTAGTATGATAGTCGAAGACAATGAAGGGATTCGTGAATGCTCGGGTCGTTCGGCATCATATCCTGCCTGCCAACGGAGATTGCGTACTACTTGTGGCGCTGTAGGCTGTCTGCCATCGTACTTAGTCGAGACATTGCCAGTCGCCCCTTTTCATGTGCCTGCCTTTTCTTGAGGTGAAGTTCCGAGCGTCGTGGATCGGGGGAACGATCGGGTCTGTCATCAAACATGGCTTGTGAAAATACCTTATTCCGGGCCAACAAGAACGAACAATTACACCCCAAGTACATAGACTCAATCAATACTCACATCAATCATTCCCAGTCGTCGGGCATTTAAGGAGGGGTCGGGTCAAGGCGGAGATGGCGGCGGTGGTGAGCCCCCGGACCACCCTCTGCCCCTCCATCCAGCCATTGCTTGGCTGAGCATCATGTCCATCCGCCGACACGTCGTTGCGCGTGGGGATCGCGTCGCCGACATCATCCATCACCCGCATCAACCCCATCACCACCCACCCCCCGTCGCCGTCGCCCAAGCCGCGCGAAGTCGTCGCAGTCGCTTCGCCAAGCCGCACCGCGCGCCTCCAGACATGAATTATCCCCCAGCGCAACGCGCCGCGCCCTCCGCGCGCAGAGGTCAGTCGCCCACCCTCCCATCCATTCCACCCCGTCCACCCACACCCCATCCACCCCTCCTGCCCCTAACCCACCACCACCACCCACCATGCCCCCCGCGACCCCCGCCCCGCGCGGCCACAACCGCAAAATCAGCTTCCAAGACCTCGCGCTGACCTTCGCGCGCCCGACCCCAGGCATCGGCCCCATGGTATCGCAGCAGCCACCGGGCCCGCCCGCCCCCCCGCAGCTGAGCCAGCAGCAGATGCAGCAGCAGCAGCTCGAAGCCACGCGGCGCAACGACCTCGCGCGCCGCCAGGCGAAGAAACCCACCGACCGCGAGATCCCGGACGAGCTGGCGGATGTCGTGGTCGGGGATGGCGTGGAGCGGTATAAGGGGTTGAGGGATGCGGAGAGGAGGCTTGATGCCGTTATGATGAGGAAGAGGTTGGATGTGAATGATAATTTGCAGAGGCGGTATGCGCGGCGTGAGGGCGTGTTGAAGGTGTGGGTGAGCAATTCGGCCGAGGGGCAGCCGTGGCAGGTCATTGAGGAGGGGGGTGGGGGGTTGGCGGAGGATGGGACGTTTGATTTTGGGGAGAGCGGGCAGGCGACTTTTCGCGTGCGGGTGGAGGGGCGGTTGGTGGAGGAGGGGGGGGAGGCGGAGGAGGACGAGGGTGAGGGTGAGGGGAAGAAAGAGAGGGCGCGCTTCAGCCACTTCTTCAAAGCCATCACGATTGATTTCGACCGCAACCCGGCGCTGCAGCCGGACGGGTACAGCGCGATTGAGTGGCGGAAGCCGACGCCGCAGGCGCCCAACTACGACCCGGCTAGCAGCGAGATCAACTTTGACAGCCTGGAGTTTGAGCGCAAGAGCGACGAGAACATCAATGTCACCATCAACTTGGTGCGCGACGATAAGAACGAGCGCTTCCGGCTGAGCGAGCCGCTGGCCGAGATTTTGGACACGGATGAGGAGGACCGCGCCGGCGTCGTGCAGGGCATTTGGGAGTACTGCCGCGCCATGGGTCTACAGGAGGACGAGGACAAACGCAGCATCGTCTGCGACGAGCCGCTGAAACGCGTAAGCCCCCCCAAACCCTCACCACACAAGCAACCACTAACCAACCACCCCCCTCCCAGCTCTTCAACCGCGACACGCTCTACTTTCCCTACGTGCCCGACTACCTGGCACCGCACCTCTCGCCCCTCCCGCCCATCCAACTCCCCTACACCATCCGGGTCGACAAACCGCACATCACCGCCGGCTCCCCGCCCACAACCTACACCCTCCGCGTCCCCCTCCCCAACCCCCTCCACGCCCACCTCGCCACGCACCACACCTCGCGCGCGCACCTGGCCGACCTCCAAACCATCGTGCGCACCGACGACGACCTCGCGCTGCTGGTGCAGAAGCTGCACCAGACCAACGCGAAGCGCAAGTTCTACGAGAATCTGGCGCGTGACCCGGCGAGCTTCGTGCGCAGGTGGACGAGCAGTCAGAGAAGGGATTTGGAGGTCGTGATGGCCGAGGGGCTGAGGGGGGATGTGGCGGGTTACGGGGGCGAGGAGGGACCTAGTGAGGAGTGGAGGCGGGGCGGGCCGGAGGGGGTTTGGGGCAGCCAGTTGGCTAGCGAGAGTGTCGGGTTGTGGTTGGCGAGGAGTTCTAAGACGTAGGCTTGCGCTGCAGATGATAGGCGTGTGGGGGACACTGCTTTGAGCGACGTGGAGTTGATCCAGCTCGATTTCCCCCAAGGAATCGGAACGAGGTTCCTTACGCTTGCTCGGCTCGGGGAGGTCCCGCGTCGCGTGTAACGGGGGCGTTTTTGAGCTTATCCGCGCCGCTGTACTACCACAATGCTACAGTACTACGGCCCATCCAGGCCGCTTCACAAGCAACCGAACAACAACCCAAGCCCCCAAGCCCTCCCCTCTCCAAAGCCGCCACCTCCCCTACTGCGCCTTCGCCCCGCCCTTCTTCCGCCCCTGAACAAAATGGAACACGCTAATGAGGTGGTTCGCCGGGTCGCAGAACTCCTTGCGCACACCCGCCAGCAGCACCATGGTCGCCTCGTAGCTCCAGCCCATCACCCGCGTCAGCAGCGCCAGCGTGAAGGGCTCGAGCGACGCGCACATGTGCTCGCGCTGCAGTTTGCCGAGAGTTTTGTTCTTGCCGCCTTTGGCCCAGGGGCCGATGGGGATCTGGGGCGGTGCCGCGTTAGTGTGGGTGCTCTCATGGAAGGGGGAGGGAGAGGGGTGAAGTAGGGAGGAATAGCAGCGACTCACGACCTTACCTTAACAACGTAATCGCGCACCTCCTCAAACCCCGCTCCGGCCATAAACCCCTTCTGCTCCGTCGCCACATTCATCTTCTTCCCAAACTTGGTCGACGCCTCATCGCACAACTTCTGCAACGTATCCAGATTCGGACTCCGCTCCAACCCGGGGTCCGTCTCACTGTGCACCCACGCCTCGTACTCCTGCATCTCGCACCACCCGCCGGGCCGCAGCGAGTCGAGCACACGCGCGTAGAAAGCCGGCCAGTCGCCCACGCTGCCGCCGAGGCCGCGCGCGTGGATCAAGTCGAGCGCTTCGTCGCCGCCGTAGTGGAAGGCGGACTCGCAGTCTTCGATGTAGAAGCTGCAGTTGGGGGGCACGAAGGCCGGTTGGATGGGCGAGATGTCCGTGCCGATTACCGTGGCGGCTTCGTGCTCGTCCGCGAAGTCGATCGCCCAGATGCCCGTGCCCGTGCCGATGTCGAGGGCGCGCGTCACTTTGTTCGTGTCGATTGGCGCGCGGAGCAGGGCGCCGTCGAGCGCGAGGCGGAAGATGTGGTGGTGCTTGAGGGGGGCCGGGTTAGCCGTCCGCGCTCGTGGTGTATTTGCGATGGGGGGCTTACGAGGTCGAGGCGCTCCTGTTCGGCCTCGTCGTTGGGCAGCGGGTAGGCGCCGGCGTTGAAGGCGTGGTAGCGTCGGCCGTTCTCATATTGGTAGTCGAGTACGCTGCTCGCGAGCGAGGTCGAGGCCGAGCTGCGGTAGGACGTGCTGTCCGATGCGTGGCCGCTGTCGCCGTCGGCGGAGCCCTGGGAATGGAGTTGGTAGTCTGCGTGGATCTACGGAGGATGGACGCGGTAAATGGCTGCGATCGAGTTTGCTTGGTGGGTTGGAATGATATGGGTACTTCGTGTGGGATGGGAGTACTAGAGATTCTTACGGTGTCCGGCTCGAGGTCCGTCCGGGTCTCGGCCATGTTTATTGGTCAAGACGGATGCGGGTTGGGGTTTTGGTTCATGCGAAGTAGCACTCCGATATTTTGGTCCGACAATGATTTGTTTTCTAATTGATGCGCGTGGTTCGTGGGGTCTGTCGATGGTGACGAGCGGAAGGCAGACGTCAGAAAAGACGAGGCACCCAACACACGCACGACTCGATCCGGATGGTGGGCGAGGACCCCTGCTGGCGCAAATCCCCTCTTCATAATATACGGCGGATAGACCAGTGCGAAGGACCGCTGCAGGCGGGCGGCTTCCGCCAAGTAGTGTGGACGTCGCTTGAGGGCAGCTCTGAGACTCGCCACTCGATCCGACTGGCCGTCGCGGAAGGTGTGGACTGGAGGAGTTGATGTGCCGCCCGCCCGCGCCCTCCCTTCCCTGCCACCCCACCGCGCGACCACCACACTGTGATGACATATGCACCGCCGTTTTGCCATTTCTCGATATGGGTGCCGACCTCTCGACATGTCCGCTCGTCGCAGGAACGAACGAGGAAAAAATGCTACACGCTAGACTCGAACACATACCCACGACACATTGGGCGACAACATGACGACCCTTCAAAGCACCACGACTCGAGCACGACAGCCCCTCTTCAGCAATACCCAGCCGAGGCTCGTCTTGGAGGAGCTTCCTCAATGCATCCAACACGCGGCACACTAGCAGACACGATGTACAGTAGTCCCGGCCGGCAACGCATCTGAGCGAGTTGGGCGTGACAACGCATGCATACCGCTCTGCACGGGTCGTGGCTGCTCTTATCAATCGACCATCTTCACCGCGAACCAGCGGCGTCGAAAACCCATATCCATGTCTGTGGGGTCGCGTCTGCTCGCTTCTGCCGCACGTCTCTAAAAGTGGCAGTCCCACTCGTCTTTTTTCTTGACTTTTACCAGCTGGATGGTACCCCAGGATGAGCATGGCAGTTCTTCTTACCGCACTGCTGTTGCCGGTCACGTCGTTGGCTGCTCTAGCCGTCTATCGTCTGTATCTTCATCCGCTGGCCCGTTTCCCTGGTCCCAAGCTGGCGGCGCTGAGCAAGTGGTGCGTCTCCAAGGGCCGTGACCAAGAAGAAGAAGTTGCCAGCTGAATCCACATATCCAGGTATGAAGCCTACTACGAGATTCTTAAGCAGGGCCGCTTCACCTTCAAGATCGACGAACTGCACGACAAATATGGTGAGCCCTCCTCCTCCTCCTACGGCAGCTTGCAATCCGAGTCCGCTGGCTGAAACACGTCGACCAGGCCCAATCGTCCGCATCACGCCTGAAGAGCTGCACATCCGTGACAGCGAGTTTTTCGACACGCTGTACGTGAAGCACCCTAAAGCCAGCCGCTATGAGTGGATGTCGGGGCGCTTCGGCAACAATGGCTCGACCTTTACGACAGCGGAGCCGGAGATTCATAAAATGAGGCGGAGTGCTTTGACGAGCTTGTAAGTGGGCGTCGAGCCTTGCGTGCGGTCTCAAAACTCATGCGATATTGAATCAGATTCTCTCGCCGCTCCATCCTCAGCTTCGAGGATGAGGTTGACCAGAAGATGCAATTGCTCTGTCAGGGCATTGCGAAGACGAAGAGGGAAGACGGCAGGGAGCTGGCAATCTCGCATGGCTTCGAAGCCTACTCTGGCGATGTCATCACCCAGTACTCGTTTGGTTTCTCGTACGACCACCTCAAGTCGAAAGATTTTGAGGTGAACATGGAAGCTGCGTTCATGGCGGTCAGCAAATTCGGTCACACCGCTCTGCAATTTCCGTGGATGCCAATGGTAGGGATTACTCGCTGGCTTCTCGACTCTCCGCGCCTGTCGCTGACATACCGTAGGTCCTGAACCAACTACCCGATTCCTTCGTAGCGTGGATGAACCCGCCCCTGCAGACCCTCCTCCAGCTGAAGAAAGTGAGTCCACCGCCCCAACCTCCGCCCTAACAACACACCTGATTGAACATACTCAAGGACGTCCGCACCACCCTCGAGGAAATCACCCACAACGAAAAAACCGGCGTCGCGCAACCAACGCACCCGACAATCTTCCACTCCCTCCTCCAATCCACCCTTCCCCCCTCCGAAAAATCCAAAGACCGCCTAGGCGACGAAGCGCAAACCGTCCTGGGCGCCGGCGTCGCCACCACCGCCTGGGCACTCACCCACGCCATCTACCACCTCCTGGCCTCGCCCACGCACCTCAGCACCCTCCGCGCCGAACTGCAGACCGCCATCCCCGACCCCGACGCCCCGCACGCCTTCGCCCACACCCGCCTCGAGCGCCTCCCCTTCCTCTCCGCTTGCGTGCGCGAAGCCACGCGTCTCAGCATCGGGTCCTCGATGCGCAGCCCGCGCGTGCTGAGCGAGCCGCTGCCGTTTCGCAGCTGGGTCGTGCCGCCCGGTTGGGCGGTGTCGATGTCGATTCGCGATGTGCATTTTGACGAGGGCGTGTATGAGGACGCGGGGGCGTTTGCGCCGCAGCGGTGGCTGCCGACGGAGGATGGAGGCGCGCCGCGTGCGAAGGACGGGGAGCCGTTGGATAGGTACTATGTGCCGTTTTTGAAGGGGGTCAGGATGTGTTTGGGGATGAAGTGAGTTTTGCGCCTCCCCCCCCCCCGTGGTGGAAAGAAATGTGCTGACGTGTTTTGCCCGTCTGGAAGCCTGGCGTACGTGGAAATGTACAAAGCGCTCGCGGCCGTGGTGCGGCTGTTCGAACTCGAGCTGTTCGAGACGGACGCGTCGGACGTCGATCTCGCGCATGACTTTGCGTTGCCGAGCCCTAAGCTTGATTCCAAGGGCGTGCGGGTCAAAGTGCGGGCGGTCGAGGAGTGTGCTTGGACGAGGGGGGAGGCTTGAGACGAGCACGGGGTTGGAGAAGGGGGGGTGGTGAATAGGAAGGTTGTGGAGGCTTTGCTGCGCTGAATTATGCTGATTGCTCCGTTCTTGGCCGGTGGGTTGTTGGATGCTAGGGGATGTCGCGTGTGTTCTTGATGAGCGTTGGAAGGCGCTGCAGTTGTACACACTGATTATCGTTGGAAGACGCGGTGGGGATATTCTTGAACATAGTCAGCCGACCAAACGAACTTTGCTGTCAAGCATCACGCAACATAATGAAGGGCTTCTGGAAGCACAGCGCAAGCAATACAACACATACATCGTCACCGCCCCCACCAACCAACCCCTCAAACCAACCTCCTCCCCTTCCCTCTGCCCGTCCCCGCCGCCGCCCCCACACCACCCGCACCCGCCCCTCCATTCCCCCCCGCCTCCAGCCCCCCCATCCCATTACTCCCCCGACTATTCTCCCGACTCATGGCCTCTCCCCCCTGAAACTTCCCCTGCAAGGCCGCCGCCAAACTCCCAGGCCCCCCTCTCGCCACGCGCTGCTCCAGACTAATCAACGGCGCAAACCCCGTCGCCGGGATCCTATCCACCCCCCGCCCCACGACCGCCGGCCCGCTCTCCAGTAGCGGGAGCCGGTACGGCTGTGTCACGCTGCTCGTACCAAGCGCCTGGTCGAGCAGCTGCGCGCGGATCTGCGCCGAGGCCGCCGCGTCGTCGTCGCCGTCGTCTGCGCCAGCGTGCGCGGCTGCCAGCGTGTTCGGATCGCCGGCACCGTGCGCCGCGCGCGTGCGCCGCATCATCTCAAAGTCGTTCTCCAGGTCCAGGGCGCCAACGCCCGAGGGTGCGGGGGCGCCGGATTTCTCCGTGCGCGTCACGGCGTGGTGCGAGGGGATGACGGGGGCGAAGGGGTTGTCGCGCGTGGGCGCGGCGCTGGCCGCGGCTGCGGCGAGGTCCGAGAGGGCGGCGAGGGGGTTGGCGCGCGCGGTGCCGCGGGTTAGGACTTGGTGGGAGGCGGAGCGCTCCATGTCGGGCGCGGCCGAAGGGGGCGGGGTGCCTTCGGTGGTGGGCGCGGCGGCGGCTTCGTCGGTGTCGGCGTTGGTGTCCATGGCGTCCGGGTCGAGCGGGTTGGATGTCGCGCCTGGTCGGGGGTTTTGGTGGTCGCGTTGTTCGGGTTGCTCTTTTTGGTTGAAGTACTTCCACGTCGCCATCTTTGCCGTGTCGGTGGCCATGGCCAGCTCTTTCTCGGTGAAGATGCGGTCTAAGCTGTATGCTGGCGCTTCGTACTGTGCGTAGGTGTTCTTATCACGCGCGTCTCTGAAAGGACTCCGACCGCCGCCTAGCGCGTCAGGAGCAGGGAGAGACTTGAAGGCTGGCGCCGGAGACTCGTTTCCCTCGTCTTCAACCGCTGCGGCTTTGCGCTTCCTCTTGCCATTTGTCTCCAGATCTCCCGGATTGGGACTCCCCGCCCTATGTCTCAGATGTCTCGTCTTACGATTCTGCCCCGGGCCTCCAGGCGACCCGGGGTTGTTGATGTTGAAATGGTTCGGATGGAGCAACAACGCATTGCTGTCGGCGACATCAAGCTGCTCTTTGTCCCGCAGCAACTGCTGCCGCTTCTTCGTAATCGACTGGATCAGCCGTTGGCGAATGCTGTTAGTCAACGCCTTGTGCTCTTCCTCCGCCTGATGCAGCTTCTGCTGCGTCAACCGCTCCAAGTCGCGAACCGACGAGTCGTAGTGATCCTGTCACCCCATCAGTCAGCCAATGCCACTCCGATCTCCGCAAACCGTCCCCCCGACGCAAACCGACTCACCTTCATCCCCGTCAAATCCGCATCCCTCTGCTCCCGGAAATCCTCCACCAGCTGGGCAAACTCCCGATACCGGCTACCCGCCAAAGCCCGATAATCCCTTTGCGCCGCCTCATCCTCCGGCAAATTCGCGCCCACACTCTCGACCAACTCGGCGATATCCTCGCCCAGCAACCCGCCATCCACCCCCTCCTCCCCTCCTTCCCCGTCCCCCTCTTCCCCGCCCGCCGCAGCACTCCCGCGGCTGGCACCGTGGCCCTGCCCGTCCGCGTACGGGTCCGCGCGCAGCACCAGCGTCATGTCGACCTGCACTGCTTGTAGCTGCGCGCGGTAGTGCTGGTGCTGGTGCGCACCGAAGGCCGCGATCATGCCTTGCAGCTTCTCGAGTATGCGGTTGCGGCGCACGTCGCGCTTCGTGAGGGGTTGTTGTTGCTGCTGCTGTTGCTGCATTGTTGTCGCTGCCGCGGCCGGGGGCGAGGCGGACCCCCCGTCTGGGGGCGTGTTGGGGCGTGCTGCGGGCATCTTGTGGGATGTGGTATGGTGGATTTAGTAAGTTGGGGTGGGCGAGCTGAGGTAGTTCGTTGGATCGTTCGGGAGGGTGACGAAGAGCGCTGGGCGTGGCTTCGTCGTCGGGTAGTCGGTGGGAGGTTCGGGTTGAGTTGGGTACGATCGATGGAGTGAGCCTAAGTTTGCCGTGAGGATGTTGCAAGGCTTGATGAATCGATCGGATGTTGGAATAATGAAGTCGCGAGTGAGAGCGAAGGCAAGGCAGAGGCTGGGCGCATACGCTCAGCTGTTGTCGAGAGGATGGTCGAATTGAGGCCGAGGGTCCCATAAAGCAGGGATCGAGCTAGGGGCGGGCACTCCCGCGGAAGCCTCCTTCCTGTTCGGGACGCGAGGGGGCATCATTCGCTTTAATCGAACTTGAGTAGGAACGTGGTCGCGACGAAACGGTGTCCCCGAAAGATGCACGAGATGTTGTTGAAAAAATTGAATAGATAACATGCCGAGTTGTTGTGGTAACCACAGCACAAGGTCCTCAATTGAATTTGTCAAGTGCTGCGTTAAACAGGATTCCAAACAAGTCAGGATAAACTTCACATTGTTCGCAAAGCATTCCGCGGCTTTCAACAACACAAAACATGGTTCGTCGATATCGCTGGGGCATGACATGCCCCCCTGCGCTCTATCGCCACCAACAGAATTCAAGCACACGACACATCAATGTTGCTGGCTCTTTAGGTGATCGAGGCTTTTTCTGGACGAAACTCGTACACATCGAAGGATGGAAAAGCTCGGAGGCGTTTGAGACACATCCTCATTACGATCGAAAGCATCCGGATATCATGTATACTCCAATGAACAGGCCACTAAGAAGCCTCAAAAAGTCTCAAACCCCAACCTCACACCCCCTCTCACCCCCCCCCGCCCACTGGCCTCCCCGTCCTCATTGACTCCCAACCCACGACATCATTCAAACTTCATAGTATTAACCACCCTACCCACCCCCCCAATCTCCACCACAACCTCATCCCCATCCTTCAACCACTTCGGCACGGGCTTCATCCCAAACCCGACCCCCCCGGGCGTCCCCGTCATAATGCAACTCCCCTTCTGCAGCGTAGTCCCCGTACTACAAAAACTCACAATCTCCCTAACCCCAAAACACAAATCCTCAGTATTACTACTCTGCCTCTCCTCCCCATTGACACGCGTCTTCAGTTTCAACCCGCTGCCGTCCCCGAGGATTGAGGGGGCCACGATGGCCGGCCCCAGCGGCGCGTAGCGGTCGAAAGACTTGGAGAAGTTCCACTGCGGCATCATGCCCGCCTTGTCCTTGTGCATCTGCCAGTCGCGGCAGCTGACGTCGTTGCCGGCGGTGTAGCCGGCGACGTAGTCGAGGGCGTCGGCGGGAGACACGTTTTTGCAGTCGCGGCCGATGATGATGGTCAGTTCGCCTTCGTAGTCGCATTCGGACTGGGCGAGTTTGGGGATCGGGATGGCGCTGCGGGTGTCGGCGATGGCGGGGCCGGGTTTGGTGAAGATTGTGGGGTTGGTCGGGAGGTCGAAGCCGGTTTCCAGGATGTGCGTTTTGTAGTTTAGGCCGATGCAGCGGATGATGGGGACGTCGGCGGGGGTCAGGGGGCCGAGGAGACGGGCGACGTGGTCTTTTTCGCCTGTTGGTTTGGCTGAGAGCCAGTCGGCGCCCGAGAGGATGTTGACTTCGAGCTGGCCGGCGTGGGCGAGCTGGTCGATGCTGTCGGTGTCGGTTGGGACGATGGGTTCACCGTAGCGGGCGGGGCCGCTGGGGTCGCTGGTGGAGGTGTAGCGGATGAGGCGCGTCCAGGCGGAAAGGGGTTGGGGGGCCATTGTGTTGGAAGTGATGGGGGTCGTGGCGAAGGCGCGGAAGACGGGTGGTTGACGAAGGGTAAGACGAGGAGAGCGAGACGGCCTTGAGATACTGGGGATCCGGACAAAGCGAGTGCGAACGGCGAAGATCGAAGGAAGACGAAGCGGAAGCATTGAAAGAGGATCCGAAGGGATTGAAGTCGATGCAGTCTATCTGCCGCGTCTCATGGCGGGGCGTGGCGGGGCTCTGCCATCTTCGCTGCCGCCCCACTTGCGTCAGATCTGAAGTCGGCAGTTGGGTTTCGCCCACCTGCGGCTGGGATGAAACTCCCGGGTACGTTGCAGCCATTTGTTGCGTGACCTTCTGCCATATGCTTAGGTCAGAAAGCCTTTTCCTCTTGAAGATCCCTCGTCCTGTGCGTGCTGTTAGCGTCGACGCGCCATTGAAGCAATCGAGGTCAAAAGCCGATATCGGGCCTCTTCTGAACAGCAACAAACGCGAAACCAGCGGACCGGAACACAGACAAGTAGAAAAGAAAAGGGATGGGATAAGAACGACATTGAAGTCTCGAAATCTCATTATTGCTCGCTTCTCCGGCCTCCTACTACTGTCCAGGTCTATGATCATTCGTCCGCGAAGCAAGCAACACCCGGGGGTATCTACAAACCCATCCCGCCCCGCCCGCTCGCTCGCTGTCACCAACTCCGCGATGCGCAAAATGCCACGTGCCCGTTTGCCCGCAGCGTAGAAAGCCATGGCGACCGCTCGGCCAGATCGAGACCGCACGTGCAAGCGACCCGTGCAAAAATGCTGCGCAAAAGCCGCCCCGGTCCAAAGCTCCACTCTCTCAAACGCAAAGCATCCCTTTTCATCATCCGCTCTCCAGGTCTCACTATCACACCTCGCCCCCTCGTTCTTACATCACTCCGCCAACCGCCCTCCCTCACTCAACCCCCTGACGTGATTCTTGACGGCCAGAAACCTCTCAACCGCGCCCCGATGCCTCTCCTGCCCCAACGCCCACACCTCCCCGATCCTCTCATCCTCCCTGACCCCACGCACATACGCCGCGAACCCACCCGCAGGCCCGCTCACATCGCCCGCCGTCTCCAGCCCCGCGGAACCCACTTTGCACAGCTCGTGCGCGCCGCGGTCGCGCGCGGCGAAGTGTTGCAGCAGCGTCGAGTGGAAGTTCTGATACGCCTGCATGTAGGCGGCGAAGCGGGCGGCGTAGGTTTGCCAGGAGGTTTTGGAGAGGTGTTGCGGGGGGTCGGGCGCGGTGGGGCAGGGGGGTGTGTCGAGTTTGCGGGGCTCGTAGGGGTCGGAAGATTTGATGGAGGATTGGGAGGGGAAGGGGAGGGTGGTGGATAGGGGGCCCATGTTGAAGCTGTCCGGGGTGGCGTTGGGTTGGGGCGCCGAGGTGGATTGGGCGAGGGGCTCGACGTTGCGAAGGTCGTCCAGGTTGGTGTTGAACTTGGTCGCGTCCGAGACGCTCGCGCTGTTCGTGCGGGCGCGTTGGGCGCGGCGGTTCGCGCTGGAGGATTTGCGGTGGTTCGACATCTTTTCCTGCTGCTGTTGGCGCCAGGCTGTTGGCGCCACAGAGTAAAGGCGCGCTTCTTTCTCCTGCTCAGTGGCCGGCGTTGGAGTGCCGTCCATTTGAGCCTCGCCAGTAGCGGGCGGCGTGTCAATGTCCATCGCGTCGCCATCGTTCATGGCCGGACCATCAGGCACATTTTCCCTCCTCGCCTCCGCATTTTGAACATTCGGAGCTGGAGTTGGCGGCGGGGGAGCCTTACTCGCACCCTTAGCGGCCGCCCTGCTCATCTTCCTCGGAGGCCCCTGCTTCTTCACACCAGCCCCAGTCGTCATCCCCTTGACTGGACTCGGCGACCTGTTGGGCGGCTGAGGCGTGAATGCCCAAGACCCATCCTGATACGTCTGCTCCCATTGCTCTTTGCTGAAGCTCGCGGGTTGCTGAGGCGCCGTGCCCGCGTGACCCTCCGAGCCGCGCCTCCACTGCGGCACCTCGCCATTCGTCGCACTGGTAGGCGTCGGCGCATCGAACGTCGAGGATCGCTGTTGCGTCCGGCTCGAAGCACCCGAGAGCTTGGCGTTTCCGTGCTGAGGGTTGTCAAAATACTCACCCGAGCCTTCAAACTTGCCACTCCACGGTCCGGGGGAGAAGTTGATGTTGATGGTCTCTTCGCTTCGGCTCTTCGTGGCGTCAAAGAGATGGGGGTCGTTAGGGAACGAAAAGCTGTCGTTGCGAGTCTTCTGGTCAGCTTCATGTTGCTGGACAGGGCAAACAGAGGGAAACAAGGCGAGCACGCCTTCCATCAGCGAATCGAGATCCCGGTACCCCGACGCCCCACCCGAGCGAACTGTTGAAGCCAACTGCAAGAACCCATGCATGTCCAGAGCGCCTGGGACGTGGTCGTACATGTTGTACATTGCGGTCTGGAAATGCTGGTAGGCAGCGCGCTCGTCTTTGGTGGCTTTGACATAGTGCGGGTCGGCGCCGGTGGTGTACTCGTTCCTGGTACGGGCCTGAGCTTTTGTTGTATCACACTTCAAGCTGGGGTTGATGGATGAGGGAATGGCCCACGCGGGGATCTTGGGTCTCGCTCGCCCCGGCCTCGTTGTTGAGAACGAGCCGAAGGAGACTTCTGCCCACGCCTTGGAGTCAAAAGAAAAAGGGAGGGATTTTGCGTACATGTTTGGCCTTGCTTTCTGCTGCATGCCAGGCTGTTCTTGCTGGCTCACAAAGCCATCGTTTGGGTTAGCCGCATCGGCTTGCGCGGGCGGGGGCGAGGTCGGATTTGAAGAGCCATTCCAGCGGCGGCTCGGAGGGGTTGGGACTGCCTTCTTGCGGCGTTCAGATGACGGCTCGGGTGCAGTGTCCGGCCTGGCATTGTCCTGAGGGCTGCTCGTGCCTGCGGACGAGTCGCTGTCGCTATACACGACGAAGGGCTTCTGACTCGAGCCTGGTTGCGACGGGTCTTTCTGTCTTCCAAGTGGACTCGTGCTGCGTGCTCGGCCCGTGTTGGCTGCATTTTGAGGTGATAGCTTCGTTGTGTCGCGCGTGCTGTAGGAGCGCCTAATGTTGTCGCCAGAGAAATCCAGCTTCTCGCCACTGACTGACGAGTAGGGCGTTCGGTTTCTGTTGCCCTCCGAGTACGGCACATTCTCCTCCCGATGCTTAAAGGGGCGAAGAGGATCCGCGTGCGGTCGCTGCTGCTGGGCGTTGGGAGGGCCGGCAGGCGAGTTGCCAGGCGGGGGACCTGGAGGTGGCGGTGGGAACGGGCGACCCGTACCAGGCCCTTCTCGACCAAACTCGTCAGGCCGCGGCTGACGGGCGTACCTAGAGCCTGTGTTCGGTGCGGCTCGCTCGTCAGAGCCTGGTGTGTTCGGGTTGAAGCCTTGTTTCTTAGGGGTGCGCGTTGTGTTGCTTCGCGGCATGCCAGCCTTCCCCCCGTTTCCCTGCTGGAACGCCTGCCAATTCTGCTGCCTCTGGTCGGAACTCTCCCCATCAAAACCTGGAGGCTGCTTATGCCTCATGCCAGCCCTGATCTGCTCCTCTGTCGGCATCTGAGTCTCTTTCCTCGGTGGTGGGGCGGGTCGCGATCTAGCAGGCTGCGGCGGAGGAGCCGCCTTTGCTTGAGGTGTCGGGGGTGGTCCGGGCTGAGTATACCTCTGCTGCCGGTCCTGAGGCGAATTCATGTTCTGCCAAGCTCGGAACGCATTCGTTCTATGTTGCGCATCGTCTTTGCGGGCGGTCGGTGGCGGTCGAGGGAAGTTTGTGAACCGATCGGCGCCGTTCGCTGCGCCGGCATTCTGAGGCGGACGTTGCCATGTGCCTGGCTGGGTGCGGCGAGGGGGCGGAGGGTATGCAGAGGTCGCCGCATAGGGGTTGCCAGGCGCAGGTCTTGGGGTCGCACGGGTATTGCTGGTCGAGAGGCCGCTCCTGCGGCGATCGTCGTCGTATTTCTGCTTGGACAGCTCATCGCCGAGTATCTCGTTGGCCGCCTGGATGGCCTGAAACTTGGGGACCACCTCCTCCTCCTTGCCTGCATTGCGGTCGGGGTGGTACAGCAGGGCGAGCTTGCGGTAGGATTTGCGCACGTCGTCGAGTGAGGCGTTGATGGGTAATTCGAGGTCTGCATAGTAGTCTGCCGTCGGGGGAGAGAAAGGTCAGCCTGTGGTTCGTGGCCCACGCATGCGGGTGAGGGGTTAGCAGCAAACATACTGTGCTTCAGATCGGGCTTGACCATATTGCCTAGCAATGCCCGCGACTAGGCGGCGAAGACGAGGGTGGAGCTGAGCGCAGTCGCATATGTGGGAGCGGTGGCACGGCAGGCGACTGTCGAGAGGATAGTTGCAGGAGCCGTTCACGTGGGGGGGAGGGTACTCGGAGGTGAGACCGCTGTGCAGGTGGTGTGGGGTGTTGCAGCACAGCGACAGGAGGGCGGAGGCGGAGGGGGGTTTGCGGCGGCGGTGAGGTGGTGCGAAGAAGACGGAGGGTTGGGAGTGTTTGCGCAGCACTTGATGAGGCGACTGAGGCGGGCGAGAGAAAGTCAAGTCAGGTCCCCCAGCCCAGCGGGTCCAAGCTCCCGCGTCGCTCTTTCCGCTGCGGACGTTGGTGGTGTTGGTGTTTGCAGGCGGGTGCCTTACAAGGTAGTAGTGTGGTAGTGTGGTAGGTACCTACCCAGGCACAGTCGCAGGTGAATAGCAGCAGCCCCACCTCAGCAGCAAGCGACTGCGGCAGGTGAAGAAGAAGAAGAAGGTGATGATGATGATGATGCGCGGCGGCGAGGGTCGAGACGTGGCGGTAGCGACAGAAGCAACACGCGGGTGAGACGTGGGGGAGGAGGGCGGCGGCGTACCAGGTAGCGTCGTCGTCAAGTGCTCACAGTAGCGGAGTGGAGGTTGCAGCGGGGATGGACGACATGCTGCTGGTCCTCGAGGCGTGACGTGCATGTCTCTGGTTCGGTCGTTGCGATGCTGATCCCGGCTCCCGACGCACGAGCGGGCCGAGCCGAGGGTACGTTTTCGCATGCCATTTACATGTGAAGTTTTGTCTTCACGCGGGACGGTGAATGATACCTAGGACCTAGGACCAGGATGAAATAGTCGACTGCACTGATGGAGGACCTTGCGGTCATGGAATGACTCAAAAGTTGAACCTCGAGTCATTTATGATTTCTTGACGCCTTGTCACCGTAGACTACAGTACCTCCTAGCATAGTTCCTAGCGACGATATTTAAGTCAACCCATACAGTGCTCGCGTCTTCTTATTTCCCTCAACGTCTTTCCACCATAGCCCAATCACCGCTTGTCCCTCCTCCAGTCCCTCCTCCTCCTGCCCCTACCCCAGATCCAATCAAGACAAGAACCTCTCAAACCTTCCCTCCCTCGGCGGTGTGACCTCCAACCCCCCACCCTCCCGCCTAGCAGCCCAAACCCTCCGATCCCCCTCCAACGCCCCCTCATGTCCCTCCAACTCGCCCTCCCCCTCCGCTTCCCTATCCGCCCTCCCACTCTCACCACGCCTACCTCCCCTTCCCCTTCCCGCCACCGACCCCTCCCCCCTCCCCGCACCAGCAGGCATCGTATACCGATGCACGACTCTCGCCGGAACCACAGGCGGCTCACTCGTCAGCCCCCCCGCGATCAACGGCGGCGGCTCGCGAACCGAAGTGTCAGAGCGCGTGTTTGCGCGGCGGCGAGCGGGCGCGGGGAGATCGGCGGGTGTCTGGGGCTGCGTCGAGGCGGGGAGGGATTCGGTGTAGACTTTGACTTTTGGCGCTGTGAGAGGGGCGGGTGGGGGTAGGGGGCGGGGTTGCTGGAGGGTTGGGGGGGAGGAGGGGACGGTGGGGGAGAGGTTTGTGAGGGGGCCGCGGGGGGTGGTTGGGGTGAGCTGGGGGTGGGGGGCGGAGGGGGCGGAAGTGGAGGAAGGGATCGTGGGGGAAAAGACGGTGCGGTCGTCTCGGGCGGGGTGGTCGTGGGGGAATGTTCGCTCGATCGAGGGTCCGTGCTCTTCGCGCGACGGACGTCGCGTTTGATGGCTTTCCTCTTGCCGGAAGATGTCGCCCGCGAGCAGTGAGACTCTGGGCCTGCCGCTGGGAACTCGTTCGAAGGAACGCCCCACCGAGCGCGGCCGGCTGGCGGCCAGTCTGCTGAAGCGCTCTGTCAGGTCGTCTAGCGGCGAGCTGCGTATGCGTAGAAATTCCGTGGCGGCGTTGAGTCCGTCACGGGAGGAGCGGCGGCTGCCACCGCTGAGGCCGCTTGCGGCGCTGACCATGCTTGGGACGCGATGAGATGGTGGTAGCTCAGACGATGGCTGCCTCCATGACACCGAGCTGTTTCTGCTGTGGATGCGGCGGTCGGCATGAGAGGGCTGCAGCAGGTTCGGGGTGGACATGCTGCTTGGTGACGGGCGGCGAGAAGCCGAATGCGCTGGCACGGACAGTGTGTTCTCGATGATGGTAGCGTTGCCGACATACATCTGCGAAGATCTGTGTAGCGCCGCTCCAGCAGCTCGCTGGTATGTAAGACTGGCTGGCGCATGGCGAGAGAAGTTTCTCGCGGAACTTGGCGAGGTTCGATGGCTTGATGTCGGATCCATCGCATCGGACGGGTGACTAGAAGCAGGCCTTGGAAGCGGATATCGTTCTACGTATATTGGCTGTCTCAAGACTGATGTTGTTGGTAGGGCCGGCATGCTTGGATGCCTTTGCTCTTGCGGGGGCTGCTCAGGTGGGAGTGCTGCTGCACGCCTGGTTAAAGGCCTGTCGGAGCGTCGTATGTAAAATGGTGGGTCTGAGTTTCGCTCTGAGGAAGGGCGAATCCTCAAATTTGAGGCGCCATGGACGTTGTCGACGCCTCCCCGTGAAGAGTATACACCTGCAGCTGCATTGCGGTTTGACCAGCCGTATATCGGGGCGAACTGCCTGCGAGGGACAAAGACAGGGGCACCAGGGTCCAGTGCCGTGTTCACATCCGGGGCTGTCGAGCGATCTGGTTCTACCAGCTCTGGTAAAGGCTGAGCAGCTATCGGCATGTCTGTTCGTCGCGTTGGTGACCTTTGCTGCGAGCGTGGTGGATTGAAACCACGGTGTTCCTGGACGTCGGGAAATATGGCAGATCCTTGACCACTCCCATGGAAGCGCCTGGCGGAAGCACTTGAGGATCCAGGAGGTTTTCCGGAAACCGGGTAAGCGTCTTTGCGAATTTCGCATAGTACGTTATTACCGCGTCTGATGAAGCGTGAGCCAGAAGGCGTCCTGGCCGACTGAATGCTGGACCGATGAATCTCCATTGCACCATCCAGAGACGTTCCAGCTTCTCGGGCATCGTATGTTGAGGAAAGATCCGGGGAGGGTTCAGTGCTGTTTGCCCGGCCTTGACCTAAGGGCTGTGAAGATGGCCTTTCGGGTTCGAGCACGCTCTCACGCCTCATCGAAGCGTCTTTCTGGCCCGCATAGTAGCTTGGTTGGCGCTTCTGACTGTATGGCTGGCTGTCGATCGATTCGTCTTCTACCTCGTCCGCAGTGGAAGCCACCTCTTCTTGCAACACGCTTTCGTGATGTACTTTCGCTCCAGAGGATGAGGAAGATGCCCGCTCTCTGCTGACATTTTGCTCAGCAGGTGTGATGGAAAGACTAGTGCGTCGGCCTGGTCCAGCACTGAGGTAAGCGTTCGACTTCGGCCTCAGCCTTGCAGACCGTCGAGCAGACAGCCGCTGCTCCAATGCGGCACAGTCGGAGTTGTTCGGCGTGATGCGGGACGGAGGACATCGCAGCATGGTGATGGCCGGGACCAAATGGGTCAGTTGGTCTGGTGGGTTCAAAAGAAGAAAAGTCGATAGCAGACATCAACTAAGAAGCAAACGTTAAGGTACAGGAGGAGCGAGATCTCAAAAAGAGATGTGTACATCACCTTTCGTGGTCCATTGAGGCAAGAGAGATCAATGTGCCTTTTTCAGAGAAGCAGCGTTTTGACAGGCGAAGAAAGTACAACCTCAAACGATTGGGAAACCGCAATCTGTGCGATTCGCGTGGAGGCATATGATACCGCTGCCCAACAGTCGACGATTGACGGGAGACGAAGACTCGAGAAATGCCGAACATGCCGTCGAGCCATACTCGCATCTTATCACTGTCGCCCCATGCCGATGTTTAGACGCGGAAGACGGTATAGCGCGACCACGCCGAATTGGTGACTCGAGCTTCACCAAAACGATCCGACGATGGAAATGGTGCTCTCGTTACGGTTCGCGCTCCCATAGGAAACGCTGGTGAGTAGGGAGAAAGGAAGGTGAGTTCAAAGAAGACTAGAGGTTGGCAGGTCGCCGCACATCCGAACGATCTCCGCAGCGGACCGAGATCTCTTCCTAGGCGGCCCGCGTCCGATAATGACGGGAGGCACGGGTATCTCCGCAATCCGGCTGGCCTTCTGGAAAAAAAGGGAGGCGAATACAATCGTCCTCCATCTTCTTCCATCACGACAGACTTTGCTACATCTTCTCATTCATCCCGCCCGTCTTCAAAATCGACGACGCCTCCGACCGCAGACACTCATTGATAAGCGAATCTTCGTCGCCAATCCTCACCTTTTCAACTCGCGCAATGCGCCGGGCCTTCCAGAGATGCTCTGCATCACTTCCTCGCGCCCTATCCACTATCCCTTCCAGTAGACATGCTGCCAGCCAATGTCTGAGGCGCGATGTGGCCTCGCAGAACGTGCTGCGATCCTCCCTCGCCTCCTTTCGATCCCTCCACCAATCCTCTCAATTGCGCCAGCAAGAAGCGTCCCAATCCGAGCCCAATGAGAGCAGCCAGAAACTCATCACCAAGTTCGTGGATCTGGAGAAGCGAAAGCTCGTGCACCGCAATGTCATTGAAGCAATCACCCAGCAGATGGGACTCGAGACGATGACGGATGTGCAGTCGAAGACGATCAGTGCGGCACTCGGCGGACAAGACATGATCGCACAGGCGAAGACAGGGACGGGGAAGACTCTGGCGTTTTTGCTTCCGGTGCTACAGAACATCATCGCGGTGGACGCGAAGCTCGCACATTTTAATGGCAGAAGTAAGACGAAGCGCGCCACGGCCGATGACATTCGCGCGCTCATCGTGTCGCCTACGCGAGAGCTGGCGGAACAGATCGCCGCCGAAGCGAAGAAGGTCGTTTCTGGTACGGGCATGCTCGTTCAAACTGCTGTAGGCGGGACCAGGAAAACTCAAGGCCTCCGCGACATTCAAAAGCAAGGATGTCACATTCTGGTTGGCACACCCGGGCGTTTGAAGGACATTCTCAGCGACCCCTACTCCCGTGTTGAAGCCCCGGATCTCAGCGCTTTGGTCTTCGACGAGGCAGATCGCCTTCTCGACCAAGGCTTCTGGCCGGAGATTCAGGAGATTATGCGACTGCTGCCCACTCCCGAAGAGAAGGACAGACAGACTCTCATGTTTTCCGCCACCGTGCCCAAGGACGTCGTTAGCCTGGTGCGCCAAACGCTTAAACCTGGTTTTCAATTCGTGAAGACCGTCGACGATAATGAAGAACCCACGCACACGCGTGTCCCCCAAAATCTCGTGGTCACAAACGGCTTCGAGAACAACTTCCCGGCCCTGGTGGAGCTCTGCACGACTGCGATCGAAGCCTCGCAAGCGGAGGGCGCTCGCCCGTTCAAGGCCATCGTCTATTTCAACAGTAGCGCCGAAGTGACCCTAGCTAATGCCGTCTTCAGAGCCCTGTCTGATCCTTCTGTCACCTCTGATGGTCGCAGAGCGCGCCACCCGCTCGCCCCGGCCAAGATAAATATGATCCACGCCAGACTCACTCAAGCGGCTCGTACCACTGCCGCCGACAACTTCAAACGCGCCGAATCGGGTATCCTCTTGTCCACCGATGTCACCGCGCGCGGCATGGACTTCCCCAATGTGACGCACGTCATTCAGCTCGGCGTGCCCAGCTCCAGGGACCAGTACGTCCACCGTATCGGCCGCACGGCGCGTGCTGGCAAAGAGGGCGAGGGCTGGCTCATCGTCAGCGAGATGGAAGTTAAGGAGTCGCGATCGCGTCTGCACGACCTGCCCCTGAAGCCCACGGACCAGCTTCAATCCGCTCGTGCGGATCTCAGCCAACCCGACGCGAGGCCCGAGTCTGAGGCCGCCTCCAAGGCGCTCGCCACGTACGACAACACGATTCACAAGGTGGATCAGGATTTGAAGAATCTCGCCTACCAAAGCATGATTGGAGTCTTCGGGTGGTTCTCCCGGAAGCGCGATCTGTTCCAGGCTATGAACAAGCTCGCAACCATTGGATGGAAGATGGAGGAACCGCCGACTGTCGGCGCCAGGCTGGCTCAGAAACTGGGTCTCACTAAAGTTGAGGGCGTTCGCGTGGGCAAAGCGAGGCCCATGGGTGACAGCCCGGGCGGCTTCGGCGGCTCGAGGGAGCGCTCGGGCGGCTACGGCGGCAGGGAGCGGTCAGGTGGCTTTGGCGGTCCTCCCAGGGAGAGGTCTGGTGGTTATGGCGGGCGGGAGAGGTCTAGGTACGGAAGCGATGGTCGCTCAGGCGGCTACGGGGGTGGCAGGAGGGATGAAGGCCGTGGATATGGCGGCGACCGTGGGGGCAGTTCCTACGGGCAGCGGAGGCAGCCTCGGGGCGAACCTTTCGCATAGAGACCGATTGGTTGAACGGCATTGTGCGAGATGTTTGCTCTGCATAGCGACGGCGTTTAAAGGGCGGTGGGCTCGCGGCATCCGAGCGTGTAAGCTTTTGTAAGATGCGGAATGTATATGTAATTGTTTGATGTACTCTAAACTCCTCCAACACAACCGGGGCCACGCCCCAATTCGACCGCACAATCACCTTTGCCGTGCAAGAGCCTGGCCTCCCTCTCGGCTCGCCGGCCCCAAGAAATGACCTCGTCACGCAACGGTCCTGGCGATCGGACACGCGACTTCACTAGATCGCGGCATCACCTTCGCCGCCCAGGACCTTGGCGTCCCCCCTTCGGTGGCCGGCCTGAGGAGGCATCCTCGACTCGCACAAAAAATTAGGCATAGCGTGTGCCGGAGCAACGGGTGAAGTGATGAGCATCCTGATGGGGACAGGGCGGACCCAGAAGCATCGACCGGACCGAGCAATGGGATCAGGAGACTTCACCTCGGTCAACAGAACCCTCTGTGATGGTTGCGCAGCAGCGGTAGGTAGAGTTTCAATCTGGACTTCAACAAGATGAGCCGAGCTTGCTCAACCTAAATGCCACGCACGTCAGCATATCAACTCGGCCACTGGTCTATCTTGTCGACAATTTCTTTGTTCAACGACGTCAGATTGCTCAAACTGAGTGCCAGTGTATGGCAACATATCAGCTCGACCCTGATCCGACCACCACCACCCAACGTTGCCGCTGTCTCAGCTTCTATCATCTTGGACCCGAGGACACGGTGCTCATGGAATGCCTGCTGATGGTACGTGACGCAAGAAACCCCCGAGACCCCGTGTGGTTCAAGACGAAAAATTGCCAGCACGGCGATGGCAATCAAACCTTCAGAATACAGCTGCATGTCTCCAGATCGGGACGCTATGGACTTTGCTTGGCGACTGAAAGACGCTTGGTGGTCATGCGTTTGCTGGCATGAGCTATACGAGCACAGTATTGACAGTGTGCATTCCTCGACTTCGAGGTTACCACGACCTGTCAAGACATGTGAACCTTAACGGGTCAGCACGATGGGTACGCAAGGTATAAGTGGCGGCGACTCGAAGGTTGAATAAGATGGATTTGTTTGGCAAATATCGTTAACCCGCATTTGCACCAGCATGTCTTCTTTGAGCGTGCTTCTTGTTGCGATCGGCGCTTTCGGGCTGGGTGGGCTTTGCGTTCCCAAAGAGCAGTTTGACTCTGCTGTTGGATCCGAATTGAAGGCGACGACTGCCTCCGACTCCGATGATACTTTTGGGTCAGATCTCTTTGATAGCATTGATTGGGATGTTGACGATGTCTCATACACCATGAGTGGCGTGGATGTCTTGTTGCTCCCGATCGTCGAAACCCATTTGCCCTCCTTTGATGGATCTTACCAAGACAAGGGGCTGTCAGATGTTTCTAATGCGTCCACAACAAGGAGGAACGGGTACGTCTTCACAGGGGAAAATTAGGTTGATTCCTCAAGTCTGACATTAGCAGAGGTGCCGACGCGCCGGGCGGACTACTACCATCCGCTATGCCACAGTTGGGCAAGAGACAGTATGACCCATGCCTAGTAACCTTCAACACATCTCGACCTTTTTACGCGATCCAAGGCCAAGAATATATCGTCGGCGCCAATATCACATACCTGAGCTTTGGCAGAAGCACTTGCGTTTTGGGGATCTGTACAGCCTACCAGTGCACCGACCCAGCCTACGGAATCCGCGGGAACGGCCCGCTTGGGATCTACTATGTAGCTCCTGAGACTGGTCCCGACTTGGTATTTATTCACATTCGATGTCAAGGGCCAGCAAAGGCTCGCGCGAACCTTTTCGTCAGTGCATATGGGGCAGCAGGCGACATTGATGCGAATCCTCCAACAATCACCGTCACGGCCACGCCGTCTACGATTTCAGCGCCAACGGTCACGGGGCCCACGATCACGCAGCCCACGACGGTGACGCTGTCCACGACGGTAACGACGCTATCTTCGATCTCGACGCCAACGGTTACGATACCTACGACGGTTACGGTGGCCACGACGGTAACGACGCTATCTTCGATCTCGACGCCAACGGTTACGGTACCTACGACGGCTACGGTACCTACGACGGTCACGGTGCCTACGACGGTAACACTACCTACGACGGTCACGGTGCCTACGACGGTAACACTACCTACGACGGTAACCACGCTGTCTGCCATCTCGACGCCAACGGTTGCGGCACCTACGACGGTCACGGTGCCCACGACGGTCACGCTGTCTACAACGGTAACGCTACTCACGACGGTAACGACGCTATCCGCGATCTCGACGCCAACGGTTACGATACCTACGACGGTTACGGTGGCCACGACGGTAACGACGCTGTCTGCAATCTCGACGCCAACGGTTACGGTACCTACGACGGTTACGGTGCCCACGACGGTGACGGTACCAACGACAGCGACGGTAACCACGCTGTCTACGATTTCGACTCCCACGGTCACGGTGCCGGCGACGGTGACGGTGCCGACGACAGTGACTGTACCGACGACGGTGACGGTACCAACGACGGCGACGGTGCCAACGACGGCGACGCTACCAACGACGCTGACAGTGCTAACGACGGTGACGGTGACGGTACCAACGACAGCGACAGTGCTCTCCCTAACAACCTTGAGCGCTTCCACGGCGACGGCGTCGACGACGACGACCACCACGACGACGTTCTCAACGCTCTCTACAACAACTTTCAGCGCTCCCACGGCGACGACTTCGCTCCCGCCAATCACGCAGACGTTGACGTTGACGACTGTGCAGGTGCTGCTGACGGGGACCGTCATCACGCAGCCGGAGAGGACGGTGACTACAATCTCGGAGAGCACCCGCACGGTAATCACGACGACTACGGTCAGTGCGACGACGATAAGGACTTCCACGGCCGTGCCAACGTCAACGATCAATTGCTTGTTGCTGCCTCTTCTTTGTTAAGAGGGGGGTGGAAGGGGATTTGGATCGAGTCAGGGCGAGAAGGAAGGGTCGGCGCAATGTGCTAATAGCAATACAGGCGTCCTGGCGCTTTATGAATAATTGGCCAATTTTCATTGAGAACAACCGCCTCCCCAACGCAATCTCTTGCCTGCCGCCGGCCCCGTCCACTCGTCCCTCAGGCCTTGCACCCCATCGGCCTCAGTTGACCATCCCGACTTCTGTCCAGCGTACGGAAAATCATCCTTCCTCCTTTATAATCACAGGCTTCTCTCTCGTCATCCTCGTCGGCTTGACTGGACCGCCCAGTTCTATCTCCTCCCGTTCCTCCCTTAGGCCTTGCACCCCGTCGATCTCCACCCCCCTCCCCTCCCGACAGTCTCCGCCTCTCGCGCGCGCACGGAGAGCTCTTTTTAATGGCCGAAGGTTTCTCCCTCTCGATCCTTGTCGGGTTTACTGGGCTGCCCAGCTCCATCTCCTCCTCTTCGTCCTCACCCGAGGTGTCGTCCCTCCCCTCGCCCCCCACCTCCCCCCACCTTCGGCTGTGTTCCTCTCAATCTAGTTTGAAGGTACATCGCCGAAATTGGTGGCGGAGAAAACGCCGCTCGTCTCTCCACACAATCCTGTTCTTCTCCATCTCTTCGCATTTCGGGCGCACAGTGCCGAGTGACGGCGGAGACAAAGGCGCGAGAGCGGCGCCGCGATTGTGGCGGACCTCCCCCGACGGTCCGACCAACGTCTTCGCCCCGAAGTGGTCGGGGTCTCTATGGGGCTGTTGGCGGCGTCTCGGCGCGGCAGCTCCAACTCGGCCGGCTCGAGGGAGATTCGGCTCTTCCAGCGAGCGGCGGCGGCAGCAGGACAGACGGGGCGCATCTCGGCCGCAAAGACCGAGTTTCGAGAACGCCTGGGACGCCGGAGGTGACGCGGACATTATATTCTATGGCATTAGGAGATCCGGCTCCGACAGGGGCGAGCGGCGGCGGCACCAGGACGGACGGGGTGTACCTCGGCCCCAAGAATCGCGCGACTCGAGCACGCCAGAGATTCCGGAGGCGACGCGGACGTCGTAGCGTATAGGACTAATTGCTTGTTGCTGCCACTTCTTTGTCAGCGGGGGAGAGTGATTCAAAAGGATTCAGGGCGCAAGATAATTCGACTCAAGAAAAGATTTTGGTTTACAAAGGACTGGTAGGCGCAATGTGCGGATGACAACACAGGCGTCCTGGCGTTTTGGAGCTGTTGAATCACGAGATGAAGGGACAAGCTGCCGCATAGACACAATTCTACTTGACCAGAGAACAGATTGGGAGAACCAGAAACACGTACCAAGTCGAATGTTTCTGAATTGCTCGATAGGAGGCTTTGAGTCGGACTGTGTGAGTAGAAAGTGAGTAGAAAGCATTGTACTGGGAGGAAGAAACTATGGAGTGCGAGCAGACTGAGAAGGAGCCTCCGGGGGGGGGGGGAACCGGGGGTTCCCCGAAACGTGGTGTAGGCCTAAGGCCGCCACGATCCACATTCAAGACTTTGGTTCAACCCTTTATCAGTATACCTCCCGATCTCGCCCTAAATTTGGAGTGTCTTACTACAGCAGAAGGAAGAGACTGTACCACGAAGGAACATGAGCCAAACTCGGCGATGGTTGGCCATCGAGTTTCCCACACATTCAAGACGGAGCATTAATGCTGGTCATCGCCGAGAGTGGTTAGTATTTTACGCCTTGAATGTCTCCACGAACTATGCTGTTTGCCCTCGATCGTTTAGACGACACAAAAGTTAGAAGACGTGATGAAACACATCGATCATCCGTGTTCAGATGAGCGACTCGAAACGAACGGCTTTGCCGAGCTGTGATAATACAGCATGGCCCATCTCGATCTTGAAGAGAGGGTTGGACGGTTCGCAGAGAGTTAGGATTACATAATATCTGTCTCTTGACGAAGAACGGATGGCATGCGACCAAATAAGATTCAGCTCCAACTAGGAGAAGTACACATCATGAGCCGGCAGCGCGTCAATCGTTCGCAATTGGAAGTACACGTTCAGGCTGGGGACGACTCCAAGATGTTGGACCCAAGCCCGACGGGGCTGTGATGTCTCCAGGGCGCTGTTCCGTCAAAACCTTGAGCCTCTTCTCCGATTATCGAAGATGAAAATGGCAGAGAGAGAGTTCCTCAGGCTAGAGAAGGTTAAATCTGAACAACAAGCATTAGGGAGCCCGCCGGGCTTTCGAGTTAAAGAACAAGCTTGTTTGACAATTAAATGTATCCGAGTCGTCGCAAAAGAGCCATACAAAGCAGAGAGAAACATTTTCTAACAGGGAAAATCAGTTCCTTACAAACTCGATTCTGCCATAATTAAGAGGGTCATACTCTAGCAAGATGACTAGGTAGATTGGAATAAGGTAGATTGGAATTTAATGGAGAATTGGTTATCGCTACGTGTACAAGCACCTGTCGCGAAGTCTGAGCGGCCCAAATCTCAATTCATCATCTTTGAAGGTGAGCATCTCACTCTCAAACAATCCAATTGACATGAACGTTGCATCATAAGATAGCCAAGAAGCAGAAGACTCATTTCAGCTATTGATTTTTAGGTTGCATGTGGTTGTGCAATGAATGTCGAGACGCGCCGGGTATTGACGCGACGCGGGTGCAGGGCTCCGCTCAGACTTACCGACTACTTCTGTAAGGCGGCCTTCAAGTCTACACGGCAGACTGCTGGCTTACTGTATGTAGAGCGTCGTAGTACATCCGGGAGCGTCCTGACTATTCATTGGAGCTAAACAAATAACCAATATAAAATCAAGTTGTTTGCAAAATGTTAAGAACAACTGTTGCAATCGATTTGGATGATCCGAATTCCGATATGGTCTAGTGGTTAGGATTTCTCGCTCTCATCTCTTGACGAACCGAGGAGGTAAGATTTTACACCTACTCTCTTGTAGGTTGTTTAATGTTGACATCGAATAGGCCGGGGTTCGATTCCCCGTGTCGGAACGTTCACACTTTTCTCTCTTTCGAAGGCGCCTCTGTACATTGGCAGACGTTGATCGATCTTTTTGTTCCGACAATGCTGCCTTTGGTCTCCTGTGAGCTTGTGGGTTAGGGTTTATTTATTTTGCACCCTTAGGATTTGGTAAAACGACAGCAATTCCCTTGCAATGTTTGGCAGCAAAGGCCCTGGAAATGTTGTGCGATCGAGGTGCAACGTCATGCAGTGTCTTGAAGGCTCTTCCAGGGCGTTGCCCGCCCCCCGGCCCCCCGATCGATCGTCCCCGCGTCGGAAGATTTCCTTTTTGCCTTTTTTTGAGCTTGCCATACCTCTTATAAACACATCAGATATCCGGAATGCAACTTCTGCTTCATGCTTATCTTGTGATGCAACCAACTCCTGAGTCAATCGGATCGATTGGGAACGAAATATTGACGTTTGAAATTGTTGGGTTGATTTGCCAAGATTTGAAGTGCTCAGGCTTTCCGGGAGGCACTGTAGCAAGGACTCGAATTGGATCCCTGGCCAACCAAACTAGGGTTTTCTTTGATCCAAAAGGCCGATTAATCTGATCGATTCACGCCGCATCAAAGACTCAATGGGCCTGCAGACTATCTATGATTGGACGACCATTGGATGCCAAGACATGAGGTTGAGACCGCCTCTGCGGCGACGCGATGCCCGCAAATGGACGAGAACCTCGAATCATCAACCTTCGCCGTTGATCTTACGCTACGACAGATAGTTCAAAGCGAGCTGTCCGCGTTTTAGTAGTAGCACAGGGGGAACAGAGTGACAAGACACGCACTCATAACGCTCCATAAAATCACGAACCACACGAAAGCAACAGGTGTGTCAACTCGGATGCATTTGAAACCTAGCATAGGCGAGACAGCCCCGGGAATTTCAACCGTCCGAATCTGCGCGCTCTCTGCGAGTAACGGATGTGCCCCGCTCTTCCCCCATTCATGCCCATACATCTCCCCACTGTAGGCACAATGACGGATGTCCTAGTCGGTCAAGTCCCTGACTGTTCAACATTTCTCCAATCTTCTCCACAAGACTCCCGTAACCTCGCCCTCCTTGATATTCGCTCCACCGATCATCCATCATGTCTCAACGCCCGCAAACCCGCAGCCGAGGATCGTCCACTCCGATTTCGACCTGCAGCCTGTAGACTCAACCCATCCTCCCAAATTTGCGGGATCCCCTCAGGCCATTCAATGTTTTGGCGAAACATGCATCGTTCTCCAAGTCTTCATCGCCTTCCACATCTCCATCGGGTTCCGCATGAACTTCGTCTGTAACGTCTTTCGCGTCTCCTGCGTCTCCATTGTAATCCGCAAGGGCTTCGTCTGTGTCCTCCTTCGCGTCTTCTCCATCTTTTCCTTCGTGCTCTCCATTTCCCCCACCGTTTTCCGCACCCTCGTTATTTCCTAGGGTCCCACCGCTGACTGGAGTCACGTACGGAACTTGTATGCCCTCTCGATCCACCGGTGCGTCGCCGTCATCGTAGGGCCTCTCGTTCGCGTTGTATCCCATCTGCTCGTCTTCGCGCATCGTTGTACTCTCCGTGCCTTGCGCGTTCCCGTCAGATGGCAATACCAACTCGATGGATCCAGCGAACCGGGCTCTGACGAGCACGTTGAAGTACGACGGCTGCCCATCGGAGTCTTCGCTTTCCACGTCGTTGCTGTAAGAGTCATCGTTGTTGGAGTCCTCACGGTCAACCCTGCCGTCCCCCTCTTCGTCGATGGGGCTCTCTTGCTGCTCGGTCGATCCCTGTTGTTCGTGCCTTGGGAACATTTCGGAACTTATTGAGGCCCACTCCATCGATTCTTCGCCGTCCATACGGCTGTAAGAATGGGACGGCTCGGCGTTCTCTTCGCCGCCGTCTGTGACCTCCTGCTGAGTAGAAGGTCCCAGTTGCTCGAGCCTGGCTAGCAGATCGGACCCCCTCAGAATCGGCACCACCGCGTCTGCGAAGACCGAACCGCGATCGGACTCCCTCAGTATCTGCACCACCGCGTCAAGGAAACCCGAATCGCTGTAATCATCCCGGTTGTCTTCGTGCACAGTACCCCGTTGTTCAACTTCTCGATTGGCAGATGCAATGATGGTGTTGGTTCTCTCTTGAGTTTCTGGTGTTTCGGCAGGTTCTTCGGCCCTCTGTATTGCCTCGTAAATCCGCAGGATCTCAAGCCTGCTGGCATCTGCTCTAGAAGTTTGGCCGCCACCGTCGTAGCCATCCGAAAGGATGAAGAAGGTCATGGCGGTGGATGAGTCGTTTCCTGCACGTTGTTGTGGTTCAAGTTGCACGATGCTGTGATCAACCAGTCGTGAGAATATGGTCAACGATGCGCAATGTGGTGGTTGAAAGTGCGCGATGTTGAGGCCAACAGTGTAAGATGCTGTTGTGTGATCAATAGTGTAGGGTGTCGTGGTTAAGATTGCACGGTGGTGTTGTCAGCGAGCAAGCTACGAAAGTGAACACGGAGCTCTTGGTGGAGGGGAGGGAGGGCCGGCAGAGGGCGCGCGACTCTCCGCAATGGGAAGGAACGATGTGACACGTTTGTACCAGGCATCCGCAAATCTGCCTTGATCCGTTCCCCATTCACGTCGCGGTATGTGGAACGAAGCCCACTGTCCCTCGGCCACTGACCTGCTTGTAAGACCCCGAGCCACCCCAAGCCTATCTGACCCAACGATCTCCTCGATTATTTCCATTCGCATCATTAGCAAGTTCGACATTGCCTAAGTGTTGCATTGAATCGAGTGAAAGTCCTTACCTGCACGATGTCCATACAACAGGACGCGTTCCTTTCCAAACATCAACATCCCCTTCAGTGGGCAGGACAAGACAATTCCAACTCGTGGCATCGGCGAATAGGTTCTCAACCTGCAGTCAACAAGTCATACGCCTATCAAGCTCTTCCTACTCGCACATTTATCACTCGAAGGATGACCTCGATGGACGCTCACTCGGCGGGTCTTTCCTTCCCATGTCCCCACCGCCAAGAAACCCCTTTGATCGCCCCTTCGATCGCCCCTTCGATCGCCCCTTCGATCACCCCTTCGTTCACACCCCCTCCACTACGACGACACCGCTTCAGGCGCTGGCGAGGTTGCCTTCGGAGGCCCTCCCTTTGGCGGTGGGGGCAACCCAGCGTTCGGTTTCGACGACGAGCCTCCTTCCATTTCCTTCGACTTCTGCTCGCCCTCGGCAAAATAGTCATCCAGACCTGCCACAGGAGCGTTCGCATGTGCCCTTTGCTTTTTTGGCTTGCCACCGGATGGCGGCATGGTGGCACCTGCCGCGCCCATAGGGGGGGGTGGAGTCGAAGCCGTAGCGGCGGTCATGTTCGCAGGCACCAGGAGTTCTTGTTGCCCGCCAGCCGTCGTGCTCGGAGCCTGTTCGCCGCTTTCAAAAAGCGTCTCCCCTGGCCCCTGCGCAGGCTCTTCCAACGGCGCAGGCACACGATGCAACGCCCCATACCCCAGTACACAACCCAACGCGCCCTCACCCCCCCATCCTCTCGCCGGCGTCATGGTCACGATCCGCGTGACGTTGTACTCCTGATTGTACACCCACAACCTCAATGGCGAGTCCATGAAGCTCTCCACTAGCTCGCCCAGCGCGCCCTCACCCCCACGCAGCGTCTGCTCCGGGCTGCCAATCACATAGTCCCCGTAGGGCAACAAGCCCGCCACGTCCGCCGGGCTGTTGGGCATCACGTCCAGGATATGCCAGACATCTTCTGTGACGCGGAGGGGGCACCATTGGAGGCTCAGACCGAGACTACCGGTGTCGGATGGAACGCTCACAAACGTTTCGCGGATCTGCTGGCCTTTCGCGGAGTAGATCCCGAGGCTGATGCTAGTTCCAGCGCAGTTGCGAATCTCGGTGGCCAGCAAAGCCGGAGTGGGGTCTTCGATCGTACGCCCGTTGATGCCGATGATAAAGTCGAACCACGGTTCCAGTGGCAGTTGAGCGTTGGGATTGGCAAGTACTTGGAAGCCATAAGGATTGCCGGTATTGGTGGCGTTGTTTTGGCCTTGTTGCTGCACATTCGGGTCCGAGTCGAGGCGGGCGATGAAGCGGTTGAGGGTGTTGAACATTGACATGTTGGCGGAGATTCGAGTCTCGTCCCAAAACGAATTACAATGCTCGAATTTCTTTGTTAAAAAGTCCGAGTGCGTCGATTCAAAGCGGCGGCATTCAGGAGACGTGGTTGCATGACGGGAAGCCCCGAGGAGTGATGTCTGGATGCCAAGAATAGCATTGTCACGTGCCATCGGTCGTCATCACGCCGCTTGCCCGGGCCGGTGAGATCCTTCGGAGGCAACAACGACGCTGAGCGACTTCTCGCCTTCCCACCACAACACCTTTCTCTTCTTTCCTCACTCTCCTACAACCCATCTCCTTCTTCTTTTTTGTCACTCTTTCTCTTTTCCTCATCAAACTCACCATCGTCATCATGACTGGCCACATCGTGTCGCACGTGGTGCGCCGCGGCATGCAACATGCCCAAGAGCGCTTCTGGGACCGCCAGGAGACCATGGACAGGCTACAGACTGACGCCGCCGCCTACCAGAACACGGACGACGACATGAAGCTCAAGCTCGCCCAGTTCTGGCCTGTCGCCCTCACCGCGCTGATCGGCCTGCTGCTGTTGTACTCCGTAAGCGCCCCGCTAGAATTCCTTCTGAGGCTATACTAACGAACCGACCAGGTTGACTACACCCTCGGACAGGTCGTGTCGTCCCTGACCATGATCGAGTCTCCTTCGCGCACCGCCATCATCGACTCGAAACCGCCCCCGGCTTACACCGACGAGCCTGATGCGCCGATTGAGAAAGAGAACGCTGTGCCCTCCGAGACAGCTGATGCCGACATCGAGGTGACGCTCATCGACCACAAGCCCATCACCTCCAAGGTTCGCACCACAATCCGCCACCTTACCACTGTGGGCGGCTTCTCTGCCCGCTGGAGGGGTCTGCGCCTGAGCTTCTTCTACTACTTGATGCACGCCCTGGCGACCAACTTTCTCGGCACCATTTTTGGCTTCGGTATTTTCGGCGAGGTGCTTGCCTACGTCTTCGTCTCGCTCGGTCTCGCTCGTCTGCACATGGCCTGGACGTTCAGCATGATCGCTCACCCCTCGACCACCTCTTTCCTCCGCCGCATGCCCGCACGCAAGGAGTGCCGCGCCATTCTGCTGCCGACGTTGATTTACGCTCTCGCCCAGCAGGCGACCGTCCTCCTTCCCATTGCCGTGGCCTTCCTCATCGGCGACAGCAACATGAAGCCCGCCAAGGACGCCGTTCACCACGAGGATTGCCACAAGATGATGCTTCTTGGTCTCAAGTTCCTCGCAGTCCCCCTGACCTACATCGTGGTTGGCCTGGCCGTCCTCTTCCCCGCTTCCGTCACTCTCACCCGTGTCGAAGCCGCCCTCCTCCCCGAGAACGAGCAAACCATCGTGCCCTTCGACAAGGACGCCATCATCGGCGACATCGATGTGACGGCCCGCGGCAGCAGCAAGGCCATCTTCGTTCAGGCGTGGAGGTCATTCGACCGCCCCGCTCGTCTGAGGCTCGTCAAGCTCTACGCCAAGCTGGCGCTGGTTCAGATTGCCATTTTCGTTAGCACGGCGCACATCGTGCTCGCTGAGATCTACCTCATCGGTGGCGAACAGCTTGCTGTGCTTTTCAAGAGCCTTGCTGCCAAGGCCAAGCTCCAGGCCATGGAAGGCCAGAACTAAAAGTCCTCCGCGACTTCTCCGAACACGCCACCTAGTGGCAGCAGAATGTGTCTCCCTACCGAGATTTATCGAGTTGGATTGAGAGGATTATGAATGCAGTCTGGTGGGTTGGATGCGCAGCGTATACTACACACCCACGTGCGATCGAGCATGTTTTTTTTACCACAGAATCGTACCTAGTCGAAATGACACAATCGAGTTGATGACTTGTACATCTTATTTCCAGGCCCATGCACGCTTCGCCCCTCAGTAACTCCGCGGCAAACCTAGCGCCTTTTCGCCGATGTAGTTCATGATCATTTCCTAACCAGCCAGAGTCAGCAAATCGGTCCTTTGCACCGCGTCGTCATCACTTACCCTGCTGACAGGTGCCAGTCTCGGTACGAAGCACTCGCGCAAATACCTCTCGACATGATACTCCGCCGCATACCCCATCCCACCCATACTCATCACGGCGCGCTCACACGCCACAAACGCTGCCTCCGCCGCCAGATACTTCGCGCTGTTGCACGCCACACCCACTGCATGCTGCGTAACGCTCTCGTCAAAATCCGGCCGGCTCGGGTTGCTGCGATCGTACAACCGCGCCGCATGATACGTCGCCAACTTGGCAGCTTCGAGCTGCATAAACGCCGACGCCAGCGGGTGCTGGATAGCCTGGTTCTGCCCGATCTGCCGCCCGAACACGACGCGCTCGCGAGCGTAGTCGGTCGCGCGGCGCAGCGCCGCGTAGCCCAGCCCGAGCGCCTCGCCTGCAAGCAGGGCGCGCTCGGCGTTCATGCCGTGCAGGATGATTTTGAAGCCCTGTCCTTCTTCGCCGATGAGCGAGTCGGCGGGGATGTCGTAGTTGTCGAAGAAGACCTCGTTGGCGTCGACGGCGCGGCCGCCCATCTTCTTGATCTTCTTTAGCTCGAGACCGGGCGAGGTGCGGTCAAAGGGGATGTAGAACATGCTCAGCCCTTCGCTGGGTTTCTTTACGTCTTCGAGTGGCGTTGTGCGGGCGAGGAGGACCATCTTTTGCGCTATCTGCGCGTTTGTGATCCAGATTTTTTGACCGCTGATCTTGTAGCCGGAGCCGTCGGGCTTTTTGGTGGCCAAGGTTTTCAGTTTGAGCGTGTCTAATCCGGTATTGGGTTCGGTCACGCCGAAGCAGGTGCGCCACTCGCCTGAGATGATTTTGGAGAGGAAGCGGTCTCGTTGATCCGGCGCGGCGAATTTGGCAACCGGTTGCGTAGCGTACACATTGGCGTGAATGCTCTGGGCTCCTGCCAGTCCGGCACCGCTCTCGGAGATCGTCTGCATCATCATCGTTGCTTCGCTGATGCCTAACCCGCCACCACCGAGTTCTTCGGGCAGGGCGATGCCTAGCCAGCCGTCTTTGGCTAACGCGGCATGAAGCTCGTGAGGGTATGTCTCGTTTTGGTCGTGTTCCATCCAGTACTCGTCAGGGAAATTGGCACATATCTTAAAGATGGCGTCTCTGACTGTAAGCTGTTCCTCCGTGAAGCCGGATGTTTCCATGAGACGTGAGCGAGGTGTCTGAGAGAAGGAACGCTTTGCTTGCCATGCTGGAAGCAAGGACTTGCTTATGTTCTTTGATCGTCCAGCAACTCGAGATCCAAGAGGGTTTGAGGGAATGAGCCGTGGAATGGCACGAAACGAGGGAAGAAGGCGTTTCGACATGTTGAATAGATGTCGATTCTTGAAGCAGGAAAAGTATAGCTAAGGATGTGGAGGAGTAATCGAGATACTTGTACTACGTGTGGTACTCGTGAATAGCATCAATGCGCGTACACCTTTACATACAGTACAGTACTTATATTGTCTGGTTCGGGAATAGCGAATGGACATGAGGTCGAACGGCGGGGAAGGAAGACGGGAATAAGAGCGAACCGTGCCAAGGCCAAGTCACATGATTTGGCGTTCGACGCGCAGAAGTCGTAGCACCAGCTGGCCCGAGCTCGTCAAAGGCGAAGCTCCGGCCAAAACAACAACGCCTCCTCCAGGTCAACACACGCGACGAACACCGAATCTAGCCCGCGCCCAAGCCTTTCACCTCTGCGTAGACCCCGGAACGACCTCAGCAATATGTACAGGTGACAGCACTAATTTCTGATCGCATTGGAAACCTTAGCCCGACCAAACACGGCACGCGCGGAGGACAGTCATGGCCGGAGCGCTTAAGAAGACGGTCGGCTCTGCAGCCTGGGTGGAGAGTGAGAGGGAACAGGCAGATCATTTTGTAAATCAGGAAGTTGAGGAGTTCAGCTTCTCAGTCCGAAATGAGCTGGAATGGCTAAATGAGCACATGTCGGATGTGTTCAGCAAGAACAACATGTAAGTTGGCATTCGTCTGGTCTGAAGCTATCGCAGACTGACTGTCTCCCAGCAACTTCGCGGACGTCTTCAAAACCCCAGGCAAACTACGTGGCAAAACGCCTCACACTGCTCGCAAGCGGAACGCTGCGACACCTCGCCAGCCGCTTACCGACATCTTCGCTCCAAATGTACCGGCGCCACAGACTGCGCAGAAGACAACGTTCTACGACAAAGTTGCTCACTTCAAGATCGCGGAAGATGCTGAGAACCAGCAGCCCGCGCAAAAGGCAAAGAGCCGTAGCAAGAGTCCGCAGCGCATCGGCATGGTGGGGAACACCGACTCGGGGTATCATGGGATGACAGAGGATGAGATGGAAATGGACAATCGCACCGAGGTCGCAACCAGCTCCAGCAACCAAAGCGAGATACAGCGGGCGCCTCTGCAACAATGCGAGGAAATGCCGCAGCGCGAGCATCCGACCGACACCGGTGGTGTTGTCAGTGATGAATCCTTCCGATCAGCCAGGGAGGACGTTGCGAGTGAGGGTGCTTCGAGAAATCAGCTGGCAGAGCCGCAAGTCGAGGAAGACGACAACGCGACTATCCCCGACGACGAGATGGATATCGAGCGCGAGGATTTGGGGGCCGTTGAGGACGCTCAGCCGGAGTTCGAATCTGTGCCTGCGCCTGAGCCTGAAAATGAGCCCGAAGCGGACGTCATGGACGTAGAGCAGGATTTAGACGCGGAAGCCTCCCGGTCTCCATCAGATGCATCGACTCCAGAGCAAATGTTCCAGCGCAAGAGCAGCTTCAACTTCACATCATTGCCGGCCCGCGAGCCACTCACTGCAAGACGCAGCATTGGGGGCCGCAATAGCCAGATTGATGCGCACAACAACCGCAACAGTTACATGGGCAGGTCGATGGGCGGCAAAAGCTTGGGTGTTACGCAGAACGATGCAGCGGAACAGGAGGAGGAGCCGAAGGCGCTTAACAAGACGTCCACTCAACTCCTCCACGAGCGCATCAATATGCTGGGCCAGACTAGGGAGCCTAGGACCTCGAAGAGCATCCCGCAAAGTCAGCTTGCTTACCCTCAGCTTCCCACGGCTGATTTAGGCAAATCAATCGCACCTGTCGAAGATGAAGATGATGACTGGATAGCTCCTGCGAAGACCTCACAACAGAAGGGCACCGAAACTGTGGAACATGCATCGTGGCAAGAAGACGCGCCCCAACGACCTACCATGCACCAAAAATCGATTTCGACCACGAAAATCCCGTCCCCTTCGCGACTTGAAGCGCCCACTGCGGCTCGCCATCAAAAAGCAAATTCAATCTCAAACCCCGACTTTGCACATGCTGTTGGCGAGCTGCAATCTACGACACCTGCGGGCTCGCCCACCAGAAAGAACCACGACGGCCCCCTCAGCGCTTCTAGAAGCAAGCTGTACTCGGTGCTACGATCTGCGAAAAGCATCTTTGCGTCCTCCGCGAACGCCAGTGCAGCTGCCAAGGTGGAGTCGCACAAGAGCTCGCCGTTCCGCTCTCACAACCGGGACAGCTCTGGAGAGTCTTCAACAGCACAAGCGATGCGTATGCCTGGAGCTTTTGGCCCCCAGCAGGTTCCTCAGAGCCCTGCTCGGCCGATGTCGGCTTGGGCTGCCCTTCCTTCAAGCCCGAGCAAGAAGAGCAGGCACTCCAATGAGAGCGACAAGAAGCGTGAGAAGAAGCTCAAGTCTCAACAAAAAATAGCGGATGAATTGGACAAGGCGAGGGAGAAGGAGCGTCAGAAAGCTGCAAAGAACCAGGAAGGGAAGATGAAGGCGGAGCAGGCTGAGGCGGCCAGACAGGAGAAGGAGGCGCAGAAGCAGCAAGCTGCTATGACCGCAGCCGCAACGGCGGAGCGCCCTGTTTCCGCCGAAAGCAACCACTCCGTCGAGAACGAGAAGCCGGCTTTACAGCAGCCAAAGAGCATGCTACCTGGGGGCAAGCTGAGGGCGCCTGGGAGGCTTATGAAGCCTCCGACTCGGGGCGAGCCCGCACAGTCTTCGAGACCTGCGCCAGTCTCGATCCGGGTGGCCTCGCAGTCTCAAAGGATGGGTCAGCCACCTGCATCTTCATTCTCAAAATCGCAACACGAGAGCTCTGCAGCCCCGTCACAATCAAAGCCACCCATGGCCCGCGCTGGGTCTGCACAAGGCAACTCTCGAACATCAGCCGCCCCAAACAATGCGCGTCTGAAGGCACTGGAGGCGGCTGCAAAAAAGAAAGAAGCTGATGAGAAGGCTGCCCAGAAGAAGGTGGAGCAGAAGCGGGAGCTGGAGCGCAAGCGGGCTGCGAAGGTCGAGGAAGAGCGCCGTGTCGAAGAGGAGCGCAGAGCAGCTGAGAAGAAGGCTGCAGAGCAGCAGCGTGCTCAAGAAGCAAAGCTTGCTGCCCAACGTCAAGCAGAGAAGCAGGCTGCTGATCAAAGGAGGCGTGAGCAGCAGCGTTGGGAGCAGCAACGCCAGCAGGAGGAAGCGCGAAAAGCTCGTGAAGCTCACGATCTCGCTGAAACCATCAAACGCGAGCGCCAACAGCAGCAGCAGCAGCAAGCGGCTCACGCGCGTGGCGATGTTGGTGGCACGCTTCGCCATCTGGGAAAGAACACAGTCCATGATCCGACCCCGCTCAGGCAAGCAAACACGGCGAAGCCGGCCAAGAGAGTCCTGCCACAAGACGATGATGAGCCTGTACATCACCAAGCGCCTCCGCCGCAGAGGCCGGCAATGCAAAGGGCGCCTGCGAGCTACCAGCAGACCGACTCGAAACGACGACGCACCAACGAGGAGGAGCAGCAGCCCGGGGAGCGACACTCGGTCATGGCGCCGCCTAAGCGGCCGTCGAATATGCGCAAGGTGAGTAAAAATGCATTGGAATTTCGATGTTGCGCAAGACTAATGACTGCTTCCAGGAATCCACAATGAACAAGTTCCCCCACGGTTACGCCCACGCTCCACCAGCTGCCGGCCACCACGCATCCAGCATGTTCAAATCGACTGTTACAGCACAGCACCAAATGCAGCAAAAGGGCGGGGCATCTGGCCATCCTAGCCAGATGGTCCAGGTCTCCAACGCCCGCATCCCCTTTGCAGACAACGCCAACCCATCCGCCTCTCAACACTACTCTCAAAACCAAACCCACTCCGGCTACGAAACCGCCGCTCCCGCGAACCCGCACCAAAACAAGTACAAGACCCCCGTCCGCCCCGCCCAAGTCCCCAAGTCTGCCAAATCGGTTAAGTCCTCTCCACTCTACCAGAACGGCGACGGCATTCAACTCCCGGACATCGCGACCGACAGCGAGGACGAAGAGGACTCGGACGACGACGACAACACCGGTGGCTTCCGCGCTCCTAGCTGGGTCGCGTCGCCCGCCCTGCGGGATCTGCTCACGCAGCAGCAGCTGGTTGACCCAGAGACGGTCTTCGGGCCTATCGGCGAGTTGAAGATGGACGAGGTGTTCAAAGGGAAGAACGCGGAGCGCGCAAAGAAGCTGAGGGATCGTGGAAGCAGTGCCATGTGGGTGGAGAGTGGCGATGCGGTTACGAGCGCGGAGAAGCGCAAGGACATGGAGGCTAGGGAAAGGGTTGCTCGGGAAGGCGGGTGGAGGTTTGGGAGCGGGGATCTGTAGGGTAGGGGTCCGCAATAGGATCGATCGCTTGGACAGGATGGGTGAAAAAACACTGGGGTAGTGATTCGACCTGAGGGGATGAACGGATTGGCGTGTCACAGGAAGACGCATTCGCGACAGGGCGCAGCGGGAACGGATTGGTAGGGGCGCGGCTTTGAGCTTGTGAGGAGGGTAGCTCTTGTTTCGCATCATAGCATGGATATCGACCCATCCTTCTTCACAGACTTCTTGTCCTCAGCTCCCGTCCGCCATACTCATGTTTCTCGGCTCAGCTAACACCTCAGCAGTGGGATGTTCGGCGTCCGACTCAGCGCAACTCAATCAAATATGCTCCGGTCATGACTAGTTATTACGGATACTTTTCCGTGGCACGTCGTATATTACCCGCGGCCGATTGTTGTACGACTACCGGACTCCGCCACATTCGCGATTGATGTCGTCCAGTAACGGAATCTACCGGAGTAGAGTTCAACATTGCAGGCGAATCACCCTCTCGTCGTTGCTCGTGTCGCTGTTCCGTCCGGAAACAAGACTTGGATTGAAATTAGATCAATGATGTATGGCTCCGTCTATCTACCTTGGCCTGCCGGTCTGCCTGTTAACCTCCACGCGGCTCGCGTTGCGGTGAGTGCTCAATGCTAGCAGGGCGCGGAGCTTATCCCATCGATGGGAAGTTGGTGGCTCGCTGCTCGCATGTTGACGGGACAGACTTGGGTTCGTCGCCCCGAAGCGCATGCGCTATGACAACCATTCGACGCCAATAAGGCGAACGGGACTCATCAGGCATGACTCGGAGAGCATCCAAGCACTACCGCGTCACGAGATCTCAAAATTGTACCCATGCCGTCGGCTGAGCGATTGCCGCCCTCGATGCCGCGATGATGTCGAGGTCGGTGTGCTTTCTCCCGAAGGAAAAAGGCTTTCCCACGCAGACCCTCCCCAAAGCGGCACAGCGGTGCGCGCGGCCGGTTCGGGTATGTCTACAAAGGGAAGAAGAAGGCCGGCAATTGTGCTCGCAGTGCACTGTCCCGCAAGCAAAGTCCACTTTGTCTCCGCCCGTCCACTTGGTGCGCGTGGAGTATGCGGAGTGTTCCCACAGCCCCAAGGGCACGGCCCCGCAGAAACAAGCATGGCTCAACAAGCATTATTCTTGTTGCCGGCCCTTCGCCGACAGCGCACGGCGGCGTGCTTGATTGTTGGCTTGGATCGTCAGCAACTCTGCCTTTTTGCGTCCTTGGTCTTCACCCGGCGTCGTCTGCTCATTCCTAATTCGTAGAATGGGAAACGACTTGTCACCGGAGCGGGGCCATTTACACGCTTCACAATCATGGAAATGGCTCAAGAATTGCTACTGGGGCTCTTGCGCAGCCAGACAATCAACTATAAAGTTGCGCGGAATGACCTGTAATTGAGAAGCCCGCTCCTTGCTTCTATATCCACGTCGAAATGAAGTCCTCCACGATCTTTGCAGGAGCGCTGCTTCAGAGTAGCTTGGCCATGAGCCAAGGCTACACAAACGTTTCTGAAGTACCATACTATGGCCTCAGTCCTCCGGTCTATCCAACTCGTGAGTACGATGCGTCTTAGCACAGTATTCCGTCGCTGACTCGCTGCTCAGCTGAGGGCGGGAATTCCTCTGCATGGAACGCTTCCTATGGGAAGGCAGGTGCACTGGTCTCCCAAATGTCTCTCGAAGAAAAGGTCAATATGACCCAGGGCTTCGATGGCCCCTGCACTGGCAACACCGCCAACGTCTCCCGCCTTGGGATCGAGTCTCTTTGCTTCGGCGATGGGCCGGCTGGCGTTCGAGGCCAGGAGTTCGTGACCGGCTTTCCCGCCCAGATCCTCGTTGGGGCAACGTTCGACCGCGATCTGATGTATCGATTCGGTGAAGCGATGGGACGGGAATATCATGACAAGGGTGTCAATATCGCGCTCCTGCCCGTGGCCGGTCCCTTAGGTCGCGTTGCTCGCGGTGGACGGAACTGGGAGGGCTTCGGTGGAGATCCATACCTGTCTGGCGTGGGAATGGAGCAGGTCACCCGTGGCGTTCAAGACCAGGGCGTGATTGCTCAAGCGAAGCATTGGCTCTTGAATGAGCAAGAATACCGCCGCAGACCCGGACCTGAAGGAGAGGCGATTTCGTCCAACGTAGACGACCGCACCACTCATGAGCTCTATGCTTGGGCGTTCATGGACTCATTGAAGGCTGGCGTGGCGTCGTTCATGTGCTCATACCAACGAGCAAACAACAGCTACGGCTGCCAGAACTCGAAACTGATGAATGGTATTCTGAAAACCGAACTCGGGTTCCAAGGGTTCGTCACGAGCGACTGGGACGCGCAACAGGCTGGCGTCGCCTCGGCCAACGCTGGGATGGATATCGTCATGCCCAATGGTAAATACTGGGGCAACAACCTTACCGAAGCCGTTCGCAACGGTTCAGTCGCCGAGTCTCGCCTGGATGACATGGTCACGAGGATTCTCGCCGCCTGGTATCAACTTGGACAAGACGAGGGCTATCCAGAGGTTGGCGTCTACCCGTACAACGAGCAACATCCCATCCTCGACGTCCGCCGAGACCATGCCGCATTGGCTAGGGAGATTGGAGCTGCAGGTCATGTTCTCGTGAAGAACACCAACAATACGCTGCCTCTAAAAGCGCCAAGGTTTCTGAGCATTTACGGTTACGATGCAAAGGTTCCTGATGCCCCGTGGGTGGAGCCAACCATCTTTGGTGGCGGTCCCTCGTCGGTCTACGGCATGAACATTTTCAACGGCACACTCATCACCGGTGGTGGATCTGGAAGTACCACCCCTTCACTATTCGTCGACCCTTTCACGGCCCTCCAACAGCGACTCATGAGCGATCGCGGCACAGCCCGATGGGATTTCACGGATGTTAACCCGACCATCTTCGCAAACGCCGATGCATGCCTCGTTTTCATCAACGCCTACGCCTCGGAGACATTCGACCGCGTATCCCTCACCGACGACTTCAGCGACCAACTCGTCCACAACGTCGCCACCAACTGCTCCAACACCATCGTGGTGGTCCACTCAGCCGGCATCCGTGTCGTCGACTCCTGGGTCGATCACCCTAACGTCACGGCCGTGGTCTACGGTCTCCTCCCTGGCGAGCAGGCTGGCAACTCCCTCGTCGATGTTCTGTATGGCGACGTCTCCCCATCCGGAAGAATGCCCTTCACCGTCGCCCGGAATGAGTCGGACTACGGCCACATGCTCAACTCGACAAACGACCCCGGCCGCTTCCCTCAGAGTAACTTCACCGAGGGCCTCTACGTCGACTACCGATACTTCGACAAGCACAACATCACACCCCGGTACGAGTTTGGCTACGGGCTGTCCTACTCCAGCTTCGACTACGCCGACTTGCAGATCAACAGCACGAACGCAAGCACGGCAGAGTACCCGCCTTCGAACGTGGCCATTGAGCAGGGCGGCCACCCCTGGCTTTGGGAAAAACTCTTCGACGTCTCCATCACCGTGGAGAACACGGGCTCGGTCGATGCGGCCGAGGTGCCCCAGCTTTACCTTGGGGTGAAGGGCGCACCGACGAAGCAGCTGAGGGGCTTCGAGAGGGTTCACGTGCCTGCTGGCGAGCAGCGACCGGTGAACTTCCAGTTGACGAGGCGCGACTTGTCGGTCTGGGATGTCGTTCATCAGCAGTGGAGGCTGCAGGGAGGCGAGTATCCTGTGTGGATTGGCGCGAGTAGCAGAGACATGCGGCTTGATGGCTCGTTAACCGTTTGAAGTTGGAATGTTTTCAAAAGCAAGTTTGTCTGATCTGAAACCCCGTTGAAAACCTCACGGGCTACGATTAAAAGAGGACCAATATTTAGCATGAAATGACGATTTGCCTGGGGTTTCATGTTGTATCCGCGGACTGGTCGTCATCTCGAGTCTCATCTTGGCCAAGGGCCTTCCCCATCCCAAGGAATACATCTTGATCTCGAATCTACATCAGACATGCTGCGATTGGACGTGTGTCTCACCCATCGCCCGCAGACCACCAGTCAGGAACTCGCACATCGCACTGCATGTGTAAGAGTATCTGGAGCCGACTGTAAATACAGTGCACATCAGCCCGAACCCGCTGGCTTCTCCCACTGATGTCTTTCAAGCTCATCATCCTTTTCATCTTCCTGCCCGGAGTATACATACTATCTAACGCTCCGAAAGCTGTCACTTTCACTACCACGGATTGAACGAGACGAAAGGTCTGCCGCTCGACTCGACTGCGAGTTCATCTTCAACTTCAACAAGAACGGCGCAGAGGCGGCGTTGGTGCTGGTGCTGGTGCTTGGCCTGATGTCAACTTCGACCACTATCTTCACGTCGGTACGAGGATTCTACGAGGCCCGGCAATATGCTGCAGCCCCCCCGGAAGATGTTCCAGGTGGCGGTCGAGCGATTGTCATTCTGCTTGAACTCTTCCTCAACGGCTCACGAGCAAGCGAGATGCGCCAATTTCTGGGAGGATTCGCGTATGCACCAGTTTGCACGCAGGCAAGACGCGAGAGAAAGAGGGAGACAGAAGAAGCGATGTACGGAAGCAGAAGGGGTTATTGTCAGGGGTAGTGCGTGGTTGCGCAAAAGGGCAGAAGGAGAACGGAGGTAGAAGCGGCAGACCAAGCCAATGCAACCACATGCAAGTGTGCGTAACCGCGCATCAGCTCGCACGGAGAAGGGGCACAAGAGAACGGGAAGGCAGATAGAAGCATGGAACCGAAGCAAACATGAAACAAATCATCTTGTAGCCGTAGGCCCTTTAACGAAACGCTACAACCGCGGCGGAGAAAGAGGAATTCCCGCGGCAAACCTATGAACAAGGGGCATGAGCATCAAGCCATCCGGCGTTATTGCATTCCGCTCCTGGAGAAGAAGTAGAAAGGAATCGACGGACGCTTCCAACCCCGCCTTCAGCGCTCCAACCCTGGTCATCGACACCTTTCCCAGACCCTGCGCATCATCCATCCCGTCCCCCCGATCCTTTCTTCTCTTGCACACTACCCAACAGACAGCTCGACGCTGCTGTTACTCCAGGAGCGTGCTCATCCTGTGCGTCCTCTTTCGCAGCGAGCGGGCCATCGAGCTCCAGCGGTCTCTGTATACGGGCGCAGGCTTCTATACCTTGCCGCCCTCGTCGTCGTCCTCGAAGAAAGACAGAATGGCGCGCACGCCGCCGGGGCCGAGGCCGTGCGGGGGGTAGGCGACTGTGGCGATGGGTTAGCAGACGAAAACTGGTGAGGTTGCGGTAAGGGAAGGGGAGGGCAGCGTACTGAAGATGGGGTCGTCCTCGGCGCCCAGCTTGGTGCGGAACTCGCTCTTGTTGGTCAATTTGAGCTCGGTGGCGATGGCGTGGTACGCCTTGCTCAGCACCTTGACACGAGTGCCCTTAAGGTTGTGCCCGGGCAGGAACTTGTTCATGGCGCCGCCGCCGAAGGTGCAGCTCTCGGCGCCGGACGCGGCGGCGGCCTTGAGCGCGTGCAGCACCAGTAGCTCGATGGCACCCGAGGGCGCGCCGGGGAAGTCGAGCGAGAACTTGATCTGCCAGCCGTGATCGGGGGAGAGCTGGGCGAGGATGACGAGGCCGACGATGGTGCCATCGGGAATCACCGAGTAGTGATACTGGCGGTGAGCAACGTCCTGCCACGGGTGCACGTCCGTCAAGTGCACCTGCTTGCCCTTGCGGCCGTGGAGCCAGTCTTCCACACGCTTGTCAATGCGTTCGCGCAGCTCTTGCGGCACCTGCTCGCCCATGGGGATGTCGTGGATCTTGACGCCCTCCTTCTCAGCGTGGCGGCATTTGCGCTGGACTTCGGGGTCCTTGTTCGCCGGGTTGTTGCCAGGATTGAGACGCTGCTCGGCCGCGACGGAGAAGGTGCGCCAGTCGAACTTGTTGGCCAGCACGTCCTCGGAGTGTGCGCCGCAGAGAAGCCACAGAGGCTTGAGATGGCGCTCCTTCTTGATGTAGCGTATATATCCGCTCATCGTCTTGGCGTACTGGCTGAGGTGGCACAGAGGGTCGCCGATGGTGATGGCAAAGCCTTCGTGAGGTACGAAACCGACAGCGGCACCCGTAGTGGGATCGCGCCAGACCTCGAACTTGGGCTCCAGCCAAGAAGTGTTCGACGCGTCGCCGTAGTTCGCAATGAGCTTCTCGAGTTGCTGGAAGTCCATGTGTGCGGTTTGACGGTCGCGACCTGACCACGGCGGGTGCAGGGTACTGGCCTCGGGGTGGCGGAGCTGCTTTGTCGGAGGCTTGTATGGGAGCGAGCGCGGATCTCTGGGGAAGAGGGATGCGTTGCGAATGTCTCCCAGCTGCATCATCAGCATCAGAATGCGCTCCAGACCAATGCCACCACCACCGTGCGGCGGCGCGCCCCACTCGAAACCCGTCATGTACTCTTCGACCGTCTTGGGGTCCATCTTCATGCGCTCCATCTTGGACGCCAGCATGTGCGCGTCGTGAATACGCTGCCCGCCTGAAACAATCTCTTGCCCTCTGACGAAGATATCGAAAGAGTTGGTGACGGTCGCGTCGTTGGGGTCAGGCATGGCGTAGAAAGGACGAGCGGAGGTCGGAAACTTGTCGAGGACGTAGTAGTCAGTGTGATACCTTTCCTTGATCACGCGGCCGAGTGCTATCTCGTCGCGCGTGCCAAAGTCTTCATTCTCGTTCAGCGGGTTGCCGTGGTCGTCTCTCCAGCCCGACTCATTGAGCATGCGAACGCCCTCCGCAAACGGAATAATGGGCGTCTCCTCCAGCCACACGAGATCCTCATGCGGGTATTGCCTCTTGATGATGTCAATCTCATGCTTGCAGTTCTTGTAGATGTGGTTGAAGATGGCCTTGAACGTGCTGTCCAAGACTCTGAGCACCTCGTGGTAGTGCTCGTCAATCGCCATCTCCACATCCAGGCCAGTGAACTCGGTCAAATGGCGATGCGTATTGCTGTTCTCTGCTCGAAAGACGGGGCCGACTTCGAAAACGCGGTTGAAGTCGGCGGCAATGCACATCTGCTTGCCCAGCTGAGGCGACTGAGCCAGAAATCCAGGGCGACCAAAGTAGTCGAGCTTGAACACGCTGGCACCAGATTCCGAAGCCGCCGCCTGCATCTTGGGCGTGTGGATCTCGATAAAGTCAATGGTGCTGAGGTGAGCGCGGAACGCCTGGCAGATAGCGGACTGCAAGCGGAAAATACTTTGCGCGGCAGTCGATCTCAGATCGATAATACGGTTGTTCAGACGCACCCTGTCAGACACACGCTGGCGAGTGTCGCCTTCTTGACCAGCCTCAGCCTTGGTTACCTCCGCTTCGTGGACGGTGAAGGGCAGAGACTCGCTGGGTGCGGCCTCGACGTGCATCTGGTGGATATCCACCTCGAGGTTGTGGATGGAGACACCGATAATCTCGCCCTGCTTCGCCTTGGGCTCCTGGACGACGCCCCTCACACACACAATGGTCTCGACGTGGAGATGCTCAGCCCAGTACAAAAAGTGCGCAGAAATGCCCCCGTGCTCGTGCAAGATGCCCTGGATCGTCGCGGTGTGCTGGCGGAGCTCAATGAACATCAAGTGAGCGCTCAGCTTGCGGAGGTTGTGCAGCCGCGCACGGAACACTACCTCCTTCCCCACATACTCTGGCGTGAGGTCCATGATGTTGGTCCTTCCCTTTTTGCTGGGCTCGCCCGCGTAGTTGTTGACCGGTAGAATGCCGTATGCCTTCTTCTGATCCTCAGTCTCCTCCTCCATCGCCTTGCGCTCAATCTCCTCCTTGCGCTTCTGGTCGGCCTCGACCTTTTCCTCCGCGGCCTTGCGGCTCTTCTCCCTCTCGGTTTGTCTCTCTTGCTTGCGCTGCTGGTTGCGGCTCATCGGCTCGCCTTCGCGGTTGAGCGGAAGGTTCTCGGTCGAGGATGCCGAGCTGTCGGAATTGGAGCGCAGCTTGCGTCGAAGGGCGCCCATTGGCGACTGCATGGAGGGGCGGTGGCCCCCATCTTTCGAGCTGCGGCTTTCTTCTTTCGAGCGACGGTGGGCAAAGGGGGAAGCGGAGTGAGATTCGTGGCTGGTCCTGTTGGGGGACATGGAGCCATTGCTACCGCGCGAGAGGGCCGAGAAGCCGGTGCCCATGCGACTGCGAGAGCCCTCGGCGTCGCTGTTGTTGGTAGAGGGGCTGCCGCTGCGGGGCTTGATCTGGTTGAGAACCTTCTTCATCGTCGCGAGCGTGGGTGGAGGAGGTGGGAGGTGGGAGGTGAGCGTGTGAGCCTAGGCCCCGAAGATGCTGCGAGCGTGAAGAAGGGCTCAGTGCTGTCGTTCGTTCCGTCGTGCCGATGGTCCCTCGTCGTCGGTGCGGCGGGGTGTTGTGGCGGAGCCGAGGCGGGAACCGGTGGGGTGGTGGGGGACGGAAGATGGCAAGGGTGTGAAGAAGATTGAGTACCCCGAGATTGGTGCCTGTGAAGTTCACAAAGGCAGGAGCACCAAGATATGACGGGATCCGGGACACTGAAAAGCTTGCGAGGAGGTGGGGTGGGCGGCGGGTGAGAAGACGCGCGAGTGGGAAGGCGCTTTGGTGGGGGGAGGGTGAGATAGAGATACAGGGCGGGCGGGCGCTAGGCCGGCGGTGGGCAGGGCAGACGGACGGGGATGACGAGGGTATGATGTCGCATCGCCTACTTAGGGGCACGGTGTAGGTGTTCTAATTTCTCGATTATTACCGATTAATCCTGCCTCCTCAACGCTCCCGGAGGACGTCAAAGTGTTGTCCAACTAGCCTATCTAGCTCTCTCTTGCGCGCCGACAATGGTATTCGATACATGTCGGCTTCGGCTCTTTGCGGAAGCCGACGGCACGGGCAATGTTCCGCCATGTTGCGAAGCATAGGATGTTTTTTCGAACAGAAGCGACTTCCGGCTCACGGTGAAGTAGTGGAGCACGGGTCCTTGTGGTCATCAACAGCATCTGCGCCAACTTTGCATGGAATCGACGGGAGTCATCGACCTGTAGTTGCTATTTCACGCCCATATCCGAGATCGACAGGCCCACGCGCGAAAAGCTCGTCGGTACTTTGCTACGGCGTTACCGCCAGGCCGAACACGGCGTCTGGATCGCCCTCGGCATTGCTTGTCGTCCGTTGGAGCTGAAGGAGCTGGACTGTTACCATGCGCGAGACGCGCTCTCGGCAGTCAAGACCCGGCTTGCTTGACGAGGAGAAAGGCAGAAAAGTAGGTCCAAGATACAACAGTCGTTCGAGCGGTACGTCCTCCATCGAGCAATGATTCAAGCAATCTCTAATCGTCGGTGGACCCCACGCGCCGCATTTCGTTCTCGTTTTCACATCGTGATGTGGCGGCAACGTCACACTGCTTTAATGCCGGCTCGCTTCAGCTTTTGACGGGAGATCAACAGCTGCAAACCGGACATGCGCGAGACGCGAAAGGATCCCTTGCACTCGATGCATCCGAGCGAGGAACAGCGCATGGGTCGATGTGGCTACCAGAAGTGGCTGAGGCGGCGTTGTTCCGGTCTTCCGAGAACGCGAGAAGACGTATCCTTTGTGTCAGCTCAAACCTGCAGATTGTTGATATTCGACGATACATGTGCAGGTACATGCAGGGAGGCACTCAGGATTCGACATGCGTCTCGCCATTGGACCGAGTTCTTGCTTCAAACGATCACAGGAGGTAGAAGATTCCTGATTTCTCACGCACAAGATCAGGCCAGGCACGCCTTGGCCGCAAGTTTGACAGGCTTGGTACGTCCACTCGACACAATAGTCTCGAAACACCCTCCCTCACGTTCGAAGGAGCTGGATCTTCAAGGTGGCGACTCCAGACATGCGACTCAATCTTGTAATGGAAGACAGCCTCACAATCTGATCGTCAGGCTGTCCTCAGCCTCCATCAATCCTTACACCATCATACACCGACCTCTCCGCCCCCAACACCACCTCACCGGGGTCACCGTCACTCCTCCGGCACCTGCACTCCCGTCGCCTCCCTACAAATCCCCATCAACTTCTCCTGCGCCTGCACATCATAGTGCGCCTTCTGTGGGCTCCCCTCCCTCCGACTCGTCTCAAAATACCGCCCACTCTCCTTCCCCTTCCCCTCCCCCAACCCCAGCATCACATACGTATCGACGCTGCTCCCCCAACTCTTCGACGCCACGCCCCCACCCATCTTCGTCGCCATCCAGCCCGGGTGAAAGCAATTACTCGCGGTTCCCTTGCCACTCCAGCGCCGCGCAAACGCGTTCGCCAGCAAGTTATTACACAGCTTCGAGTCCGAGTACGCAGCCGTGTCGCTCCAGCGCGCCTCGCCACGCTCCCGCCACAACAGATCCTTCAGCGTCCCATCGCCGCCATAGTGGCTGTCGGACGACAGGTACACGAGCCGCTGCGGCCGGTGCATCAGGCACGTCAGGATGTACGGCGCGAGCACGTTGACGGCGAGCAGCGCGGGGAAGCCGTCGTCGGTTCGCCGGAAGCCGCCGTGGTAGATGCCTGCGTTGTGGATGACGGCGTCGAAGGGGCCCTTTTCGTTGGCCGAGGAGGCGAGCGCTTTGGTCTGCGCGATGCTCGAGAGGTCGCCAATTAGTACGTCGGCTGCGTTTGGACAGGCGTTGCGAGCGTCTGAGGCGCGTTGCTGGTTGCGTGCGTGCAGGGTTACAGCGTGGCCGTCTTTGGCTAGTTGTTGGGCGGCGAGGAGGCCGAGACCGTCCGATGAGCCGGTGATGAAGATCTTTTGAGCCATGGTCGGAGTGTTGAGGTCGTTGTCGTTGTCGGTGTTGATGGGGTTGCAGTGGAATTGAATCGATCCATGGATTTCTTAAAGCGATTCGCCACCAACCATTGGACACAATGACGTCATTGATAGAAAGTGGAGACCAGGAATTACGTGAATGCTTACCTTTAGAGCGAGAACATCATTGTGTGTTCACCTGGCATTCTACACCGACGTTCGCCTATTTCGTCAAGGTCGCCTATTATTTGCAGCCGGTGCCCTCAATCTCGACAATGGTGGCATCTGGCTGTGAAGCTCCACAGACCACCCATCTTCTCCACAGGCACGGGCTACTGCGGCGGATTCGAGAGACAATCAAAGATTTTGAAGCGTGCAGGGAACTACTGACTCTGGGGGCGCTGAAGTCGGAGGAGCAAGGATGGTATTGGAAGGTCGTCGGTGGCGGTGAGGTGAATGAAAGATTTCTCCATGCCCTTAGGACTTGAGTGGTTCTAGCGTGTTCTCAACACAAGGTGCGTGTAGGGAAGAACGTGCCGGCCTAATACAGGCTGTTCGGAGTCATATGTACTCTTTATCGCACAAGATGTTCGGTCTAGCGTTCACTGGACCACACCGACGTCGTCTCAAGCTGTGAGGGTGCAGTGCGCCGACCTCGTTCACGATCCTTGGTCGAGCAAGAACAGTGCAGCGTGGCATCGTAGAAGATGGACTCCCGGGTAATGCAGCCTCTGGACCGGCTTTTTCGGATACCATGTCACCTTCTGCTCTTCAAGCCACTTCTCGCTCCTCAGTGAGGTCTCGTTCGCGTCGGTGCAGATGCTCGCTGGCAGGGGCTTGCCCGGCGGATACTCGGGAAAATTATTTGGAAGTCTTGTGATATAGATACGGCGTTCGCCTTCAGATTTGTGGTAGTAGTCTAGTGGTTATGATTCGACCTTCCCACCATCATGGGGATGTTCACGACGTCCGGAACAGGTCGAGGTCCGGGGTTCGAACCCCCGTTGCCACAAACGTATTTTTGCTTAGCTTCTGTTTTTGAGGCGTTTGTTTTGTCTTTGCAGGTCCTTGTAGCATGCCATCAATGCGCTTGTACTTGAAAGGATTCACATTTTTATGATTTGGTTTTAAACGACAGTGAACGAGTAAGCTCAGTCAAGCGAGCTTGGCTGTTCCTGATCATCACTTTATCGCATCAGGGCGGTGGCCCACCTTGAATGAAACTCGAAACCTCATTAAATCTCATAAATGACCACTTGTCTGGTAAACACCCTGGAGCTCGATTTGGTGGAGAAGACTTGGCCACAGCCCCTTGCAGCCAGGCACTCGCGAAGCTTTATGTTGAATGCATTGTGAAACTTGACTCGTACCGATTCATCTAGCATCGCTCGCGAACTTCAGTACGTGCCAGCCTTAAGACGTGTACTCAAAACTCGATCGATTCAATTGGTACGCCTCCGGCCATGGCAACATTGTCCTTCCCAAGTCATCGATTGAAATCTTTCAGCTCGGCCAGCGTAGGCGCATCTACTTACAAACCGGCATGAGCCACAATCTTCTGCGCCTCATTCTTCATCCCCAACAAATCATCCAGCCATTTCATGCCTTCATGCTGACCGCCGTCACCACCAACCCTTTGCTCCTGGAGCTTCCTAGCCATCAGACTCAACGCCTCTGCCTTGTGCGCACCCATGTCAAATGCCTCGGCTTGCTCTTTCAGGTGGAGGAAGTTCTCCCTCAACTTCTCCGGGTCAAGGCCGACGCCCTCAGCAATGCCGGTCCAGAGATGGCCAAGCAACTTGCCGTGGTTAGCTTCTTGCACGACGCGGGGACGGCGCACTTCGTCGTAGGCTTGTAGAGCCGCGCTGGCTCCCTGACGATCAACGGAGGCGCGCAGAACTGCGGCCAGAATCATGGCGTCTTCGAGCTCTTGGCCAGGGCCGAGTTGCTGGAAGTTGGTCATCGTGTGGGCGGCATTGCCGATCTGCAAAGCGATTAGTTCGCGATTCTCTCCACATGGTGTCTTAGCCTACTTACCATGGCAACAAAGCCCTTGATATAGGTGGATGCGTGGGGGTGCTCGATTTCGGGGATGAGGCGGAGACCGCTGAATTGGCTGAGAGCCTAAAGAGAATGTCAGCATTCAACTAATCGCGGCAGCGAATGCGTTTCGTTCCTACCTTGACGATCCCCTCACCACCTTCGAAGCCGCCGAACTTCTCCGCCAGCTCCTCAATTGTTGTCGCTCTGGTGAACTGCGACAAGTCGTAGTCTTCATCCGAGTAGAACGATCCAAGGGTGGTGAAAAAGTTGTCGAGATAGGCACTGAGCAAGAAAGCACCATCTCCACACCTCTCAAATCGATGGTGGCTCTCAATTTCACCGTATGGGCTCCCAAGAAGCTTGTGTGCATCTTGAGGAGGAACGTGGCCTACAGCGGACAAGATGTTCATGAACACTGGCATTGTGTCGGGGTTATTTGCGCCCAAGACGTGCGACCTCATCAGGCCGACTGGTCCGTCATCACCGATCAGGATGTCCGTTGTGTGCTTCGTGCCGTCCTGGAATGTCAATTCGATTGGCCCAGACTCGATTTGAGGTTCGATATTGACCAGTGTCATGTTCGGGTGGAGTCGCTTCTCGTCAGTCCCGTTAAGCATCTGCATCAAAAACGGAGCCGGGTCCACAACAGCCACTTCGGGCACATGCGTGGTGTTCTCCAAGCTCTCGTAGTCGAGCACCTCAGTGCCGGCGTGCTCGCCTTGACCCTGCGAGGAGACGTCAACCAATCTGTAGCGGCACGAGTCGACATTCTAAAGAAGAATTGTGTCAGCGTGTCGTTAGACGGATGCCTCTGGGGTACTCACTTCATGAATGGCGAATTGAAACCTATGACTGCGGTGTTTGGTAGGACTTGTGGAATGTTTATGTAGGAAGTGGCAGCTCCACAGCCGTCAGGGAAGAGGAAAAGTCGACGCGTCGCTCGCTTGGGCATCCCTTGAAGGACAATCGACCACGCCGGGCGAATTGGCACTTCCTTCTTTGAAATCACAGAGTCTATGCGACTGAGGCCGTGACCAGGCGAGCCAAAGTCTTTGGCATCGGAGCCGTCTTTTGTGTCCGACTCAGGTGTGGCAGCCCCATCTCTGCTGCTCGAGGTTGACTCAGAGGAGCCAGAAGTCTGGCCAGACCCAGTGATGCGCCGCCTCAAGTCGCCCATAGTTGGACATTCGAGAAACAGTGCTCGGTCTGGAACGTCAAGGTCGAGTTCGTCGCGCAGACGACTGCATATGACAAGTGATAGGAGAGAGTCGATGCCAATATCGTTGAAAACAACATCGTCCGACAAGTCGGCCTTACCGATCCCACTTTCTTCAGACACCAGGTTAAGGGCGTCGTTCCAAAGCGTTTTGTTGGCCTCAGAGGACTGTACCGGCTCGTCTCCAGTTAGAACCTCCTCTCTTGCCTCCGGTGCGTCTGCATCATGTTGAACAGTTCCGACGATGTCTTTCAGGACCTGCTTAAAGCTTCCCACATTACCTGCATCGAGGAAGATGGAAGACGTGACCTCAACATCCAACTGATCCCGAAGCCTGCTGCTCACCACGAGGGAGAGGAGAGAATCCAGGCCCATGTCGTCGAACCGTGCGTCGTCTGAGAGGTCGGCGACGGCAATGCCGCTCTCTTCCGAGAGGATTTCCATCGCCGATGCGATAAGTGACGAAGAGGCGGGGGCGTGCGCTGTTGCCTCTGCCTTCTTCGACGTAGATGTGGTGACCGAGGATGCTCCAGCCTCGGAAGCAGGCTTAACACCTGCGGCTGTGCATTTAGTTGATCCACCTGACACGCGCTTGCTCGCCGAACCGACAATGTACTGCATGAGGCGCTTCGGAACCCCTTGAAGAGCCACGCCTCCGAACACAGCAACGACTTTCTCACCGTCAAAGATGGTGATATCGCCATTCCACAGCTTGTCGTCTCCCTCGCTCATCTTGACATGAGACAGATAGGTCGTGTCCGGGTCGATCGACGCGAAGAGCTGCAAAGACCTCCATCCGTGATTGACAAAAACCTCTTTTTCCAGATCGACTCCTTCGTTGGCATTCATGACAAAGCCTCCGAGCTGAGACAGCGCGTCGATGTACGCTGGGTTGGTGTGGAACTCTCCACCCTTCAAAACATCTTTGAAAGAGATTTTGCCTACCGCCTCAAGTGCGTCGTTGTCAAGCGTGATGTCAACAAGGGAACGGTAATTGGGATCGAAGTCTGCCAGCTGCCCGATCATCTTGTAAATCATCGATTTGGAGAACCTGAAGGTGTTTCCAGAGCTGCCTGATTGAGACTTGATGGTGTCCATGCGAGTTCGAATATCCGGTGCACTTTTCTCGACCTCTGGCAGTCGCTGCTCGACATCGAAGAGCCGGATCTGGCAGTTCGAGTGTTGCTCGATGATCATGCCACCTTCGTTGACACTGGAGAACGTGCACGACGCCATCCTGGCTTCGCGGTCCACTTTCGTGCTAGTGCGTAGCAGTTGCACTTTGCCGTCGACATTTGCAACCAACGCACTTTGTATGTTCATCTGACACACTTCCACGCCAAGAGTCGGATTGTTTGGCTCGAGCACGCCCTTGATGTATTCACCGATGGTGAGGGCGACGTCGGCATATACGCTTGGGGTACATAAAGGCACTCCGTAGACCTTGTGGCCTTGGACCATGGGATGTAAGTCCTTGCGGGTGAGGTCAGCCTCGACGACGAGCTCGTCGCCGCCTTTCGCAAGCTGCTCCGTCACGATCTTGTGGATGGAGGAGCTCTCCAGCCCCGCGCTTGAGAAACGGAGTGGCGGGTCGCCCTTTCGCAGTGACCAGTCGTTCACGTATTGTATCCAGTAAGGTTTCAAATCCCAGCTGTAGGCAGGCAGCTCGATGCACTGCTGGCAGGCCGGAAAGTCCTTGTGGTACGCACGCCAATCGATAGTGCCGCCGGCGCTGTGAATCTTTGCGAGTGCATGCGTCAAAAGCTTCCATGGATCTTCGCCTTTGCGCAGAGAGGCAAATGTCTCGCACGACGGCCCTGCCACCTCCTTGAGCATTTTGGTCACTACCGGAGCGGGCCCAATCTCGACACCAATGATGCTGCCATCCAGAATCCCCTCAAGTTTTGCTTGGCTCAGCGCATCGAGCATTTTCACACTTCCTCTCGTGTGAGTGGCCAGAAAGTCCGATTCAAAAGCGCTGCTGTCGTGTAGAACTCTGCCGCACGCAGGGGAAATAATCGGGATCCTCGGCGCTGAAAATTTCATGCCACGTGCGATATCCTCCAGAGACGAGAGGATGGGCTCCACTTGCGAGGTGTGAAAGGCGTAAGGGACCTCAAGCCTTGTATGCGAAGAGCGGTTGCGAGTGAGCGCAGGCCGAATTCTGTCCATCTGGATCTGCGTACCGCCGACTACCACGCTTTCCTTCCCGTTCACACAGGATATCTCGTAGTCTTCTCCCGGAGGACCGAGTACATCTGCCAGCGCTGCTTCGCTCGACTTAACAGCAAGCATGGCGTGTGTCCCTTTACGGCAGTGCTGCTCCATGAGCATCGCTCGAGACCCGGTGAGGTGAATGACGTCCACTTGAGACAATACCCCGGCGGCGTAAAGTGCAGCGTATTCACCAAGACTGTGACCAACGACCGCTTTTGGCGATACACCAAATGAGACCCAAAGCCGGTAAAGTGCCATCTGTAGGCATACGGCAACGAGTTGCAGCGTAGAAGGAGAGGCTGTGTCGTAAGCGTCGCCGCGTTCGAAGAGCGGTTGGATCCGAGGAAAGCCCAGCTGCAAGCACAGACGATCATAACGCTGAATGTCAGTGCGGAAGCTGCTGTAGTGACTGTAGAATTCTGTGCCCATTCCAGAAAATTGCGAGCCTTGGCCAGTGAAGGCGAGTATGTAGCCGGGCGGGTTTCGCGCACGGGTGCTACCATCACCAAGTTTCAACGACTTTTGTAGGCCTGCGTTTATCTGTTGCAGATCAGACCCAAAAACCATTACACGGTGAGGATGATGCATGCGGCGGGATGTGGTAGTATGAGACAGCCGGGCGAGAATCTCGCAATCCAGGCTCTGTGCTCCGGGCCGCTGTACATCGATGATCCACGCCATCATGTTCTTCAGATTGTTAGAGAGTGATGCAGGTGTCTTTGCCGACACAGCTACGACGTGATGTTTCCTTGGATCCAGTCCCGACGCTGGAGCAAGCTCTTCTGGCGGATCCTCAAGGACCAGTGCCGTGTTTCCACCGGCAGCAGAGAAGTTGTTCAGAAGGACACGACGCACGCCACCCTTAGGCCGCGGCCACGGGACGGGGGTATTGGCGATGAACGTATTCCTGGCGGACAGGTCCTTCAGCCGGTCGTTGATCTGGGTTTTGATGCCGCAGTGGGGAGGAATGGTGCTATGCTTCATCATCAGAAGCACTTTGGCCAGGCTCGTCACGCCGGCCGCGGCCTCTCCGTGGCCAACATTTGACTTGGCCGCACCAATGTGAAGAGGCTGGTGCGCGCTTCGAGACGAAGCGGACTTCTTAGGCGCCAGAGTTTCGAGGACCGAGGCTGTTTCGCCTGCATCGCCAGCTTGTGTGCCAGTGCCATGCATCTCCACGTAGCTAATGGTGTTGGGGTCCACGCCAGCTTCTGCAAGCACTGACTGAAAGAGTGCTTGTTGGGCCCCAACGTGAGGCCGCGTGATGCTCTCCGATTCTGCGGAATGGTTGGTGCCGATCGAGAGTATGCAAGCTTGAATTGGATCTCTATCAGCGACTGCGTCTTCCTGGCGCTTGAGAATACACGTGACGACAGCTTCTCCGCGGCAGTATCCGTCCGCGTTGTTATCAAATGTCTTGCAATTGCCCGTCCTTGAGAGAAAATGGCCGGCGTCGAGCCCGGCGTGCATGTCAGGGTTGGTGAGCACGTTCGTTCCTCCCACGACCGCAGTATCTACTTCACCTCGCCACAAGGCGTTGCAAGCCATGTGCATGGCTGCTAGACTCGAACTGCATGCTGTGTCGATGGTGTAACTCGGACCACTGAACTTGTAATGGTAGTTGATCCTTCCAGGGATGAATGCTCGATTACCCCCGGGAATGAAGTACGTGTCGATGTTTTGAGCCGAGTTGGTTTCCATCCAGTCGTTGCTCGTGGAGCCGAAGTAGACGCCTACTCGATCCTTTTGCGAGGAAGGCGAGCGACCTGGTACAAGGCCAGCTTGTTCTAGCGCCTCTCCCGCTGTAAGCAGAGCGAGGCGCTGAGCAGGGTCAACTTGAGGTGCTTCCCTTGGCGACATGTTGAAGAACCGAGCGTCGAATTCTGCAGCGTCGTGTAGCCAGCATCCAAAGCCAGTGCCACTGACGTTCTTGCTGGTCGGATTTGGGTCGACGTGAGTGCGTGGATTCCAGCGCCATGCAGGTACCAGCTCGTGTGCATCGAATCCATCGATCAGTACGTCGTTCCAGAAAGCGTCCATGCTGCTGGCGTGGGGGAAGCGTCCCGACATCGAGAGCACCGCGATCTTGGACTTCGCTGGAGAGGCATTGCTCAGTCCACGGCCTATTGTTGGGCCGACAAATGAAGCAAGGCTATCTTGCGAAAGTCCCAGACTTCTGTACACTGCTTGCTGCAGGCGATCCGGCGACGTGGCGACTGGGCGAAAGGTGAACGGGCCCGTTTCCCGGGACCGGATGAACGACGCAATCGCGTCTGGCAAGAGATCCCATCGAATGGGACTCAGGAGACATTCTTGCACGACATTGGACAAAAGCTCGGGGAAGCTTTGCCCTACCAGCGTCTGGCCGCTCGTTGTCGACACGAGTGGGAACCGTTGGTCCGGCCATAGCTGCGAAGACTCCGTCACGTTGGAAACGATGCGGGCAACGTCTTCATGGTCGTATAGATGGCTCCCATGGTATGGACCGAAAATAGACAAACGAGTGGCAGAGCGGCGAATAACAGCATGAGCGTCGAGGAACTCTTCCAAGGCGTGCGGTGGGCCGGAGATGCTGAGTTGGTTGGGGGTGATGTAGGCGGAGATGTAGGGGGTTGCCACCTTGGCGACTTTCTGGACGCTGTGGTCAGTGCGGATTTGGACACGGATGACGCGAACCACCTCCTGTCAGGCGGATCGTTTTCCAATTCCCCACCACTCCGTACACATGCAAAACATGGCTTATTAACATACCTTTTGCGACGCGAAATGCTCGATAGCAGCTTCGATATCCTCGCCATGGGTATTCGCGAGGGCTGCCGTCCAGGATGGATATCTCATTGATGCGTCCGGACTGTGTGATGACAGACGGCTGCCAACATCCCAGGCCAATGCCCCGAGTCGGAACGCGACAACAACGGTCGGTATCGCTAGCCAAAGCAGTTCCGATGGGTTTGATGCGCAGCTCATGGCCGCAGCCGACAACGAGCCCGTGCAAAGCCCTGTCAGGCACGCCGTCTGGGGCGATGGGAAGGAGACCGTGCCAATGGCTCCATGCTCTCTGCCGAAGAGGTCAGTCCATCGGTGGGAACCAATGTCAAATACAGCTCCGTACTCACAAGAGACAGCTGCCAAGCTGGCAAATGCAAGTGATCGCCTGGCTCAATGCTGGGTTCAGAGTGCCGGCTTTCCAGTGCGGCAGCAAGTCAGTAAGTTTGGCGAACCGGGGGCAGTGCGCCTGTTGGTGAGGCTCGAGCCTCGATACTTCGCGCTTCAAAGCCGTACAACTTCTCTCCAAGAAGTCGCAGAGGTTTGCATCATCATAGGTGTGGAGAAGCTGCGACAGAAGATCGCCAACATCGTAAGTCTGGTCGCCAAAGACGTAGATCTGCACCGGAATCACCATCGTGCTGGCTTCCCAGTGGGCCAACGATCGGACAATGGTAAGGAATGACAACGAGAAGAGGCCAGCAGGTAGCAATGCGGTCGATTTTCGCCGCAAGGTAGGTGAAGCAATGGGCATTACACTTTCAAAAAGACCAGGACATAACGACCGGGTTTGTGAGGGATTTTCCCACTCGGGGAGCCCTTTACGATCCGTTTCTGGGCTCGGGGAAGGCGTAGCTTATGATCCCTCCGTGGAAACAGACTGCCAATGAGCATCTGAATCGACATCTGGCACCTTGATACCGAAGCGACCGCCGGGGGCTGAAGGATGGACCCTGGCATTTTTCTGGTCCCCTTATTGTTGCCCATCGCGGTTTCCCCCAATGAAGCCGAGACGCCATGGGATTGGGGATTGGAGTCTGCCATTTACAGGTTCTTGTAGGGGCCGCAGTCTCCATCAAGCGGAGCACACTGAGCTTGCAAGCATAATAGCAACACTCGCGCCACGAGCATTCAGGCCTATCGAACAACGGCCATGCATTGGCAAGTCACCCGGCATCGCCTGCCCGGTTGCTCGGTATCCGGTGTCCGTTGCTCATTGTTTGCGGCCAGCACCGACCAGACAACTTTGCTCGGCAAATTAGCCCGGGTTTACCGGCATACGGCGACAGAGCAGGTCAAAGCTTGCTATCACGTTCAGTCACATCATGCTCATGTGTCGCTGAGATAGGACTTTTCTGCACGGCTTGTCTTTCTGGGACACGGGTTTCTTTATCGTCACCGCTGCTGCCGTGTCTGCCGTAGGATTGATCACTCAAGCGAATTACTTTTGACCGAATGCAGATATGGCGCCCCAGCAAGCTTTGAGAGATGCTCTAGACCTGGCAGCAACCAGCGGGTTGGACTTTGCGCAGCAACTCGAGGCGCCCGCGGAAGACCCTTCCGGTCGTCACTCTTCAACGGCGGCGTTTGACGCTCTTCATGGCTCAAGGAAAAAACTGGCAGAAGCGGCTACTCGTCTGCTCCAACTTGCGACGGACCCCAAGGAATACTTGGAACATGTTGCCGGCAATGTGAGCACTTTGAATGGATATGCGGTCCATAACTATCGCTGACCTCGTCTAGTATCAGCAACTCGTCTGTCTCCGATGGTTGGTCAATTTGAGTGTCTTAGAGCACATCCCTCTGGATGGGCCCATTCTTTACTCCGAGCTGGCTCGACTGGCTCACGTGCCAGAGAAACAGCTCAAGAGCGTCGCCCGTATGGCCATTACTCATGCCTTCCTTGCGGAACCAGAGCCCGGTTTTGTAAGTCACAGTAGCAACTCCGCACTGCTCGTGACCGATTCCGGCTTCATGAACTGGGCCCGCTTCATGACCAACTATAGCGTTCCGACGGCTTTGAAGCTCCCAGATGCCACACAACGCTGGGGCAAGACTGAAGCGAAAGACGAGTGTGCTTTCAACCTGGCCATGGACGTCAAACAGTCGTTTTTCGACCATCTCCGCGAAAACAAAGAGATGAACAGCATGTTCTCTAGCTACATGCGCAACGTTGCGTCAACGGACGGAGTCAGCCTTCGGCATCTTGTCCAGGGATTCGACTGGGCCAGCTTGCCGAAAGGGGCAAAGGTCATCGACTGTGGCGGTTCTGGGGGCCATGTCAGTGTCGCACTCGCCAAAGAATTTGCTCATCTCGACTTCGTTGTGCAAGATCTTCCCGAAACCGTCGCAAATTCAGAGAAGCAGTTCAAGGATGACGCCGCCAACCTTGACCTAGGTCAGCGCGTCAAATTTATGCCCAATGACTTTTTCCAGCCCCAACCAGTGGTTGACGCCGACGTATACCTGCTTCGAATGATCATCCATGATTACGCCTTCCCCGAGGCTGTCAAAATCCTGACCCATTTGAAAGCAGCTCTGAAGAAGCCAGGTTCCCGCATCGTCATAATGGACACCGTGCTGCCGCAACCTGGAGAGATTCCTTTGCTGCAGGAAAGACAGCTTCGTGCAAGAGATTTGATGATGACACAAGTCTTCAACGCAAAGGAACGCGAGATCGAGAGCTGGAAGTCGCTTGTCAAGGCCGCTGGACTTCGAATCAAAGATGTGTCACAGCCTAGCGGTAGTGTCATGGGAGTTTTGCGAGTTGATGCGGCCGAAGCCAACGACGTGCCTCCGCCACTAGCCCCCAGCGTGCAGGAGACAGACCATGTCCAAGTGAATGGCCATACGAAGACACAAGAATCCGATGAAACCCTTGAAAGTTCTTCGGTCAACAACGCCATCGGCAAGAAACCGGTACTCATCGTCGGTGCCGGCATCGGTGGTCTATGTCTTGCTCAAGCACTGCAAAAGGGAGGCATCGACTTTCGGGTCTTCGAGCGAGACTTGTCAGTGGATCACCGTCCTCAAGGTTATCGTCTCAAGTTCGAGAAAGACACTGCTCAAGCTCTCCGTGAAAGCCTTCCGGAGGAGGTGTACGAGGATTTCGAAACCTCATGTGCCACTCTCGCAATCGGAGAGACCGACTTCGATCCAATCAACGGCTTCATCGTCAAGAGCCGCGCAGGTGGTGGTCTCGCTGGGCAGCAGGGCTTGCAAGCCAGCTACACGGCAGACAGGAGTACGCTCAGAAGAATTCTCCTCAAAGGCCTCGGCGACAAAGTGTCGTGGGGCAAGGAAATTGCGCAGTACGACGTTCACTCCGACAAAGACACGGTGGTGGCTCATTTCAAAGATGGCACGACAGCCGAAGGCAGCTTTTTGGTGGGCGCCGACGGTGTTCGCTCTGGCGTACGAAAGCATTTCCTGCCTATCCAGAAGTTCGTCGATACTGGCGCCATTTGCATCTACGGCAAAACGCCGATGACCCCAGAGCTTCTCGGACGCTTTCCCGAGAAGGGTCTGCGCTGGATGACTGTCTGCATCGACAATGCGCCGCTCATCCAGTCCATTCTGATCGGAGAAAGTCCGCTGACGCTGCTCGCCGAGCCCATTCGGTTCGAGAATGAGAGCCGCATGCCGCTGCCAGAAAGCTACGTCTACTGGGTCCTCATCGGACGTAAAGAGATCTTCGTCTCTTCTCAGGCCGAAGCGGGCAAAATGGCCGCTGCGGAGTATTCATCCCAAGACTCCGCGCGCCTAAGCTTGGAGCTGACGAAGGAATGGGACCCGTCACTCCGCGCTCTATTCGAGCTGCAGGACGTGAGCCAGTGTTCCACGCTGCACGTCGTATCGGCATCACCCGATGTCCCCAAGTGGAAGCCGTCACCATATGTCACGCTGTTGGGTGACTCGGTGCATCCCATGTCCCCGTGTGGTGGAGTCGGGGCGAACACCGCTGTCCGAGATGCCTCGGAGCTCGCGAAACTGTTCACCGGTGAAAGAGATTGCCTGACGGCGAAGAGCATGGGAGTCGTCGAGGAAGGCCTGAGGCAGCGTGCTTTCAAGAGCGTGATGAGAAGTTTTGCGGGATCGAAGAAGATGTTTGACCAGCGGCCTTTTGATCAATGTGCGGTTGTGGACGCATGACGGTTACTCGGCGCGAGGCTTGGGTAAGAGGTTCAAGAGTTGCGCTGGTACTGGGACTCACTGGGTGGCATTTTGATAGAAACTTACGAATTCCCTTCTGTTCCGTCAATCAGCTTTTGTAAAATGATTACACTGTGGCCTGCGCAATGTTGCGTGGGTGGTGTCGCTCGACACGGCGAGTTGCCGCCGGCCATGACGAACGTCAACCTTGTTCATCGGCTTTCAAGAGTGACACGACCCCACTACAATCAATACCTGCATTGAGCTTTTGCTAGGCCTCAGCACAGTCGCATTGTTATGACCATGAAAGAGATTAAACGCCATGTGCTCGTCGTCGGCGCTGGCATCGCTGGGCCAAGCGCGGCATATTGGCTTGCGAAAGCCGGCTTCCAGGTCACTGTGATCGAACGATCACCTGCGATGATCAAAAGTGGTCAGGGCATTGACATCGAAGGACCGGCGCAAGAGATTGTGCGCCAGATGCAGCTGATCGACGAGATCAAGTCTCATACCACCATTGAAGAAGGCTTTGCGCTCGTGGACGACAACAACAAGCAGATCGCCGGGGTGCCGGGCGTTCTCACCTCAGAACTTGAGATCATGAGAGGTGACCTAGCAGAGATCTTCACCAACGCTGCAAAGGAGCAGCCAGACGTTGATTTCCGCTATGGGGCGGCGGTACGAGAAGTTCAGCAGTCAAGCGGCGGCGTCACCGTAACGTTCAACGACGAGACCAAGGCGACCTACCACTGCATCCTAGGAGCCGACGGCCTTCGATCAAGCCTCCGTCGTCTTGCTTTCTCAGAGTCCAAGACCAACGACTGCTTCAAAGCAATGGATCACTACGTCGCCTACTTCACCATTCCTCGCGAAGAATCGGACGCACCTAACTCACGCTGGCAGAACGCCATCAACGGTCGCACCGTCCTCGTCAGGCCCATCAACAACAAGATCTCCTCCGCCTACCTCAACTACGTCGAGCCGTCCGCAGAACTCGAGGACAGCATCCATACCGGCAAAGACGCGCAGAAGGTCGCGCTGGCCCGCATTTTCGGGGATGTCGGCGGGCTTGGTCCTCGCGTGCTGGAGGGGATGAAGGCGGCTGAAGACTTCTATTTCGAACGCATCGCTCAGATCAAGCTGGAAACGTGGTCAGAAGGCCGAGTGGGACTGGTGGGAGACGCAGCGTACGCGCCCTCTCCCATAACCGGCGTGGGTACGGCGTTAGCGATTGTCGGAGGATATGTGGCGGCAGGGGAGCTGGCGTCGAGACTTGACGACCCGGAGACGGCATTGGTGGAGTACGAAAGGAAATTGAGGGAGTACGTCGAAAAGGAGCAAACGATTCCTCTTGGCGGAGCGGGCGCGAGGATGCTGAATCCAGAGTCGGGGCTAGGAATATGGACGCTGAGGACGGTGTTTGCAATCGTGGCGAAGACGGGGCTTTGGAAGGCGGCTAACCCTGGCAAGCCGGAGACATTCGAGGTGCCCAGGTATCCTCAGTCTCCTGAGTAGAGTCGCAGAATCTGTTCTTCGGTGATCGTGTTTGTTGCATTCACGCCCTTCGACGCAGACGGGCTCGACGGGCGAAAAGGGCTCTGCCCCCCGCCCCGAGTACAGTAACGCCAAGAAAGTCCCGGGACTTGTCTTCCCCCAACAAGGATGTCTATGTATCTTCATCTCAACTCAGCCGACACCACCAACATCGCTTGCATTGCTCCTTCGTCAACTCGATGTCCAGACTCCCACAAGCGCCCAAGCGTGCATTGTGTCTTACTGCGAAGCACAACGTCACGTCTGGTCAAGTTTCATCTCCGGGATCTCGCTCGGCCGAGTCCTCGCTTGCGAGATGCTGAAACCGCCAACCGGTAGGGTTGACCTGAGAATTGCTCCGTCGGCAGATGGTACGAAAGATCTTGCGTGGAGCCCCGCCTCCTCAGCATGGCCACGTGCAAGGTGCATGGAACTCGTTCCGAGCCCTAAGCTCCTGTGACATATCACGAGAAGTGCCTTGTCCCAAAACGATGGTGCCAAGGTCGCTTTCGTCTGCGCGTGGACTTGCTAACAAGCAGTGGTTCGCCGTCCCACTGTTCGACGGTGGAGGAAGACCAATCGCGGAAGATGTGGTTTTAGCCGGTCCAGTTTGACCCTCCTCCCAAGATCGTGGTTGCTACAACGCCCAGAAAAGACAAGCACGGTGCAGGAACAAGGGCCGTCGAGTGGTATGTATAAAGGGACGAGATGGAGCGGTCTTCTTGAGCTTCAGATCATATCAGCCTACTTTCTCTTCACATTGAATTGCCCCTCTGTTCGCCCAGTCATTCATTCGATCAGTCCTTCATTGATCGTCCCTCGTTGATCGAGCGAACTTTCCACTCAACACGGCCATCGACAACCCGACCCAATTTCTCGACATATCCAACATGCATTATACCTTCGCTGTTCTGGCGCTGGCGTCCTCAGTCAGCGCCCATTACACGTGGTCCACCCTCGCGCTCAATGGCCAGGTCCAAGGATCAGACTGGAGCTACGTTCGCGAGCATCAGCAGACGTACATGCCGACCATGGGTCAAGACATTCTGGCCGACACGTTCCGCTGCCAGCCAGGTGCTGAGTCTGGCTCCGGTACCCAGGTGCTTGAAGCGGCTGTGGGAGACACTTTGGGATTCGGAGAGGCGTTCGATGCTACGGGAATCGAGCACCCCGGCCCGATGCAGGTCTACATGTCAAAGGCCCCGGGAAGCGTTACAGAGTACGATGGCAGTGGTGAATGGTTCAAGGTGTATCAAAGCATACTTTGCACTCCCCCCTCGGGAGACTCCATCCTCACCGACGCTTGGTCAGTGCCTCCGCCTTACCTTCTTGATGGCGGTAGCTAATATCAACTAGGTGCTCATGCTGAAAAAAGACCATCGAATTCACCATCCCTGACGTTGAGCCTGGAGAATACCTTGTCCGTCCCGAGCACATCGCGCTCCACGGGGCGCATGCTGGTGAGACTGAGTGGTGTGAGTGCCTGGAAATCTTTCTTTAATGTCTTTGAATTCAACTAATGTGTGATTAGATTTCTCCTGTGGACAAGTCTCAATCGGTGGTGGCTCTGGTGGCTCTGGTAGCAGCGCCATTGCTGCTTCGTCCGGCGAGAACAACTCTGGCAGCGGATCCTCCTCTGGCACCGTCCCCTCTTCCAGCAGCGCGATTCCTTCTGGCACCTTTGGCGAGTCGGCCCCAACGTCCAGCGCATCCTCGCCTGACAATCAGTACACTGATGCAGGATCGGCAAGCGGTTCCTCGTCCGACTACTCGGGCCAGACCGGCGCAGACAACTCCGACGAGAACACCAATGCAGGGGGTGCTGCCGGATCTTGGGGCGGCAACTCAGGCCAAGACAACTCGGGCCAGGCTGACAACGGTTGGGGCAACGGTGACTGGAGCAACTCCAACCAAGGCAACACGCAAGGCAATGCTCAAGGAAGCAACGGCGGACAATGGGGCAACAACGGAGGCTGGGGCAACAACGGGGGCTGGGGCAACGGCGGCAGCTGGGGCAACTCTTACGCCGACAACTCCGGCTGGTCGCGCCTCAAGGCCCGTCAGAGCGGCGCTGAGACTGTCTCGATCCCGGGAGTCTACGACCCCTCGGACCCGATGTTCAACGTCGGCGACTTCTACAGCGGCGCTACCTCTTGGGATTACGTGCCGGGTCCCCCTGTCATCGCCGGGGGCGAGACAGTCGGAGATGGCACTGGCTCTTCTGGCGGCGCCAGCAAACTGAAGCGCGCCGCCCCGAAGCACCCGCGTGACTTCTGAAGTGTTGCGGATCAAGCATGATCGATTGTGGATGATTGCTTGTCGAAGATGATCACAGAGTGGCTTCAGTCGGGCATTGTTTTTGTATCATATTCACCTGTTTGGGCTGGCACTAAGCAGACGAGAAAGAAATATACACGCTTGCACCGTGGACACAACCATTTCCATTCCTCGAAACGAGTTACACGATGGCTCCAATGACAAAGAGAGGCACTCCAACGTCGGAGGAGTCATCTGAAGTTCTGCAGATTGATCACAGGCTCCATCTGTCGATTCATGCTCCTTGAACTTGGTTGGACTTCGCTCTGTCTGTGAACTCCATCACCTGTTCCCGCCCCTCCTTGCGCTCTGACTTTTTCTTCACGCTGAACCAGGGAATGAGCGCGCTGCCGAAAATACTGAGAGCTGCCGTCGCAACGGTGACGTAGAATGTCTGTCGAAAGTCAACTCTGTGCACGGTCTGACGATGCGAGTCGCTAACCTGTGTGATAGCACCGTTGTACGCCGACTTCAGAGCTGGCAAATACTCCTCTTCGACAAGCGATGTGATCTGAGTGGCTCCTTGAGAAAGCAAAGCGCCAGAGTCAACCGGGATGTTGCTCTCGATCACTTTGGTCACGAGCTGGTTGTTGAAGACATTCTGTGCAACTGCGATAAACACAGCTCCTCCGAAAGTCTGCATGAATATGACGATGGCGGTGCCCTCAGCGATCTGGGCTCCTGGCAGAGCGGTTTGAACAGCAATGAGAGGTTGCTGAAGGCCAAATCCGCAGCCGCCGCCGTAGATGACCTGGTAACCGATCCACTCAGCGGAGGCGGTCGTTGGCTTGAAGGTAGTAAGAAGGCCAGCTCCAATCGCAGCTAGAAAACTTCCGATGATACAAGTCCAGGTGTAGTAGCCCACGGCAAACACAAGCCCGCCAGCCACGAGAGACAATATGACCGTTCCCATGATGCTCGGCAGATTGTTGATGCCACTTTGTGTCGCTGAGGTGTCCTTGATGGCCTGGAACCACACAGGTATGAAGTATGTAAAGGCGAGGAAAGATCCGAAGAGCAGGAAGACGAAGATGGAGCAAGCCCAGACCGTCCGTTGCTTGATCACACTAGGCGGAACAGTTGCTCGATCGCCCTGCCACCACTGCAAGCCTGCAAAAGCAAGAAGCAAAACACCAGCGATGACGAGGAGAGCAATTATGCGCGCATTCTGCCAGTTGTAGCGCGAGCCGCCCCATTGCAATGCTAGCAGAAGGCTGACAATCATCGGAATGAAGATGGCCAGTCCATAGAAGTCGAAGTCTTTGGGATTTTTCCTGAGCGGTAGGGCACACTCTGGTCTGCGTCCAGACTCCGGGGATAGGAAAAAGAGCACGCACAATGACGTGACAACACCGAAAGGGAGGTTGATGTAGAAACACAGACGCCAAGTCACTCGATCAGTGAAGGCGCCCCCCATCAGCGGCCCGGCAACGCTTGCGATGGCGTACATGGATCCCAGCAGGCCATTGAAGATGGGACGTTTCGCTAGAGGTGCTGAAGCCGCGATGATGAGAATGGCTCCGGAGAAGATACCCCCCGAACCAATGCCGGCAACAACTCTTCCCATGATCAATCCAACGGAGTTGGGTGCTGCACCGCATATCAAAGAGCCCAGCTCGAAGATCCCCAGTGCAACCAAGAACACCCATTTGATCGGGAAGATGTTGTAGAGCTTGCCGTAAGACAGCTGGAAAGCGCAAGTTGTGAGCTAGACGACGGTTTGTTAGAGGATCTTTGCAACGTGTTCAATCCAAGGCATCAAACCAACCAGATAGCCAGCGCCATACCAGCTGATCGTTTGTTAGCTGAGTATGCCTAGCAGTCATACACTGTGAGGCTCACCCGACGTCTTCAAGCGAGTTGAACTCATCCGATATCGTGGGGATCGCTGTCGTTATGATAGTGTTGTCCTGCATCCCTCGGTCATGAGCATGAGTTCTGAAAAGTCTCTACGGGCAGGTACACTCACCAATGCTTGACAAAACACAGCTAGACAGAGCCTGGAGTTGGTCAGAATCTATGGGGTTTCGGTAGCCGGGAAGGAGCATTCTTGCGCTGTTACAAGAAGCGTAAACTTGAGGGCTCCAGGGTATCCTCCTTCTTGATCTACTGCGTTTTCCGGCTGAGCAAATGAGTCGTCCTTCTTGGTCGCCGTTGCCGGTCTTGTTGAGTCGGTCGACATGATCTTTTCGTTGATAGTCGAGGCGAAGGTCTGGTCAAGCGGCAAGTATATGCAACCATGTGTCGCGAGGTGGTTTTTGGGCCCGTCACCTGGTCGAAGAGTGTGTCCATCCGCCATGGCCTGACTGCCGGCCAAAAAAGGCCGGTTGATTGCAGGACATCGAAGCTAACGTCAAACGGAATGATTTCGGATTTCACGTGCTGAGCACCTTGCTCGACTGACCTCTCGGCCCAGGTCCAGCTTGCCGAACAGATTCTAGCATTCTTGGCCCATCTCCGGTGTTCAGAGCCGAAGTGCGACATAATGAGACAGCCCCGAGCGCCACCGGCTGGACGACGTTCGGGATCACGTGCTCGGGGACCCACCGGTAATCGACTTCACGATCTCGGTGTCTAGATGCTCGCGCAGGATGTCTGGAGAGTCCGACCCTCGGTTTCGACCACAGTATAACAAGCATAATGGCGAGAGGCTGCGCGATGCTTTACCAACAGATTGCCAACGCCAACAGCGAGAGTACGCAACATGCACGACCGTATTCAAGACCAAGGGCTCTACGAGCTTGCAGCGACGCTCATATCTGCATCGGCGGATCTGAACAAATTCCTCAGCAAACGAAAGCTTCCGAATTTGTCTTCGACCAGTCCGGCACCGAACCTGCCCTTGTCCGCCGAGAATGCCCCGTTCGAAGATGCGAGAGGTACCATCATTGAGGCGGCGGAACAGATTATACAGCTGGTGAGAGGGCCACGAGGGGTGCTGATAGACCTCTCGTTCCAGGTAAATGATTTTCCTCCTGGGCGTTGTGGGATTCGATCGTGCTTTAGGCTTACTGATGTTGGTACAGCACTGTGCTTCAGCCTCAATGCAGGTGATTCAGAGATATAACATTCCCCATCATGTGCCCTTGACGGGAGCTACGACATACGCTCAAATAGCGGATGGTATTGGGTCGGGTGTCACAGCCTCCCTCGTCGAGCGAGTCATGCAGCATGCCATGACATTTGGCCTGTTTGCACAATCGCCATGCGGGCATGTTGCGCATAACGCAGCGTCCGCGCTGCTCGTGACCGACCCTGACCTGGAGGCTTGGATGTATCTTTGCACTAACGTCGCCTATCCGGCCGGCGCAAACCTCACGAAGGCCGTAGACCAGTACGGTGTCAGCTCGGAAGCCAACGAGGCCGCATACGGTGTTTCGCTGGGCCGAAAGGTTTCCCAATTCGACCGGTTCCGAGAGCCAGATGGTGCCGAGCTACATCAGGTGTTTGCGAAGGCGATGAAGGGGATCTCCGCAGGAGGGGCGTACGATGTCTCTCACGCGGTCTCTGGTGGCTATCCATGGGAGGCGCTCGAGCAGGGCGCGGGATCGCTAGTGGTTGATGTGGGGGGAGGTCCCGGACATGTCGCCTTGGCTCTCGCTCGGAAACATTCAAAGCTCCGGTTCGAGGTCCAAGATCTCCCAGAGACCGTGGATGTGGCGTTGAAAAACTGCCCCGAAGAGCTGAAATCACGATTCGCCTTCCGAGCCCATGACTTTTTTATGCCTCAGCCAAAGCATAGTGTCAAGGAAGGCGAGGGGATTGTTTTCTATTGCAGATTCATATTGCATGATTGGTCGTGTGAGTACGCGCAGCAAATCCTACAGGCATTGGCCGAGGGTTTGAGACCTCAAGATCGCATCATACTGAATGAGGTGGCGATTCCCGCGCCCGGCGAGGTGCCCCGGGAAATCGAACGGAGGCTCCAGTAAGTCTGCTTCCTCACGATCCAGCTTGAAGAACACGCTAACACCTTCGTAGTGACCGGGACTTGCTGATGTTGATGAACCTGAACGGCAGGGAGCGCACGCTGGCCGCATTTGAAGCCATCTTCGAGGCTGTGACGCCCAAACTCAAGACCTCAAGGGTGTGGAGGCCTGCCCAGGGCGAACTGTCTCTCATCGAGGTGGTGCTTCAGGGCAACGGAACTTCGCAGAATGGAATTCCCGTGAACGGCGACACCTAGGTAGCCGAAGTGACCGATGGCTACCGGTGCTGCTCAGTCTACCCAATCGTTCCGGAGGAGGAGGCATCAGGGCCGCGGTCTCTTATGTCGCTTGGCAATACCCTCAGGTAGCATCGCCGTAGCACGCGTTGGAGGAACAATCATGCATTGGACCATCCTGCTGAGCCGGGGTCGGCTGTGGCGTCTCCACCTTGCCTCCTTGAACGTTATCTGCCCTTGTGTGCTTGTGGAATCCGTCCGTGTGCCGGTTGGGAGGTAAGACCTCATAAGTGCCCCCGGGCATCAAAGGCGATGGATCCAGGGCAAATGCTAGATTCTTGCGTACTCGTGTGGATACGTCACTTTCCCAAACCGGCATAGGGGGTGGGCGCTTGTAAGGACGCTTTTTTGGGATTGCGCAGTCTTATTCGCCCATTTCGCCGGATCGCGTGAGTGTTCACGAGAAGTCCTCATGCCCAGGCGGACCTTGCCGCTCACTCTGTCCACGGAGTGCGATGCATCGATGGTCCGTGCGTGCCGTCTTTGTGGAGGAGGCGGGAGGGCGGGGAAACGGGAGCGATGCTGGGCGGCCACCCGTCGTGACCCGTGGATCTTCCGCTCACACACCCATGGACCTTCAGTCCTTGCGGTCTTCCTCACCATCATCATCACCACCAACCACGTCTTCGGTTGCCTACCCCACAACAACATATGCCCAGCCGCCAAATAACCCGTACCTCCTAGTGAGATGCCTCGGATACCAAGTTGACTTTGCGAGCTTTGACATTTCCTTCCATTTGGCCCTATTCGCTTGCCAGGGCGCTGGCGTCTTGTTGGATGCGCCCAGCATGTTGGATGAAATCCTTCGCCTCTTACTATGGGGCGATGGCCGCGCTGCACCGCCGCCACTCGGATCTTGGTGATCGAGAAAGGGCTGTCCAGCTCAGTCTGGCTACGGATGTCGGCACTTGATGGCTGACGTTTTGTGGCAACGATAATGGCAGAAGTGCACCGCGAAGGCTGTTTGAGCACGAAACCGATCTCGCGGATCGGGACAAGATTAACGAGGCAGACCCAAAGTTGGCAACGCATTACACTGCCATTTCTCCAGTGCAACGGTGCCACCGCAGGTCTGCTACCTCCGGAGGTGGTCTTTCCACTCCAAATAGGCCCGCCACCTCTAGAAATCAGCGCTGTAAGCATTCCTGCGAGATCGACAGCGCGGGCGGGGCGCTTGTGTAGCCTGCATTAGACTCGCCTAATAATCTCTTACAGATGCAGATTGCCCCAAAATGACCCGACTCGTTGCTCAGGTTGACTCTGGACAAACTCATCATTCCACTCTCACGGGACAGATGCCTGGTCAGCACGATTGGTTGAACGGGAATGCATGGGGGCCTGCAAGCTCTCGCATTCGTTTGCCCTGGAGACTTTCTTGGACTGCTGGTGCACAACTTGAGCTTGCCTTTTGCTAAAAAGGCATGAGCAGCTACGGAGCGTGATGGACATACACACGCACACAGCCGTTGTGGGATTCCTTGCGGGCCTCGTTAGCCTCCAGAGCTGTTTTCTCTTCAGACCCGGTGAAGAGATGGTGGCACGATTACGCTACGGTAAAGGCGTATGATTGGGGTTCGGCTGCCTGAGACTTAGCTCGGGGAACGTCGATAGTGCCTGTCCGGTCTCTCAAGGGAGCATACGCGACATTGCGGACCTGTTGAGGTGCATGATCAGAGCCTCAAACATCGATGTTGTCAAGGAGGGCTTTTTTGTTGCCATGAACACGTGGTCATTCCCTCAGATCGACACTAGCCAGCATGAAGCCGCGCATGGCAGCGTCTCTCGTCAGCGATCAGGAAAGCGGCGAGATGCGTGAATCCTCCGGCGGTAAGATACGAAACGTCAATTCAGTAATACGGCAGGGGGCTCGGTTAGTGCCAAGCATCGGAGCTGCTGCAGAAGCGTTTAGTAACCTTTCAGATCTTCGGCCTCGATGTCCCCGCCCACTGGCTACCGCCATTCATCAACAGGCAGGTCGGCCATCCTTTTGTTGGATCGCCGCTCTTTCACCTCTTTCCTTGGCCTTTATACATCGCTTTGAATCATGTCCGGTCGACGAGGGGACGGTGAAAGCCGGCAAAAGATTAGGGAATCATGCAATGCCTGCAGTTCCCAGAAAATACGGTGCGGCGTGAGTCGTGCCCGCGTCTTGTCTCTCCGTCCCAGCTGGTCACGGATCCTGGCCACTTCTGGAGGTTTCCTGAATAATTACTGATGCTTTCTCGCAGAAGGAACGCCCTGCCTGCGCCCGCTGCGCTTCCAAAGGCCTTGAGTGCAACTACAGCTTTTCCCAACGCACTGGACGACGAGGAACGTCGACTTCAACCACCATCCCTACAGCAACCTCACCACTCACATCACCCCATCGACCCGACCATACCTTTGCCAACAAGGATGCATTCGACTTTTCATCACATCCCACGATACACCCTCTCGACCCACTGATCCACGATGTTGATGATTCTCTTCTATTTGATCCCACGGGAGACGTCTTCAAGGAGGCGAACTTGTTCCAGGCTGGACATGCGAATAACATGTTTCCTTCGGACTTCCTGTGGTCGCCAAGTGACATGAGTCCGTACCTCACATCCGGCGTCCCAGATAGCGCACCTCCGCCGCCTCCACCTCTGCCTCCTCCGCCTCCTCCACCTCCGGCTCCGGCTCCGCCTCAAAGCGCCAACGCGGCATCATCGTTTTCACAAACATCGAGTGACTGGCGGGCAATCTCGTCAACCGCAACACCCACGCCAGCGTCTTCAGGACCGCCGCAGCCTTCACAGGATCGATCAATGCCCCGAGATCTGCACCCTGCTTCCGATTGCATGGCGTCGATGCTTCATGTCATCTCGGATCTTCACGTCACTGGAAATTCGTGTAATACCACCGGTGCGGACCCTCTTGCCTGCATGCAGGTGAAGAAAGAGGGTGTCCGGGACCTCGACACCGTGCTCTTCCAGAATCGAGAGGCCGTCAAAGCTGTGAACAAGGTTCTTGAATGTGGCTGTTCCAACGATGACAGCGTCGCACTAGGCTGCTACCTCGCCGCCTCGAAGATTGTCGCCTGGTACGGAGCTTCACTTGGCGCCACAGAATCCTTTCAGGACGACCAAATCCGTCAGATGGCCGATCGGATAGTCGTCCGCCCGATCTTCATGGGCAGTTACTGTCTGGACGCCGACGCCCAAAGGTCTGTGCGTGCCAAGGTGGTGCTCACCGAGCTGAGAGAGCACGTCCAGCCGATGCTGTCAAAGCTGCCTCAACACAATGTCTCGGGCTTCTGCCGCCCTGAGAGCACCTTGTCGTCTTCTTCGCTATCGTCACTGGCGTCGGTCTCGTCGGGTGGATCAAGCCAATACAGCAACAACAACAACAACAATCAGTCATGTGCATTACGAGAGCAGCTGAGGAGGATCATTGCGGAAGCGAGCAATGTCATCAAGCGGGAGTGATGTTGAACGACGAGACGAGGATACCCTATTCCGTGCGACGCTGCCGAAGCACGAAACGCCGATCGCACGACTATCGCTATGAGTTTTGAATAATGATTTACATGGATAGTACTGTCGCTATATCAGTGGAGTTTGGAACGCAAAATTGACCTTGGGGTTGGTGCTTCTTCCATTACACCGTTTTCGTCCTTTGACAACCTGCCTGAGTCTCCCAAACCGACGGAACATCTGGCTGCTGAACGCTTCGTTGTTTCCCTCACCTAGAGCTCAGAGCTCGAAACCGGCCGGCACCATGGCTCCCGCCACCAATCTACTGGAAACTGATATGCATGTCTCGATGTGACCTCGGACAAGCTTGCTCCACGAGCCCGGTCAGGGCTGAGACTTGGTTACTTCGCCGTCGATCCATTGCGTGGGTCTTTCAAACCGCACGCGAGACTGCAATCTTCTCGCTGTTTGCCCAGAGAGACAGTCGGCGTGCCGCGCTCAGCGAGGGCAGAACGCGAGGCGCCTTGGCGACCCCGTGTGCCTGCTTCTTGGGGAAACATTTCCGTGGTGTGGAAGCAGCAGGGAAAGTTAATGAGTCGGGGCAGAACATTGCAGCAATAGCCTTTCATGTGCAGCACTACGTACTACCGTATCCTGCGAACGCCTTGATGTCGTTGTTTCCGGGCGGCCTGAGGTTGGACCAAACCCGGCCGGCTGGCAAAGGTGGGCCCTCCCGTCCGGGGAAAGTCTGGCGGCCGAGGCAAGCCGGGCGGGATCGCCAGCCTTCTTTTGTCTTCACCTCGTGACCTCGCGACCTTCTTCTCCCTCCGAGCCTCCCTTTCTCCCCTCTCACCATTTTACGGTCCAGCATCCATCGTAAATCTACAGAGGGAGAAGGGCAACAGCAACGCTCGCGCATCTGACGATCGAGGCGCATGGCTCGGTTTCGCGCCGCGCCCAGAGGTTACCTCCGTACTACTGCGGCCCCGCCCGTCTCAACTCGGGACGGAAACAGAAGGTCGGCGTCTCCGGCTTCTTATCTGAGGCTACGGCGGTAGTGAGGTTCGTTATTGGAAGGGGGATGGCGGTACGGCCTGCGCCGACGTTGGGGATCGATACAGTAGGAGGTAGAGCACGATCTGGTGGGGCTTCGTACGACATCGGCATCGCGTCGAGTTGACGTCGACTTACTCGCTCCGAGGGCGCGCAGCTTGCCGGTCTGGGCTTTGCACACCTTCTGTCGCTGGGCAAGCCACCGACGCGGACACCTGTGCAAACAACAGTGCCTTCTGCAGCGCCAGAGGGGGGCTAAGTGGAGGCCTAGCCTACGCTTTGCTTGTTTCTGCACGCCTGGGCTCCGCGACGGCAACCCATGACCCCACTGTTGGTTTTTTCGCGGGGAGCAAGGGTTCTGTGTGGCTGCGGCGTCCCGGACTTGCATCAGCCACATGCAGGTGTTCGAGATTCGACTTCGCTCTCGGCACTCGCGGCGGATCTCGCTCGGGCAGAGTCCCACGTCGCTTGGATTCACAAGAGCGAACGGCGAACGTGCCACACTTGCCTCAACCTCACCTGCCGTTTTGGTGCTCGCGCGTCTTGGCGACCTGAATTGTCGAGTGTGTTGTATGCGCAGTCTCGAGGCAGTATGTAGTGTGAACGATACGCAGCTTCCGGCCCTAGGCACGTGCCATGCTGGCTGCGATAATCTTGCCCTGTTGGTAGGAGGTAAGCGAAAGCGCGCACGTGGGAGATGTTAGCGGCTGGCAAACACTCGAGGAGCGGGGCCACGGCCTACTGCTTGACGCCGCTATGGTTCCCATGTCGTCGGGATACAGCTGCGCACTCCAAACAAACAACAGTGGCTTTCTCGTTCCCATGAGAGATGGACCCGAGTCACTGTTCGGAGGATGACTTGGCAGCATCGTCACTCTTCGGGTTTGGCGGGAGCGTCATGAGCTTCCTCCGGCCCTCTGCGGTCCCTTGCAGGCGCGGGATGATGCCGCTTCCACTTGGACACACCATATCACCACACGGCACGTGGAGCGCTTTAGATCATGTAGGGCTAAACGCTTAACATGCGGGCAGCTACAGCATTGCCAACACCCGAATGTCCATTACCACCCGTATTATTGCCGTTGCCGCATGCAGATGTCTCCTCATGTGCCCGACACTACTACTAGCTGGAGAAGATCTACGTACGCTTCGATGAACCCTTGTTGCAAGCCCGCGGAGACAATGGGCGACTGAGCGCCACACTGACGTGTACGGAGTTTTGCTTTTGATGATGAGGTCTGCCTGGCGTTCACCTCTCCTCGGAGGTCATTCCTGGCAAGAATGATTGCTGGAGCAAAAGCTCCGTTACAATCAGATCGTGCAGAACCTCCACTTAGGTCTCGAGCAGGCGAAACAGGTAAAGAGAATAGTGCCATGCAATACTTCTATAGTACCCCTCCGGAGCAGAGGGCGTCGATCCACTTCACAAAATAGACAGCACACGGTGCGCCGTCTCTACCCATCGATCCTGACGCATTGCGCCAATGCAAGAACCCAAATGTGCGGTCGCGAAGTGGCCGAGGCGCTTCAAGGTAAAATTCGTGGTGGAGATACAGTGATGGTATCGCTATGGAGATCGGGGAGGTCGGGGAAAGGACAGCCAAGACGAGGGATGAAGGATTCTTAGGGCCTTACATGACAGTCCCCAATCGTGGACCAGTGAATCCTTCGGTCACCATACCTCCACGAATACCTATCAAGGAAGGACGTTAAGGTCGAATGTGAATGCGACGCCGATGCGAGCATAAACATACAGTACGGAACTGGAAGCGGCGAGTCTGCACAAAAGCTCTTACCTCCTGCAGCCGGCCGCTTACCCGGTGAACCGCAGATCCCCTCTAGAGCAAGTGCCAACAAAGTTCAACTGTTGAATCCTTCGCCTACCCGCGAAGCCCGCTCGAGTAGCTTTTCCAGCTGTTGCGACCTCTCGCCCCGGCCTTGCTTGGCAACTTAAACCCGCCGGGCACCTGCTTTTGGAAGACTTGCGCAGGGTCGTACTTCTTGCTGGTCTTGATCATTTCCTCCACGGTGCCCTTGCTGCGGCTGCCAATGGGATCCTGCCATCCGTCCGCGTACGTCATGGCGATGAAATCCCGCTTCAAGCCCTTGGCCTCGGCTTTCTCGTTGGCGGCGGCAAAGAGGTCTTGGGTCGCTTTCTGCAGGGGTCCATCGGTATCCCTCTCGCTGCCGTCGACTGCCAGACCCCAGTGCACAAAGAACATGTTGCCCTGCGTTGCGAGCGGGCCAAGGGAGTCAACCGCGCCGTAGCGCTCGGACATAAGGGTCGGCAGAGGCTGATAGCTGATGGAGAGCTGGAAGCCCGGCAGGTCGACGTAGGGCTGGATTGTCTGGTTGGCGAGCTGGAAGAACTCCTCCATCATCTCGGCACTGTTGCCAAAACTGATGGAGGCGAACAGCCAGCGCTTTTTGTACGTCGACAACGATGCGTATTCGAGTGTGAAGTCGGTCACGTTGTCCACGCGGAAAGTGTTGTCAGGTGCACCGGGGAATATGGGCACTCGTTCGACGTCGGTGAAAGGCTGGAACACCTCGGGAAACTCCACGGGAGGATCGCTCTTGGTGTACTGGAGACTGTTGCCGACCACCCAGGCTCTGGTCATGTTTGTGATGACAAGCGTGTTGATGAAGTGGGCGTAGGGATCGTATGGCTGAGAGGCGATGAGATCCTCGTGGGCCTTGAAGTGCGTCTTTCGTGTGCTGATTGAGTGAAACGACTGGCCGCCCCAAAACTTGCCCTGCGCGAAGGTCTTGAGCGTGATGGCAGTCACGATGCCGAAATTGTTTGAGCCGCCTCGCAGGGCTTTAAAGAGATCCGGGTGCTCTTTCTCGTTGGCGTGGACGATGTCGCCAGTGCTCAGCACGACCTCGAAGTCTTCGACGACATCACAGGTAAACCCGTAACGAGCAGAAAAGTACGAAATGCCGCCTGCAGAGAGAGTCAGCTTCGTCGTTATCCTGACAATCGATCTCACTCACAGCCAGTGACCAAGCCGCCGACGCCGACGCCGGCCACTCTCCCGCCCAAGGTAGCCAAGTCAAAAGCATCCAGAGTCGTAGATACCTCATCCCAGTGTTGGCTAGGCGAGACAGTGATTGTTTTGTGGTCTGACGCCAGCCCAGTCGCCGCCAGTTTCTCAAGATCCATTACGATGCCGTCTTCGATGTTTGCCGCCCCAGCCCATGGCGTGTGGCTATGGTATTTGTCAACGCCTGGTGAAACTCTCGGAGAACATGCTCACGTACCCGCCACCTCGCACGGCGAATTGGCATTTGTCTTGCCACACATTCGCACCCAGTGAAAGTGTGCTGACTGCCGTAGACACATCTTCTGCAGACTTCGGCTGTACCACGCAGCTGGGGTGTACATCCACCTCTTTCAGACTCCAATATGAGCCAATGCTTTGGGTATATGCCGTGCCATCAGGAAACACGACATTTTCACCTAAGCTCTTGTAAAGAGCATCGCACTATAGAAGTGTTAGCTTCTGCTGCGTATCGCTGAGTCTACCATACTCACGCAAGATTTGGACGACGAGACGGCTGCCCATGGGCTCGCGATCCCCTGTCTTTGCGGAAAGTGCGACACTCCGCTGTCATATGGCGCAACTTTTGGGAGGCTGAGAATCCATTGCGGTACGTCGAGCTTCACCATCTTGTCTGTAGTCGGAGCGCAAAGAGCCCTGGTGTGTTATGTAGGCTTGAGTTGACGAACCGAGATCAGAGAAGAGACTTGGACATGAGAAATTGGTTTCCTACCGTCTGGCGGCAATCAGAAAGCCCTACGCGCATCTTGCGCGCCGAATGTTCAATCGCCTGGAGGGAGGTCGCCACATTCCCGTCGCATGACGGTGGCCAGCTTTCCCACGACGGTCTTCGGCGATCGCTCTTCACGTTCGGCGACCGAATTGCGATACTCGGTATCGCGAAGACACTCACGTCGACCGTGCAGCCCGGGCTGTTTTGGTCTTACATGGTTGATGCGATATTGCCGGCCCCGACTCGCATCCCCGAATGCAAGAAGCCACATCGCGAAGCTGCTGTATTTTTGGGTCGCCTTGGACATAAGGTACTTCTCGCAAGATCGGACGAACGTGGTGTCACGTGCGGGCGGGCAGTCGAGCGACTGCATCTCATCAACGGGAAACACTGGTGCAGGAATCAATGGTTGTCGGGATCGCAGCACGTTCAGACGTGAGCAGAAGACGTTGTCTGCCACTGTCGGCGCGGTTAGGTAGAAATTGTACTACGACTATTGGGATTATCTAAGCTTTATCCCCGTCTGCGCCAGTAAACAATCGTGACAGCCCAAGACGCGCACGACGCGCTTTGTCCTCGACCGATTTCCTCCGTCATCATCAAATCGTCAGGAGAAAGCTGGCGGCTCATATCCGTTCCACTCCTGGTACTCTAACGGCACTTCCGGATAGTTGTCCACACCGTCAAGGATCACAATGCCCATCCCGCCGGCGAAATGAGTCTGGATGTGACAGTGGAAGAGCCACGCGCCGGGATAGTTGGCCTGATATCTGATCGCCAACCAAGTGTTGTTATTTACGCCCTCGATGGTGTTGAAACTGTCAGAGTATGGCGGGTCGATGAAGTTGAATGTGCCTTCGGGAAGAGCTTCAGCAGCTTCCGCCACATTTGCCCATGGAAAATGACCTGTCGACGCGCCTAGGATGAAGACTTTGTTGCCGTGCTTGTGCATGGGATGAGCCTGAGCGAGCGGACCTTCAACTTCCAGGATCATGTCCACCCACTCGCCCTTGTTCGTCTTCAAGATGAGGTCCGTGGAGGGTACTTCTCCCGGCTTCTGTAAGAGCAAGGGCGGCGTCACGTCCTCTTCGCTCATGTTGTACCCCGACACCCCCGACAGAGACCACTGATACGCGCCGTACGGCTGGCCCAACTTCCTCAAGAGAAGCTTATGGGTCTTGTTCGCCGACAGCGCTGGTCGGACGGGAGGGAAAGGATGGCTGCCTGCCTCTGAAAATTGGCGCACTCCTTCCCTTGTTGGTCGGCCAGAATAATCCATCATCGCGTCGTGATTTGGCGCTGGATCCGCGATGCCATCGTACGACAACGCAGCAAAGCCGCCTAGAACTTGTCCCAACAAATCGTTCGCAAGACGAATCTTGTACAGACCCGGCTCTTGGTCCAGCTTGATCAACACGGAGATGCGGTTGCCATTGTTGACGAGCAGCTGATCAACGGTCTGTGGGAAGATGTAATGACCATCGACAGCGTAGACATGCATTGGATGGTTGTCCACTGTTATCTTGATTGGGTAGAGTCCCCCGGCATTAACGAACGTAAGGGCTGCCCAACCGTCGCGGCTGTCAACATCAACGGTGTAGTTTGCACCCTCGCCAGTGCCTCCCACGCACGTGCGGTACGCTTCGAGAGGCAGTCTCTCGAAGTGAACATCGAAGTCTCCTTGGAACATCTGTAAAGGTGGCACGCAGCCTTTGTCGGTGATCCCGGTCTCGTTCGTGGTCTTCAGGATTTGCTTCAAAAGAGGATTGGTGAAATCGTCTAGCTCCTCGCGGCTTGGACAGTATTGCGAGCCCTTTGGCAAATCAGCATCTTACTCAGGTCGTTGCTCACGCGAGGGAACGTACGACTCCATTCACCACAAGACCATCCATGCAGGTGAAATCGATATTGGCGGTCTCCTCTACTTGATAAAACTGAGCAAAGCTAAACTGGGACCAATCCGAGAGCAGCAACGGATGCAGCTTCTCCTCGACGGCGCGCATCTCTTCCAGGTCTTTTTCGCTGTCGGAGATGAAGTCAAAAGGGCGTTCCTTCTCCGGCCTTGGATTGATGACAATCGACCCATAGAGGCCGTCCATGATTTGGCCGCGATTGTGGGCATGGTAGAAGAAGACGCCCGCCTCTTCTGCTTTCCATTTGTACAAGTAAGATGCTCCCGGTCGAATCAAACCCTGCGATATCCCAGGCGTCCCATCTGCCCATGGCGTCTCGCGCTGCCCGATGCCATGAAAGTGGACAGCAGTGTCTTCTCGTAGATAGTTGCGCACTTTGAATTCGACATGATCGCCTTCATGGACACGTAGAGGAGGTCCGGGGAAGCTACCGTTCGTCAAGATTCCAGGCCGTGGTCCTGTTCCCACAGGATTCATTTCGCCATGGGAGAGCTCGATGTCGAATTTCACGACATTTGGCGTACTCGTCGCGGCGCAGACGCAGGCACTTAACAGTGAAGACACAAGAGACGCAAGTAGAAGAGTTTGCAGTCGAGAGAACATGATGCAAAGAAATCAGTGCATCCGCCGGAAGTACAGTATTCAAACAGCGAGATTGGAAGGAGACATGCCAACCCAGATCCAAAGAGTGGAAATCTGGATCTCCAGATTATACTGCGTGCTAGGTATTCTTCGGCGCTTCAGTCGACGATGTCGAGATACTGCCCGGACTCGGCGAAAATAATTAGCTGTGAGGGTCGTTCGCCGTTCGTGAAGCCGGGGAGTGCGGTCACCGAGCTCGAGAACGCCATGCATCGGACCATCAAGCTCTACGGTACCTTCCAGCATCAACAGCGATCATTGGCGATCACTTCTGCCGCTGGTGATGGTATCATGGGTTTTCTGCAATTCTTGATCGTTCAGCATTTTCTTTGCTTTCCAGAAAGTCGATCTCGTGACTGGAACGCCGTCCATCCTCCGATGATTGCTCTGCTGATCAAAAACTTCAACCCGAACACAGTATGAAGTTGTCATCTCTTGCCTGCGCCATTGCTGGCGTCTCCGCCGCAGCATCCAAGTCCCTCAAAGACACTCTCGCTTCTCATGAGTCCCTTACCATCTTAAACGGCCTCCTCAACCAATTCGACCTCATCGACGACTTCGACTCCGCTGAGAATGTCACACTCCTGGCCCCAACCGACCAAGCATACAAAAACCTCGCCCAGTGGGGCTTCAACGTCAGCGAAGTCGACCCCTTCATCGCCCACGCCCTTCTCACCTACCACCTCCTCGACGGCCAGTATTCCACCAGTGCGATCGCAGAGAGCGATGACCAGCCGCAAATCGTACACTCGCACCTGACACCCCCATCCCTCACCAACGTCAGCTCAGGTGCGGCTGTCAAGCTCTCGACCGGTGACTCCGGCAGCGGCCTGACGGTCGAGTCGGGTCTGCAGGTCATCGGTGGCACCGTGGAAGAAGACATCGTCTTTGACAATGGCGTGCTGCATACCATCAACGGCTCGCTCGTGCTGCCGCACAACATCTCTCTCTCGGGCGTCGTAGGGCAGCTGACCGGCTTTCTGGACCTCATGGCTGAGGCTGACGACGTCGCGACAATGGAGGGCCAGGCGGACGTGACGGTATTTATCCCGCACAACGCCGCGCTGGAGTCGCTGGGTCCGTTACTTGGGATGCTCACACCGCGGCAGCTGGCGCGGGTGGTGGAGAATCACGCCGTAACGGGGCGGGTACTATACCGTCATCAGCTTGAGGCCGAGGGTGGGAAGTACATGACTATCCAGGGCGGTGAAGTGCACGTTCGGACTGATTCGAGTGGAGAGATCTATGTCAATGATGCGAAAGTTGTCAGGTCCGACCTGATCTTGTATGGAGGCGTGGCGCACATCATTGATGGGGTGCTCGTCCCCGAGACGCGTAAGTTTGTCCCTTGTCGGGGGCATCTGGCTCGATTTTCGGTAAACTGACGATCGCACAGGGAAGGGCTCTGGGGATTTGCAAAGTGGGATCGAGGATGCTGGCTCCCATGTGCTTGAGCTCGGAGTGTTTGCGACCCAGACTGTTGGGGGTTCGTCGTGGTTTAATCTCAGCACTTCCAACATTTTGCAGCTCAGTGCTCTGGGAGCTTTCTTTGTCGCTTGTACCACTGCAATGTGCATGAGAAGGAGGAGAGTCAGCCCGCAGGACGGCTCGTCCTACAAGTCGACTGCTGTGAAGAAATACTTCACTGTCTAGCTTCCACGGGGATTGATCTTAGTCGACAATAGGAGGTTGCCTTCTCTGCCCTAGAAGCGAACTCAATCTCAAAATTGTCACATTTCAATGTGCGAGCCATGATTTTGATCATCAATTTCCCATTGCGATCCATGAATGCGGCGCTTCGGAGCATCCAAAGGAGTAACCCTGGTTCGCCATGCCCTTGACAGGCCTTGGGCCTCGATGTCGCGCTATTTGTTGTTCAACAGCAATCTCATGGTCAAGGGAACTCCCGAGAGTCCATCCAGGCGCGCCAATCTGGCTATTTACCTTTCCCGATACCTGGAGGAACAGGGAGGGGTCTATAGGTTCAGGTTTTGACTCCGTGACGATTCGTTTGTCTTGCGTGAACAACAACACTTATGAGCCCTCAAGCAGGCGAGCTATGCGATATACTCTCGAGACATGATCTGCGTACTTGAGAGGTAAATCCCCTCCCCGTAGGACTTCGTCTTTTCACACCAAGATTGAGATGTGGATGGGACGCGCCTGCATAGGCGCATCTAGATCTCAATAGACAAATAGGGATCAGAAACTGAGTTCATGTGTCCGGGCTTGTTTGTCAAAAGCAGAGGAACACCAATTTGTACAAAATTCTAAATCCCGCGGGACGCGGTGCTCTCGACCGAAGTCTACAACCTCCTGACAGTCAAACGTCCTTTCCCCCAAAAGAATCATGAAGTGAAAAAATACAGTCGTCAAAGGCAGAGCAATGATGCTCACTACTGTAGATTGCGTTTCGATCGAGTCTCATGGTGAGCTCCTGCCCAATTAGGAAGGAGGTTCCGCTCCTCCTGCAAATCGAGGGCGAGTCACGAACAACAGGTGGCGAAGACAGTGGTGAAATGTGCAGTCAATGTGTGTCATGCCACAAATTTTTCTATCTAGAGAACGACAGGATCGCACCGCGCAACTACGCTGTTGGCTCCATCACTGGTGTTATCCCGAGGGAGTAATCTTTCTTCGGGATTTAGTCTACCGACACCCATACAACCTGCAGCAGTTCTTGTTGTTCTGACGACATCGTCGAATCCTGCACACATTTTCGAACCGCTCAGTTCTGCCAGCATTGCGGCGAAGTGTTCATTGCCTAGCAGTCCGCGCCATGCTACAATGCCCGCAAGTGACCGCAACGACTCGTCGCACGTGACACGGACCGTTCATCAGCATTGCACACCAGATCTGTAACGGAACACTGCTTCTCGACACTAGAGCTATTGTTAGGCCGACGAGGTCGACAGGTCGACCATCGGGTTGTCTCGTTTCAGATGTTCGTCAACCAAAATTCGAAACGCTAGGCAAGTTCTCCATCAAGACAAAACGCCGCAGCTCAGACCAAGTCTCAATCGAGTGCCGGAATGCGCAGATGCATTGCGCATCCTCCAGATCGCCCTTTTGATTAGGGAACAACCTGGTTGCGATCGCAGCTGCCGCTGCTCGATACCACGAGGATAGACAACTATTTGCAACATGTATTGTTTGTCGCCAGCCTCAATAATCTCCGGAACTTCAACGACGTAAAGCTTCTCGCTTGGTCTCGAAAGCTACTGGAGTCAGCCGCGCACTAACGCTGGGAGACATGCGCGTATTTCCGCAGCCCACCACGAGACCTCGACAGAACCTCCCAGAGGTACGAGTCTGGGAAGTGTGCTCGATGAATCAAGACGACCCGGAAGAGCGAGTGAGATTTCCGAATGCGAAGAGGGTCTTCGCGGAGTTGTCCAGGTTCAGGCCACTAGAAGGATCCACAGATTCTCCAGGCGACATCGGATCAGTTCGGGATTTGCTTGAAAAAGTACCGAAGATGTTTATGGTATGTCGTCCGAGGAGGTCGAGGCCCTGGTTTGTCAACAAGAAGAGCGAAACCAGGAACGGGGGTGAAGGAGAGAGAGGGTGAAACTCGGGGGGCGATTTGTCTTACGCCCTTCAGGGTTTCGCTCTCCACTGCGACCGTCTCGTTACGTTGAGATGGACTTGCAAAAATGCACGACGCGAGAAGAGACAGAGTCGACGTGCTGATCAGCGTGCGACGATCGACAAGAGAATAATGTAACTGTGCCGAGAGGTCTGCACAACGTTGCCGCGGTTCGTGGTGAAGATGGGCACTCCAGCGTTGTCGGCACAACGCTTTCAGCTCCGCAGCTCCTCCCGAGGGCAAACTGGCCCGGATCTTCACGATCAGCAGCGCGACATGAACGAGAGTCTCGAAATGCTCACCATCGTCTCCCCACGGACAGCGGCATACAACAAGCAGCTGCGTCGTGGTCCGTCATCACCAATGCACATATCACCTCGGGAATCCTCCTCTGCAGACCCGCGCGAGTCAATGTCCTGCGCCCAGCCCCGCCGTTGCGGTTTCATCTCCTATACCATACCGCCGCACCAGCACCCCGATCTACACCCCGATTCTTCCTTTCGCAGTACGAGCGCACGAGCCTCTCCAAGAGTAGCAGCGGATCACCAGCATCCAAAACCGACCGTGGGGATTTCCGCGCCCGCGACGCACGAAATAGGACGGCGATGGCGCTATCGTTTGGGATTGTCGTCAGTCAGTACTGTACCGTCCGACACCGCGCACAATCACTTCACTCCATACGCACACTGACCAAACCGCACCGTCTGCACGCGGCCGGCGACTTTCCCGGTTCAAGTGCACGCGAAGCACAATCCGCGCGACCAAAACCTCACCAACGGTGGTATCAATACAATATCAAAACAAGCCCAGTAGCTGCCCTCCAAACTTTTAAACAGCCGCACACGAGCTTCTGGCCCTCGGCCTCAGCTATCCTCGGTGCGGCGAGAGGGTCAGCGCGCAGACAATAGACCACGGTCCGCCCCTTTCCCAGCGACGATAACAACCAGGCATGCAGGAACCTCCAAGTAGCCTTTCTACTATTGCCCCCTACCCGCGGACGTGAAACGGTCCACATTTGGACCCCGTCAGGGGACGTGCTCATCGCAGCACCGCCTGCACACCACCCCCTCCGCAAACGGACAGGCAACGTGCACCGCGCGAGGCTCGAGCGTACGAGGACTGCGACGATCCGCTCGCCGCTAGGGCCAAACCCGCGGCTTTCGCGTGCTGCTTTGAAGCCGTCGGCGTGAACTTCGGGACCGCGTGTGACGAGGGCCTGAATCACGCGCGTGGCGCTGCTGGCGGAGGATGGGGAACGTCTGTTTCACTGTGCCCCAGCGCCGACAAGAAGGCAATGGCCGATGGTCGAAAGTCTGATCCGCCGGCAGGTCGGGAGGGAAGGTTGAACACAGAGAGGTAGGTTTGGATGGTATAAGAGCATTCCCCTCGTCCACCCAAGATCGATTTCTTTCCCAGAATCATTCCAATCCCATACCCTCGCTTCAATCCCTCGGGACCTGTACGACAACAAAAACCATCCTTTAATCACTCTCCTCACATACTACACACTCGCTACAGTCCGTTGACCGGAACAGTCTCTTGTTTTTATCTTTTTAACACGCAAACGCACATCATCCTCGTCGGTTCTACAGAACAACCCCCACAACAGCAAAAATGAAGTTCACGATGCAGACCGCGGCCGTTCTCGGTCTGGCCACTTCGGTCCTCGCTGCGCCGCTGCAGGCGGACATGGGCAAGCGCGACATCCCCGTCTACGACGGCGCGCTTGAGAAGCGCACTTTCGGGCTTCGTAAGTTGGCTCTGTATACAAATGCAACTCATGTTGGACGCATTACTAACGCCTTCTCTAGTCAGCGGCCATGGCGGTCTGGGTGCTGACCTGGGCGGCAAGATGGGCATCGGCGGCGGCCTGATGGGCGGTCTTGGTGGCCACGGCGGATTGGACGCTGGCCTTGGTGGCTCCGCCGGTGCTGGAGCTGGCTTGGGTGGTCACGGCGGCCTAGGCGGCGCTGCTGGCGGTGACGTCTCTGGCGGCTTGGGTGGCTCCATTGGTGGAGGTGCTGGCGGTGACGCTTCTGGCTCTGCTGGCGCTGGCATTGGCGGCGACGCTGGTGCTGGTGTTGGCGGCGACGCTGGTATCGGCGGCGGCGCTGGCCTCGGTGGCTCGGCCGGCGTTGGTGCTGGGCTCGGTGGCGATGCTTCCGGGTCTGCTGGCGCTGGTATTGGCGGCGACGCTGGTCTAGGTGGCTCCGCTGGTGTCGGTGGTGGCATTGGCGGCGACGCTGGTGCTGGTGCTGGTGCTGGTGCTGGTGCTGGTGCTGGTGCTGGTGTTGGCGGCGACGCTGGTATCGGCGGCGGCGCTGGCCTTGGTGGCTCCGCTGGCGTTGGCGGTGGGCTCGGCGGCGATGCTGGTGCTGGCATCGGCGGCGGGCTCGGCGGCGACGCCTCTGGGTCTGCTGGTGCTGGTGCCGATGGCGATGCCTACGGCTCCGGCTCCGGCTCCGGCTCCGGCTCCGTGGGCGCCGGCATTGGTGGTGACGCCTCTGGCGATGCTTCTGGCGACGCCTCCGGCGATGCTTCTGGCGACGCTTCTGGCTCAGCTGGTGGTTCCGTTGGCGGCTCAGCTGGTGGTTCCGTTGGCGGCTCAGCTGGTGGTTCCGCTGGCGGCTCAGCTGGCGGCTCGGGCGACGCTTCGGGCGATGCGTCTGGCTCCGGTGGTATCTCTGCTGGCACCGACCTTGGTGCGGGTGCTGGCGAATCCTCCAACGACAACGACGACTCCGAGACCGACGCGAGCCCTGTGCCTGGCTCCGACGACTCTTCGGACTCCAGCTCGCCCGCTGCCCCTGCACCCTACGTGAGCGGTGGCGACGACTCCGAGACTGACGCGAGCCCGGTTCCTGGCTCTGACGACTCCTCGGACTCTCCTTCCTCGGAGGGCCCTTCATCCTACGCTAGCGCCGACAGCGACAGCGACAGCAGCGCCTCTGCTGGCTCCGGCCCCGCAAGCTACGCCGTGAAGGCTGTCGCCGGCGCTCCCGCCCCATACGTTTCCGGCGGCGACGATAGCGAGACCGACGCGAGCCCCTCTTCTGGCTCTGACGACTCTTCCGGCTCCAGCTCGCCCTCCGGCGCTGCTCCCTACTCGGCCGGCGGCGAAGATGACAGCGAGACCGACGCTTCTCCCGTGACTGACACCCCTGAAGCCCCCGAGGGTGACGACACTGCCGACACTGTCTCCCCGACCAGCAGCGTCGTTCCCCCGTGGGCCACGGCTTCGGCTGAGACTGCTTCGGGTGCTGCCTACACCGGCGGACCTCTCCCCACGAACTACGGCAGCGGCGCTCCTGAAGAGAGCCCCGAGACCCCGGCTGCGACTCCCGCTCCCACTCCCGAGGACGCCGACGAGACCGACGCTTCCCCCGTGACCGACTCCCCCGACAGCGACTCCGACGACTCCGACGACTCTGACTCTGACAACGACGAGACCGCGCCCTCCACCCCCGGTAACTACGGCGGTTCTGCCTCTGGCTCTGCCTCTGGCAGCAGCGACGACAACGGCGTTTCGGGCGGTGCCTCTGGCTCCGCATCCGGCTACGGAGGCTTTGGCGGTGACCACAAAGGCGGCCTCGGTGGCCTGATCGGCGGCATCATGGGTCACCTCGGCGGCAAGGCTGGCGGGGACGCGGGCTTCGGTGGCAAGCACGGCTTCGGCGGCATGTTTAACGGCGGCGCGAAGGGCGGGCTTGACGGTCTTTTCAACGGCCACGGTGGCTCGCACGGCGGCCTAGGTGGCCACTTTGGCATGGGTGGCGGTCTCTCGGGCGGTGCGGGTGCTGGTGCGGGTGCTGGTGGCGACGCTGGTGCAGGTGCTGGTGCAGGGATTGGCGGCGGCGCGGATGGCGGCGCTGGTGTCGGTGGCGGTGCTGCGGGCGGTGCTGGCGGCTACGGTGGCGCCTCTGGCAGTGCTGGTGGCGATGCCGAGGGCGAGACTGACGCTTCGCCCGTCGCTGGTGGCTCTGGTGACTCGCCTTCTTCCTACGGCGTGCCCAAGCCCTACAAGGCCTAGATTGGCAACACTGAATCGATAGAATGCGACCTTTTAGCTTAATACTCACAAATCACGATCTCTAACTTTTGAACCATGCATCATCCACTCAATGCCACTTCGTTCATCCTGCTGGTGGCACTGGTAAACTCCGCACCATGAGCTCGGTCGATGGTCCTCCGGCTGCCTCGGCGTTGCAACAGTCATTTGGAGCTGACCGCGTTTCGGTCCAGGGAGTGGACTGCCCGGCGAGCGCTGTTGGCAACGTTGACATGCTCTCGTCTTTCATCACAATCACTCATACCCCACAGCCTATGCTGACGCTGCTCTCCAGCTCAACTTGCGCGCGGTCCAGGCGCCGACACCATGGCCCAGTTCGTCAACAACGCTGTGCAGGACTGCCCCAGCACCCAACTCTTCGGGGCTATTCTCAGGTCGCCACGGCAAGTTTCTGTCTGAACGTCAGCGCGATCTCTCCCATGCTCCTCCGGTGGGACCAACATCAATGGCTGACACATCTCGTACTTGAGCGATGCTCGAGCTGCGGCGCAGTCCGCAGTCAAGGCTTGTGGGTACGATTCGATTAATGTCGACGGTGGTGAGAGTGCGTTGCCTGCAAGGTCGGTGAATAATGTCGGGATCGATCCCTGCTTTGGATGGGTACTGAAGAGCATGTCCACGCGGACGTCGCTTCGTTCCTTCGCTTGTGAATGTTAGTCTTAGCATTGTGTACGAATTCATCGACATTAGGAGCTTTTTTCATATTGGATTGCGAAGACCCTCTGGAATGAAAATGTCAACCTGGAGGCAGAGGCTGTGAAGTGATGAAGTTGTAGTGGAGTGATGAAGTGATAAAGTGATGAAGATGAAGACAGTGACACGCCAACCACGCGCGATATCACGTGACTGCGGAAGCGCCGGGGATCCCGCAGCAGCTCCACCTCAGCTCCGCCGGCCTCCTTCAGCTCTCCACACGACATCGCCGCTTCATCACCACCACCTCTCCGCTTTCCACTGCAGAGCGAGAGAAGCATCGCTCCTCCATCTATTGTTCGTACCCATCTTTCCTTGTTTGTCACGGGGCTCGCCGTGCTCCTGCCTCATCCATCGCCGCCTCCATTTGCTCCCTCCCCGTTCATCCAACCCGCCCTCCCTCCTTTCACCGGAACTCTTTGCCCTGCCTTCCTCTGCTCGCTTCTTGATTGCTTTGACTGCCCCCCGCACCTTCGCACGCACTCGTTGATTGCGCTTGTTCTAATTTGTGTCGCCATGGCAAACAGACCTCCCTCCCTCCCACCCGGTCCTCTCGCTCCTCTGGAGTACACCTGGATGAGACCGCCGTGAAGGAGAAGAGATTGACTGCGCTCTGGAGTATAGCTTCAATCGCATCACTTAAAACAAGAGCAGGTCATGGACACCTACGCGGACACATACCCGCGGCCCATGTCGCGCGACGCCCGCGACGGGCGCGACGACTACCGCCCCAGCGACGCGCCCCGCGAAAGGCGTCGCTCGCCAGGCACGTTGACTCAACACCCTCCACATTGGTCGTCTAACCTTTGCACAGATCGCCGCCGAGACCGCCGTCCCCGCTCACGCTCCCCTGCTCTTGGAGGGCGCCGCTCGCGCTCGCCTCAGATCGACCGATACCAGCCTGGATACCAGCCCGATCGCCCCCCGCGCAACGACCACTACCGTCGCGACGACTACCGCGAGCGCGAGCGCCGTCGCTCCCCGCAGCCTGCCTCCATCGACCGCTACGTACCTGGCATGGACGCGCCCGCGCCTCCTCCAGCCGTCAACCCCCTCCCCGATCCGATGTCGCTAGAGTACCAAGTCGGTTTCACATGGTTCGCGGAGTGGTGGCGCTCCGATCAGCGCATCAAAGAAGAAAAGGAGAGGCAGAAGACGGGAAGGCCACCGCCGAGGCTCCGAGAGCGCGAGAGCCGCGAAGACCGAGAAGGAGAGCGGACAAAAATTCAGGCTGCGTACGATGAGTACAAGGCGAATCTGCAGAAGGCGCAGGCCCAGGCATTCGTCCGCATGCATAAGAGCGAGGACTGGTTCCGTGAGCGGTACGTGCCTGAGGCTCGCGACCCATTCAGGCAGCGTTTGATGGAGTATCGCAAGGGTCTGTTTGAGCAGTGGGAGCAAGACTTGACCGGCGGGCTTTTCGATGAGTTCACGCTGGAAGGCATCTACAAAGCGGAAGCCAATGGCCAGGGCGGCGTCGTGGAGAAAGAGGAGGGCGAGACAACCGCAGCTGCTGAGGTGCTTGGTGTGGGCGATTTGTTGCCGTCAAAGGGTGGCGATATTCGCGATCCCGCGGCGATGCACCCGACACTCCTCGTTAAGACGATTGCTCCAACAGTGTCACGTGCCAAGTTTGAGGACTTCGCGAAAGAGCATCTAGGGGAGGGAGACGGCGGATTCAAGCACCTGTCGCTATCGGACCCGAACCCTCAGAAGAAGTGCCACAGGATGGGCTGGGTGCTTCTCAAGCCCGAAGCGGAGCAAGAACCGGAAGAAGAGATGAAGCTGGACACAGAGGAAGGCGAGGAGTCATGCGCGGTCAAAGAGAAGCCGCTCTCGACGAGCGGGAAGGCACTCGAGAAAATCAACGCGAAGACGATTGAAGACGGCGAGCGTGGCTTCACCGTCTACTGCGGCGTCCACCGGCCCCCTGAGTCACCTCGCAAGAAGGCGCTGTGGGATCTTTTCTCTGCCCCCGAGCGCATCAACCGCGACCTCGCCCTTGTCACACGTCTGGTTAGGAAGCTCGACAACGAGATGGGAGACGAGTATTTCGGCGTCGCCAAGATCGAAGAGCGTGTGCATGAACTAGCAGAGAACGGGCTGCTGAACCCAACGGAGGCGCCCAAGGCCGACAATGACGATATCGCCATGGACCAGGAGGAGGCAGCCGACGAGGGCATGATCGAGGAGGACGATAGCGACGGCCAGGATCTTCTGATGAAGAAGAAGAAGCTCGATCTGCTGGTGGAGTACCTGCGCCGCGTGTACAACTTCTGCTTCTTCTGCGTCTTCGAGTCGGATAGTGTCCACGAGATGCAGCGGAAGTGTCCGGGCGGCCATCTGCGCCGTCCGCGTGGCTCTCTTACCAGTGCCGCGAAGGAGGTCGCTCGCGCTTCGGCTGATGGCGAACCCTTCCCGCTTAAGAAGAATGGCGAGTCAAAGTTGGCTGGCGGTGCTGCTGATGCGAACAATGCGACTGGCGATGTCGCTGATGAGGATGGTGAGCTGGAGCCAGAGAGTCCGACCGAGGAGAGGAAGGCCCCGATTCACAGGCCGAACCAGAGGAATGCGTCGCAGCTCCAACGGGCATACAACTGGGTGCGCACCTTCGAGGAGAAAATCCTGCAGATCCTTGAGCCGGAGAAGGTCAACCTTCGCAAGCTGGGCGGCATTCCCATCGAGGAAGGCCTCGAAGAAGAGTTGAGCAAGGTAAGCAAATGCCGACAATCACTCCGTTTACGCACCTACTAATCCCCCCTCCCAGTTCGTCAAGCAAGAAGACCACAGCAAGTACCGCTGCAAAGTCCCCGACTGCACCAAGCTCTTCAAGTCGCCCGACTTCTGGCGCAAGCACGTCGAGAAGCGCCACCCAGAATGGCACGCCAAAATGCACGCCGACCTCGCCCTCGTCAACACCTACGTGCTGGACCCCTCCCACATCGCCCCCTCGCGCTCCGACGCCAACTCCAACGGCCACTTCCCCGTCGGCCAGGGCGTCGCCGCCGGCACCCCGCGCGGCTTCTCCCTCGGTCCTCAGGGCCACCATCCGGGCTTCCCCATGGGCTTCCCGCTCGGCGCCGGCGTGCCCGGCAACGCCGGTGTGCCGCCGGGCATGATGTACGGCCTGCCGGCTGGGTTCCCGCAGATGCCCGGGGGTATGCCCGGTATGCCCGGGGGCGGCGTTGGCCCTATCCGATCGCACGGCGGGCGCTCGGGTGGGCGCATGGGCGCCTATGGCGGCGCCATGGTGCACCCGTATATGCGGCCTGATGGCCGTGGCGGGAGGCCAATGATGCCGCCGATGGGGATGGGGGTGCGCGGCGCCCCGGGTGGCGATATCGGTCCTAATGAGGCGGTCGCGGGGAGGAGCCTGCGGAGTTACGAGGATTTGGATGAAGTGCAGGAGGGCGATGGGGGGGCGGGGGCTGTGTTGGACTACTGAGTGAGGGTTGAAACCGGAAGACCGGAAGACCAGAAGGTCGGAGTGGTAAGGATGTTAGAGTCAGGGTTGAGATGCCAGATTGTGCCGATGGAGCGGATGGGCGGGTGCGTCGAGACTGTGCCATAGTATGGGAGCCGGGCAACCGAGAGTGGCAAAGGATCCCAAGCTCGTCGAATGTGTCGCTGTCCTCCCCCTCTTCTGTTAGCTTTCCTCTTCGTCCAGCTCTTGCGTTACTGTTCGTCTTGCTCCCATTCGCATACTGTTTTTCTTCGACACTTTCCATCGCGCATGGTGTTTCCTGCGTGCAGCAGCTCACACATGCGAGCACCAAGGATGCTTCTTCTGCGGGAGGTGAGAGGCGGCCCAGAGATTCGTCGCAGGAGGAAGCAGCATACCGGCAGCTGCGCTTCCAAAGCAGGACCCAATCGTTGTGAAGCAGCCCCCATGCCAGGCATTGCTGGACTGTGTGCGCCATGAGAACCAGACCATCGTGGCGTGTGGAGGACGCGCTGGGATGTGCGGCTCGCGGCAGCCGCCAGAAGAGGTCCTCAACCCAATAGTCCCGACGTAATGTGTATTGAAGGTTTACGGTCGTTTTTGTAGTGTCCAAGGGTGAGTCGTTGAGCGTTCTGCCTCGCGCCATGGGCTTCCGATCGCTCGGTCTTTCCTGAACGACGGGGACGACTCATTGTGGGGTTCTGCACGGCGTCGAGGGAGCATCACGCGACAACGTGATGTTGTTTGGCGACAGAGCAATAGGAATTACAGAAGGGAGACAGAAGGGAGGCAGAAGGGAGAACAAACGCATGCGGGCCCAAAGCACACCGCAGCGTCGAGGGAAGGCGCATGGCTTCCTTGTCCACCCAGTCTGGGGACAATGATCGAGCGATATTCGAGTGTTCACGTACAGGCATGCGGCCCCGAGGCACACCGCAGCATTGGCATCGAGGATGCTGCCCACTGCTCATGCAGCGTTCAAGCAAGCCACATCCTGTGCGACTAATCAAGCGAGAGGGTATGAAGCAGTGCGGGCGTCATGCTTGAACGGCGTCGCTGGCGAGAAAACGGCATGAGATAAGAGGAGTGTTTGAGACGTCGAGGGAGCGACAGAAAGGCGTGACGCGAAACAGCGCTCGAAGACTCGGGGGGAATGCGCGTGATGGATCCAGCATTGCGTAATGCTCGTTTCGAGAGCTATGGCGCATGATGGCTCTGAGTAAACGTCAAAGAGCTAGTCAAGAGAAATGAGACCGCGAAGAGGACAGCCGCATGAGCTCTGTTGTAGAGTTCCAGACTCGAGCTAGGCGACGGGTCATCTAGTTTCTACGGTGAAGCGCAGGTGATGGGTGAGATAGGACGGACGTGAGAGAGGAGATGGAGAGTTGCGGAAATGAGATCAGAAACAAACAGCGATTTCGGATAATGAGCTCAAGCAAGTTTGGATAGATAGTTGCGAGTGAGATGAAAGCTAAGTAGCAAGGAGGCTAAGAAAGACGCTGAGGAAGTACAGCAGCAAACGCCAGGCATCGATGAACTACCATGGTGCTCCTTGGCCTCCATCTGCGATCAAAGCTCTGCAGACGACAGGACAAAAAAGAAGCAAGCCAAGCCACGCACAGCGGATGCAATTCTCTCACCGGTGGCGCCAGACAAGAAGGTGCTCGCGAGGCCAAAGGCCGTTGGCATCTTGCTCAAGTGCACACCGGAGGGGACGGGCGAGAGGCTTTTCGGGGTTCGCGTCGAGGGTCTATGAGGCCTACTGGGATGAGGTTGTTTGTGAGATGCCTCGCGGGCGGTGCTTCCACTCGCGTCGAATGGCGCGTCGGTCCGGGCTGGTGGGGATGGACTTTTGAGGATGGGCGGAGATGTGGATTGTGGATTGCGTAAGTCCGCGATGGGGTGTGGAGATGGTTGAGAGGATGAAGATGATGGCGAGGATGAAGAGGATGAAGGTGTGAGGAGGCTTCTCTGGATGGTGGACGAGTCGGGACGTAGAGGAGGAAGTTGGCGATGGAGAGAAGTCGCGGTGAAGTCGCGAGGTCGCGTCGATGGCAGCCTTGAAGCTCGGATGAACGGCCTGGGGCACTAGCGACTGTGCACGTGATTTATAGGATCTCCTCTCGCTTCTGGGCCCAACGCCGGAAAGCAATGTCAGTAGAGAATTCGCGAGCTGAAAGGAGAAACAAATGGGAAACACTTCGAAAGGTGTAAAGAACAGTGATTGTCCGTAAAACGCAGCAATATGCATTGTGGGACCAGCTGGTAAGAGCTAGACAACGAACCGAGGAGCCTTGAATCCCGTCCGATTGAGACGAGTTCAGCTCACTCGTGACGACCGAGCCATAAGATACTCCAGTTTCAGCAACGACAGCCAGCTAGGCGACTGCAGACTCCCCCGTTCACAGAGGCATCCGCAATCCCGAGTCCCAGAAATCAACGACCCCCACAGCACTATTAAAACACAGATTTCCCTCAGCAACACGTGCTGTTCGTAACGTCCCCTGCGCAGCAAGATCTAGACCTTGTTCGAGTACTCCTGGGCGGTGGCCTGAGACTTCTCCTCGGCCGTGGGCGGGCTCTCGTGGCCCGCGTCAATGGAGCCGGTGAGCTTGTCCTGGGGCACATCGCCGCGCTCGCGAGCGGCGGCCTGCGAGTACGAGACCTTGGTCTTCCAGGCGGGGGTGCCGAGGTATTTGATGCCGTTGGGGTCCTCGAACATCTCGGCGGTGTCTTCGAGCGTCTTGCCGGCCGTCTCGGGGAAGAGGAAGAGCACGTGCCAGAACATGGCGAAGTTGAAGGTGCCGAAGACAATGTAAGTCTCTATTGTGGAGTTAGAATTGTAAATTGCGTTGGCAGAAGAACGAGGGTGGGTCTTACGGTAGCGAATGTTGGCGAACGCGGGCGGGGTGAAAGCACCCAGGGCGGTGTTGAAGGCCCAGTTGGCACTGGTGGCGAGGGCGACAGCCTTGCCACGCTGGCGGAGAGGGTACAGCTCCGGGGGGTAGACCCAGCTGACGGGACCCCAGGTGGGAGCGTACGAGGCGACAAACAGGTAGGTGCAGGCAATGAGACCCGTGGCCGGGCTACCAGACACCCGCATCGAGAGCTCGGGCTGTCCGTTGATGCCACCGGGAACGACCACGCCGGCGCCGCCCATGAGGCCAGCGTTGGCGTACATGAAAATGGACATGAGCGCCGCGCCGATGAGCAGAGTCGGGCGACGGCCCCAGCGGTCCATCCAGATCAGGGCGGGAACCTGTGAAGCTCATTAGCAAAGTCACAGGTTTGCGGTGATTTCGTGGAACTTGCCGTCATAACAACGTTGATAATGTACTGAATGCTCGAGGCCAGCAGGTTGGCGTCACCGGAGTATCCAGCCATCTCAAAAACGTAGGTGATGTAGTACACTGGAACGCGTGTCAGCGGAGATATCCCAGGAGCTTCGGCGTACACGCTTTGGGAAGTCAGAGGCCGATGGTCTTGGCGTGTTCACGCTCGCAAGCACTCAACACCAGACCGTCGACTCCCATATGCAAAGCAATGAAAATCGCCGAGGGGGGAGCAAAGTGGCGCTTACTCATAACATTCATGCCTGCAGCAGTGGTTAGCCAACAATCGTTACGGCGATTTCGAGGTCCCGGGAGGGCACTCACCAGTCAGCTGAGCCCAGATCTGAGTAAACATGCCGATGTGAGTCCTGTTGATCATGTTGGGCTTCAGAAGCTCCCAATAGGTGACGTCGCTGTTCTGGGCCTCGAATCGGGTCATCTCGCGAATGTCGTTCAGCTCGTACAGAACAAAGGGGCTGTCAGGGTTGCCTTTGCCGTGGACCAGAGTAAGGACGGCGTGGCATTCCTCCCAGCGGTCCTTGCGGGCGAGCCAGCGGGGCGATTCGGGAAGGAAGAACATGAAAGCCAGCAGCAGGAAGGCTGGAAGGATCTGAAGACCCCACGGAATGCGGAAGACGTTGGTGGAGTAGGTGTCAGGCTGGTCTCCGCCGATGAAGGACGTTCCGTAGCACATGCTATGCCAAGTATCAGCCGGGTGCTCGTCAAAAGACAAGAGGTACTTTGGAGATGGGGGTATACTTACTAGTACATGATCAGGATACCCCAGGTAATGGCCCACTGCTGCGAACCGACCAGACGGCCGCGCTTGGTCGGGGGCGAGATCTCGGAGATGTAGACGGGCACCTGAGCGGACTCGATACCCACGGCGAAACCGTTGATGATACGGCCAACGACCAGCATGGGAATGTTCTGGGAGGCGCAGATGATGATGGATCCGACGAACCAGATGAGACAGCCAATCATGATGGACTTCTTGCGGCCCATGATATCGGAGATGTAGCCGGAGACGAGGGCGCCGAGCCACGAGCCGGCAGGCATGGCGGCGGTGATACCACCCTGCACCGAAGGGGTGGGACCACCGCATGCGCCGGTTTCGGGGTCGATATCTTGCTGGTTGAAGTAGCAGCGGTAGGCTGGAGTGCCGAGGATGGCACTCATGGAGGAAATGTCGAAACCGAACAGACCACCGCCAATGACGGCGGTGGCCGCGATCACGTAGATGTTGCCCACTTTGTACATGGTCGCTGTCGTTGGCGGGGAGCGGCCCAATGTAGAGAGAGGTTGTGGTGGGGTGGTGCGGGTGAGCAGAGCGGAGAGGGAGAGAAGCGCAGACGAGGGTGGAGGGCGGAGAGGGTTGATATATTCGAGTGGACGGCGGGCGTTATTGCAGTACCAGACAGTACTAGGACGTGGCGGACCCCAGCGCACCCCAGCAAGCTCCCCACGAAAGGCTAGCGGCGGGCTCCTTGTCCCGAGAGCAAGGGTCACGGGAGGGCCGCGCACCAATCAGCGGCCAGCCGCGGAACGGGAGGCCGTGCGTCATCTTGGTCGGGGGTCGGAGCTCCTCCACATCCCACACCTCGGAAGCCTGATTGGGACTAGCGCCGCTGCTGGCTCGTGGCGTCCTGCGTTCCACACGTTGGCCGCGCGACTCCACCTTCTTTCGTGGAGCTCCCCGCAATTTCCCACGGGCTTCTTCCCCCCAAAGCCCGCAGCCTCGAACAGCGGAGTTCCACTGCTGGGGACGCGCCCCGGTTATTCGGCCAGCCCGTGACTCCGTGAGGGGTGACTTTGATCCTTCGACGACGACGACGACGACGACGCACATGCACCACTTGCCGTACGACCCGTGCCTTCAGCGCCTCTCCCTTCGTTCGGTCCTCGAGCGGCTGGACAAGGCACATACGTCTGACGGGCCCGCGCGAGTCGTGCACTGAACAGCGGCTCGTCCTGGCGCCGTCGGCGGCGTCGTTGTCGCGCGGCGGACCAAGCTTCAATTTCAAGCTCGGCAAGCTGCCGCGAAAAGGCGCACCGGCCGGCGTTGGCCTGCCGGTGCCCTCCCAAGGCCGATGGCGCTAGAGCAATCATGCGCTGAAGAGGTCGCCTTGGATCTTCTTCTCGTCGTTCTCGTCGTGGTTCAGTACGCGCCGCTCTGTCTCGCTACTGGCTATACATCCCGCCAACCGAGGCTCACAAGGATACCACGCTGGCGTGGTGTTTGCACCGAAGGAAGGGAGCGATGCGGCCATGGGATTGGCGACTGGTGGCGTCACAGGCGAATGTGCATGGCTAGATGTATACCTCCTACCGTGCAGCCGCCAGCTACTTTGACCCTAATCCCCGCCCGCGGCGTGCCACATGAACGTCCGAACCGGCGCCCTTGCAAGCCTCGCCCTCGCGCCGTGGAACCTGTATGGCGAGAGGGGGCGCCGCAGGCAGGACCTCGCAGGATATCGAACTGGTAGTAACACGAAGAAGGGCTGAATGGTGTCGCGGGAGCACCTCCCCCCCCAGCGGCCTCGTCCGAGATCGGTGTTACGCGCCCTACACTCACGTGGCGCACCGCGAAGCCAAAGCTGGACAGTCTCGACAGTGTCAGGAGTGTGCACCTAGTTTAGCTTGGCGATACCGCTCAGGACGAACAAACTCCTTCGATCCTTCTTCCACACGAGCCCCTCCACCCCAAAGCCGCGCATGCACGCAACAAGAAGGACTACATACTACTAAAAAGCTCTTCGTAAGGCAGTCGAGTGGCGTCACTGCAGAACCCCGGGACGAGGTGGAGGGCAAAGGCAAAACACGGCGTGGCGAATGGCAGTCAAGGGAGCCAACAACAGCATGCGAACCGCTGACAGAGCAGATGCTACTTCTTGGAGGTACTTGGGCGCAAGCGTCGGGAAGTGGGGGGGGTTTCAAGAAAAAGGCCTTTGGAACGAGGTGGGTGGCGGGCGAGCGAGGACGGGCGGCCAGCCAAGCGAGGTGAGGTCCGGGTGCACCTGAATCGCGCGCTCGCTTGACCTGCCGGCACGTGCACGCCCCGAGCGCCACCTGCGCGCATCCCCAGCCGAGCGGGCGGACCCACGTGACCCCTCCACACCTCCGCGCTGTGAGTTGTTTCGGCCTGGGGAGACGGAGACTGGCGAGACTGGAACACGACCACTGCGGGCACCGCGAGACCGCCAACACTGCCCCCCCCAATCACGTGATATTGCATTCTCTCCTCTTTCTACCACTTCCATATGGGCCAAAAACGTCCGCACTCCGCCATGGACTCCGCCGCGCCGCCGAGCGACGACCATGCCGCCCCCGCCGCCCCCTCCCCGTCCGCCGTGATGGCCATGTTCGAGCAATTCCGCACCGAGCTGGACGAGCACCACGACCGCCGCGAGCGCATCATCAAGAGCTCCCGCGACATCACCGCCAGCAGCAAGAAGATGTGAGACTTGGCGCGACATGGGCACGCATGAAGGAGCCGCGCTGACGGGGTGGGGCAGAATCTTCTCGCTACAGCGGTACGCCCAATCCCAGCTCCAACCACGGCCAGCACCGTCCCATCACTCGATCCAGACTAACCCTTCGTCTCCTCTGCCACAGCGCACGTACCCTCGCCCAGCACCTCCCACCCTACATCCTCAAAACCAACGCCCCGCACGAAACCACCATCACCACCGCCCTCCGCACCGCCTCCCCGCATCTCCAATCCCTCAACAAGCATCGCTACGCCCGCCAGATCTCCGGCGGCGTGCAAGAGTACATCGAAGCCGTGACCTTCGCCCACTATCTGGCGACCGGCACATTACTCTCGCACAACGCCGCCGCCGCACAGCTGCGCGAGCTCTCCGCCAACCCGGACGAAGGCGGCGCGGACGGCGTCGAGCTCAGCCCCGAGGACTACGTGCTGGGCGTGTACGACACGACGGGCGAGCTGATGCGGTTCGCCATCACGACCATGGCGACGTCGGGCGCGCTGCCGGTTCCGCTGGGCGGCGCGCCGGGGCGCAGCGTCTTGACCGATATGCGGGATTTGCGGGCGGAGCTTGAGGGGTTGGATGCGAAGGGTGCGGGGCCTTTTGCTAAGGATGCCGATAAGAAGGCGGAGGTTATGCGGCAGAGTGTCGAGAAGGTCGAGAGGGCGCTGTATGGGTTGACGGTGCGGGGGGCGGAGAGGCCGAAGGGGTGGGTGCCGGATTTGGATAGGGGGAGGGGCGTGGAGGTCGATGGGTGAGCGGCGATGGGCGATGGGATGAGAAGGCGAAGATGTGTGCGCCGGCGTCGCCTGGCCGCGGCTGCATCATCTCCTTCGGCGCGACGAGGGTGGAAGTGGCTGGGGTTTGTCCGTTCGGCGCTCCCGCACCATTGTCGAAAGAGCAACAGGTCATGGCTGTGTCCCGCCGGCTCATCTCCTGCTGAGATGCTGGCTCAACTTGGGCGGAGGAACCTCTGCGCGGTCGAGAGAAGCCCACGAAGGCAGCGTGAGGTGTCGCGTGGAACCGTTGTATTTGCAAGCGGTCACTTGATGATCCTGCAGCTGTCAAAAACACACACAAACGCCGTCGCTCGACCACCCCCCCCCCAAGAAAGTCCCTGCCTCGATTCCCAAAAAGAAGAAACGCCTTCAAAGCGATCACCCCCCATTCCTCCGCCATTCCCTCAAAACCTCTGACCCTCAACCCCAGGCCCATCAACCCCCAAATCCCCATTCTGAACCTTCCCCGCATTCTTCAGCAGAAAACTGCGCTTGAAATAACTATTCGGATGCAAAATCGTATCCAGCTCACTCGCGGGCCAACTCTTATCCTCCTTCACCTTGGCCAGCTCCGCCTTGTGCGTCGACTCAAACACGCGGTTACAGGCGATATGGTAGCGCTGCCGCCCCACGTCCTCACGCACCCCTTGCAACAGCCCGCGGTCGCTGATGCCGACGCTCTGGAGGAGCGACGTGAGGTTGTCCGGCGTGTAGGTGCGGTACGGGCAGCCGTTGTTCTGGCCCGCGGTCGGGAGGGGTTCGGTGAGCAATTTCTGGCACGAGTACGGCGTGTAGCCGCGCCCGCGCTTGTTGCTGTCGCCGCCCACGTCGCCGTAGGCGTGGCGGATGTTGTAGAGGTATTCGGATTTGAATTTGTCTGGGAGTGATGTCAGTAAAGGGGTTTTGGGGGAGTTGTGAGAGGCTGGTGAGTGCGTACCGTCCGCGATCAGCTTGAAGCTCTTGCGCCAGAAAACGATGCACTCCTGCAAGTCCAGGCCGATGCCTTTGAGGAACAGCGTGAATTGTAGCCGCCCGAAGTGCTTCAGGTGGTTGTTGCGCCGCAGCTCGCGGTGCAGGTTCTGCATGCACAGCGGGAAGTGTGCGCTCAGCGCGTCGATGCTGCCCGCGTTAATGGCCGCCATGTCGCCAATGCTCGACTGTTCGCTGTAGCCGGCGTCTGGCGCCACGAAGGATTGCGACAGGTGGTGCAGGATGGGAGAGAGTCGGTTGTCCTCGTCCATGCGCGGCAGGAAGCGCGCCGCGAGTTCCAGTCCGGCTTCCAGCGTGCGCGCAAACTCATTCTCCACCATGCTCATCTGCTCACGCGTGTGCACGTACGCCTGTCCGCGTCGCAGTAGCACTTGCCGCCGCTGGACCAGCTCCGGCACTTTTTCCCAGTCGACTTTGAACCAGCTCGCCTCGTCGCCACGCGCGGCGCTGAACCCTGTCGCGGCCTTCAGCTCATCCAGTCCCAACTCGCCCTTCTCCTCGTCCGAAACCATCTCCCACTGCACCGGTAACGTCTCCACAAACGCCTTCCGCTCCGCCACATCCTCCTGCTGCAACCGGATCTTGAACAACATCGTCTCCAACCTCACGAACCGCTGCCTCAACTCCGCCGTCCCACTAAACGCCAATCGCAACGTCCAATGACTGTAATGATCCCGCTTCCTCTCCAGTCCCACCTCCGGGTTCTTCGACCGCGTGCTGCTCAACCGCAAATGGCTCTCCAGCACCCCGCGCATGTGCTCCTCCGTCTCCGCCGGCGACCGGTTCCGGAACTGGCACGCCTCGAGCTCCGCCAACACTTTCAGGCGCGCGATGCCCCATTCTTCGAATTGTTCGAGCGCGACGTCGCCTGTGGGGGGGAGGGTGTAGAAGTTTAGGCGGTGCGCGTAATCGTGTTCGGCGTAGGTGGGTTTGGCGAATTGGCGTTTGCGTGGGTCGAGGAGGACACGCTTTTTGGAGTCGATGCGTGGGGTTGAGCTGCCGGCGGCTTGCATTGTGGGCGGTGGTGTGGGCGAGGGAGGTGGTAGATGCTGAGCGGAGTGAGATGGGGAAAGTGAGGTTGGGACGACGCGCCGGACGCGTGGACGCGACGCGACCAAGATTGCGGGGTGTTGGCCTGAGGCACCATGGACATGCGAGGCTGGGCATGCCCGACAGCCGCAACTTCCAGGTTGAGCCTCTCCAGATACGCTTCACTCTTCAACATCCATCCTCGCACAGCTACTCTCAACCCCATCTTGCGCTTGGAGAAAGCGGCTGGACTACAAGCTGTATCTTGAGGCAACGATTGTGCCGAATCATCTGGCACTCCCGCGTGGTTCTCGCGCGCCCGGCCGCCCAGTCCTGTCACGCCGGTCTCCTTTCCAGCGAAAGAGCGACCGCTCTGGCAGGATGAACAAGAACGTGTCTGACGGCTGGGCGCGTGGGGAAGCTTGGGGTAGGCGAGTCGTCACATGCCAATCGCAGGTCTCGTCCGCTGCTATATCACCGCCTGCTTGCTTGCCTGCATCTGGACGGCACATATGCACTCTCGAGGCATTCCCCCCGCCGGCAGACGCACCCCCGGTTCCGCGACGCGTGCGCTGTTCGATCATCCAGCATTATTGAGCCCATCGATGCCATTTAGCCAGAATCTCAAGCACCATCTCCACAGCTTCTCCGCAGTCCATCTGCTTGGATCACATCGTCTCCGTGACGGAATGAGCATCGTTTCTACAAATGCACGAGGGATGTGGAGAGCTCGCTATGCGGCCTTTGATTTTTCCGGCGCCCCGCAACCCAGTTCGCCGTCATCCGCAGAGCATCACCTTCCTGTTCCTGGACAGATTGTCCCAATCGCACTCCCTGACTAGAGCGCTGCCGAGCACGCATCCATCATGCAATCTGCTCCGGCAGAGCTTGTGGGGGAGAGCGAGAGGGGTACCGAGCCTGAACAAAAAGTTGAAAGCTGTAGTCCTTATAGAGCCGTCGTGACGTCTTCTCCCAGATTCCCTGCAGTCCGTCCCGGTGTCGAGAAACCCATTGAGCCCACCTATCACCATGAAGTTCTTGCAATGCCTCTCGACATGTCTTGTGGCGGGCTTCGCGGCGCAGACCGTGGCCGCCCCGGCCTCCAACATGCAACGCCTGCAGGTCCGCCAGAACAGCGAGCCGCTCCAGGACATCGTGACCTGGGACCAGCACTCGCTCTTCGTCAATGGCGAGCGCCTCATGTTCTACTCGGGCGAGGTTCACCCTTTTCGAATTCCAGTCCCCGGGTCAGTCTCAACTAAACATCCTCGCTTCGTGCATCTTTCCATTGCAATAGGCTGACCCTTAGCGCAGACTATGGCTTGATATCTTTCAGAAAATTCGATCGATGGGGTACACCGGTGTGAGCTTCTACGTCGACTGGGCACTGCTGGAGGGGACAAGGGGCGAGTTCAGGGTGGAGGGTGTCTTTGCGCTGGAACCTTTCTTTGAAGCGGCACAACAGGCTGGTATCTACTTGTTGGCAAGGCCTGGTAAGAGAATCGCCGATGCGCCCCGAGCTCTGCAGATCAGACATTGACTTGCCAGGCCCGTACATCAACGCAGAAGTCTCCGGCGGTGGGTTCCCGGCATGGGTCAGTAGCACCACCAGGCACTTACTGAAGGAGACACTGACAAGTCGCTTAGCTGCAACGCGTGCCCGGCCGCGGTAGAACCCTGGATCCCAGTTTCATCGAAGCAACAGAGCTGTACGCTCGTAGGGTTGGCGAGATCATCGCCGCCGCCCAGATCACCAACGGCGGCCCCGTCATCGCCTTCCAACCCGAGAACGAGCTCTACTCCTGCCTCGATTCTTACGAGGAGCCTTGCCCCAATCCTGAGTACATGCAGTATGTCGAAGACCAGTTCCGCGATGCCGGCATCGTTGTGCCGTACATCGTCAACGACAACCAAGAGGGCAACTTTGCGCCGGGCACACCGGCCGGGGTGGACATCTACGTGAGTTTGGAGATTGCACTTGGTGCTGTCGAGTGTTTGCTGACATCTTTGTGCAGGGCATCGACTCCTACCCTCTGCTCTTCGACTGCGCAAACCCCACCCAGTGGCCCGAGGATGCCCTCGACCCACTACTTACCGCGTCTCACCTCTCGAACAGCCCGTTGACACCCTTCTCGTTCATCGAGTTCCAGGTACGGATGTCACCCTCTCAGCGCAGCCGAGCTAGTTTCTCTGACACTATTTTGTAGGGCGGCGCCTTCGACCCTTGGGGCGGCTGTGAGTATACCCCAATCGATCCCATCGAGGAATTTTGATAGCGACGTGTTGCTAACCCACGCACAGGGGGGTTCGAACAATGCTATGAGCTTGTTGGCTACGAATTTGAGAGAGTCTTCTTCAAGAACAACCTGGCGTCGTCTATCGGGTCGGTATATTTGCGTGCATCAACTTTGCATGTTCTGACAATGTCGCAGAATCTTTTCGATCTACATGACGTACGGTGGGAGTAACTGGGGCAACTTGGGTCACCCTGGTATGATTTCTTCCCAGCTTCTGCGTGGTTCAGCGCGGGCGACATGGCCTCATCTCGCACATGACGGCCGCATTGATACCTTCACCAACCCCTGCCGAGCTGCATCGCTGACTTTTTCTTGCAGGCGGCTACTCTTCCTACGACTACGCCGCGGTCATCCGCGAAGACCGTCGGGTCGATCGTGAGAAGTATAGCGAGGCGAAACTGGTGGCCAACTTCGTCCAAGCCTCTCCAAGCTACCTCACCACAACTCCCTTCTTCCCCACGACCTACGAGTTCTCGAACCGCAACCTCAGTGTCACGCCCATGTACGGCAACGGCTCGGACACCAACTACTACTATGTCAGGCACGACAACTACTCCGACAACTACAACGTCGACTACCAGTTCACCGTCCCGCTCAGCAAGGGTGTGATCACGCTGCCCCAGCTGGGAGGCGAGCTCTCGTTACCTGGTCGGGATGCACGTATCCTCGTGACCGACTATGATGTAGGAGGCGTGAACATGGTCTACTCTACGGCGGACATCTTCACCTGGTGAGTGACTCGCAGCTTTCGAGACGCAACACCCGCTTACGCGAATACAGGAAGCAATACGGCGACAGGACCGTGCTGGTCGTCTACGGAGGATCCGATGAAACGCATGAGATTGCATTTGATGCGGAGGGAGAAGTCAACGTGCTCGAGGGCGAGATCACCGAGACGAAGATGATGAATGGTTCCACGGTCATCAAATTCCAGACGGGGCCTGAACGCGCTGTCGCCATGTTGGGAGGCCTGACGGTCTACATGCTTGACCGCAACTCAGCATATAACTACTGGACGCTCAAGGTTCCGGACGACGAAGGCCTTTATGGGCCAAACCTTCTCAGCAACGTCGTGATTGCGCAGGCGGGCTACCTTCTCCGCAATGTCACTATTGGTGGAGGCGCCATGAATCTAGTCGGCGACTTCAACTCTTCCACTCACATTGAGATCATTGGCGGCGCACCTCACGAGCTGTCGACCCTCAACGTCAATGGCCAGGAGACCGAGTTTGAGCAGGACGAGTATGGAGTCGTCACGGCGGACGTGGAATTCAACCCGCCAGACTTTGGGCTACCGTCGCTGGCGGACCTCGACTGGCGCTACGTTGACTCTCTCCCCGAAATCATGCCCGGCTATGATGACTCGGAGTGGACTGATGCCGATCTGACCTACACCAACAACACTGAGTGGAACCTCACCACCCCAGTCAGCCTAATCTCGACCGACTACGGCTACAGCCATGGCCAGCTGCTCTACCGCGGCCACTTCGTCGCCGCCGGCAACGAAACGAGTCTCTACTTGCGCACCCGTGGCGGCTACGCCTTCGGCAGCTCCGCTTGGATCAACTCTTCCTACCTCGGCGCATGGGACGGCATGGACTACGCCCGCGACGGCAACAACACCTACACGCTCCCCAGCCTCCAAGCCGGCGAGCACTACGTCATCACCGTCATCGTCGACTCCATGGGCATCAACGGCAACTACGTCGTCGACATGAACGAGATGAAGTACCCGCGCGGCATCCTCTCCTTCAACCTCGCCGGTCACGCCCAGACCGACGTGACCTGGAAACTCACCGGTAATCTGGGCGGCGAATCCTACCCCGACAAAGTCCGCGGACCGCTCAACGAAGGCGGCCTCTACGCCGAGCGCATGGGCTACCACCTCCCCGGCGCGCCTCTCGACGATTGGGAGCCGAGCGGCGGTCCCACCGATGGCCTTGACGCCGCAGGCGTGGGCTGGTTCGCCGCGGAGATGGACCTCGACCTGCCGCAGGGCTGGGACGTGCCGCTGTCGTTCACGTTCACCAACGGCACGGCCCCCGGCAGCAGCGGTTCGGCGGGCGCCAACGCCACGGCCGGCATGCAGGCTACGGCATACCGCTGTCAGCTGTATGTTAACGGGTGGCAGTTTGGCGAGTTTGTACACAATATCGGGCCGCAGAAGAGCTACCCGGTGCCGGAGGGAATTCTGGACTACCATGGAACGAACTACATCGCTTTCTCGCTGTGGAATCTGGAGGAGGGGCGTGTGGCGGTTGATGGACTGGAGTTGACGGCGAATGGGACGATTTTGAGTGGGTACGGAGCGGTGCCTATGTCGCCTATGGACTACTCCTTTAGCGACAGGAAGGGTGGGTACTAGGTTAGAGAGAAAGTGGTGGCAGTGCCGACGTGGTGATCCAATCATGCGTCAAGGCGGTTGAGCTTTGTCTCGAAAAATTCAATGCTAATGCATGCTCATGCTCGAGATGCGCTCGTGCATTGCTCCTTGTGCTCCAGAGATGAGGTCCCGTATTCATCATTTGTCCTCGCCCTCTGCAACATCGACATTGAACTTCTCCAAAGCCCGAAGCGCCTCCATTCCCTCCCGCTCAATCGTCCGGCGGATTTCATCATTCCGCACCGTAAAGCTGCATCCAAACGGCCTCGGCTTGATTGCCACTCCGCTCCTATATCTCAAGCATCAGTATTGCAACCTCCCAACTCAGCATACAAACAGCCAACTTACGTGTAATCAAACGTATCCAACTTCGCCGTCCCCTTCGCCTCCACCCGAAACCCCCACAGCAACCTCGCGACCATAATGCGCGTCCCCTGCTCCGCGAGCGCTTGTCCACTACACACCCTTCTCCCCCACCCAAACGCCATGTACCCCTTCTCATTCGGAAACGGCCGATTCAGCTCATGGTCCTCAAAATGCCGACCGGGGCAGAACTCGTGCGGACGCGGGAAATCACGCTCGTTGTGATGGATCGCCCAGAGGTTCCCGGTGATGGAGGTGCCGGCCGGGATGCTGTGGCGGCCAAACGTGTCGTCTTGGAGCGGCGCGTGCGGTTGGCCGCCCATGACGGAGACGGGGCGCCAGCGGAAGAGCTCGCGGACGAAGGCGGCGGTGTACGGGAGTTCTGCGAGATCGGAGGGCTTGGGGCTGCGGTGGGGGCCGACGACGGTGTCGAGTTCGGCCCAGGCGCGTGGGAGGGCGGCGGGGAAGGCGGCGCAGGCGAGAGCGAAGGTGCATAGGGTGGAGCTCGAGGTGTCGGTGCCGGCGCCGAAAAGATTGCCGACGAGGGCGGCGACTTCGGGCTCGGAGAGGTCGTGGGCCGGGCGTTCGATTGTCCAGACTTGTTTGGCGAGGCTGGGGAACGGGCGGAGGGCGGCGCGCTCGGCCATGGTGACGTAGAGGTTGCGGCCTTTGTCCATGAGGCTGCGGAAGAGCATGCGAAGTGGTGGGAAGGAGGCGAGGATCGGGAAGGTCTCCATGATGATTGGGAAGCCTTTGCCCGGCACGATGGATTCGCCAGCTTCGGTGGCAGTGGCTAGGACGTCGGTGATGAGGGGGTCGTCGATGCTGGCGCAGCGGCTCCCTGTGCCGACAATGGAGACGACGCTCGCAGCGAAGCGCTGGAAGTGTCGGTCGTATTGGTTGGGGTCGGACAGCAGGTTCATGGCCGTCACTTTGCTTTCGTCTTCCTGGAAGGGCTGAATAGATTGCATTTGCTGGAGGCCGACGGCGCTGTGCGTGATTTTGCGGTGCAGCCTCCAGCGCTCGCCGTAGTACATCGAGACCATGTTGGTGTGGCCACCAACCAGGTCACCAAGAACCACCTGATGAGGCCGCGAGCAGTAATTCTTGGCGCGTTTTTCCAAAAGTTCGGACGCAGACCACGCGTCGTTGAGCCATAATCCAGGTGTCCGACCTACCCAGAATGTGATGATGGGAGAGTCGTAGGTCTTTGACAGACGCTCGATCATGAGCCATGGCTTCGACTTGGGATATGAGAGGGTGTTGCCGAAGAGCGGAAGAGGGAGGGGACCTGGAGGCTGCGATTGATTGTTAACAAGTTTCAAAGGTCGGAGTGTGCGTCCTAGCATTGTGCGTACCAACTTCCTGCGTCTAATGAGAATCAGAATGTAGTCGACGACGATCAGTAAGGCGATTAAAGCTCCAGCCGCAGCGACCAGGCGTCGAGCAACAGCATGCTCAATGAAACCGAACGCCATGATCTCGAGGCACCAAAACACACTGCGGCACACGCATCTCCAAGAAGACCCAGCATGTCGAACTTTGTGCGTGAGAGCTGCTGGATCGCTATTACCCGGCCGCAGCAACACGCCGTCGTCGGCGCTGGGAAAAGCGCCCACCACTAGCTGACCCCCCCACATCCCGCCATTCACAACAGCGGGGTACGGACGCAGCTACCACTTGGACTGCGCGACTACTGTGGGTTGGAACGCGAAGGAATAATTCGACGATTTCGTGTAACGGATTGTGCCGTCACCGCTCGTTGCCGACAGCACCCAGAAAGTAGTAGCGCAACGTGGATGTTGCTCGTCGAAAGACTACTTCCGATGCCACCTCACACCACCGCCTCACGAATCGCCACCAAAAGATGCCAGTTATCGCGATCCTAACATTGCTGGCCGTTTCGCTGTTCGGCGTCAAAAGCCTTGTCATCTTCTCGTCCCGCAATGGTCTGTTCGGCCATTTGGAAAAGCTGGTCGGCACCGAACATGCCCCCAGCGGCCGGCCGTTGCGGCCGTGGACCACCCATGGCCGCTTTCCAAAGGTCGACCTGCAGATACGGGCCGTTTGCGTCTTCTTTCTGCTATACTGTGAGGATTGGAGCATACCCGAGACGTCGCTGGCTGGCGTCTCGTTTGTTGGTGCTTGGGGATCGAGCTGGGCGTTGGTGATGCTGGACAGCTTGAGGATATACAGCGAGCAGAGCCTGATGTCTTGGTAATTATTGACCGGCTCGAACAATGGAAGTTGCCTCGGCTAACGCCTTCCAGGATCACCATACCAGGCATCATCATCTTTAATTATTCGCATGCGATTTTCATGCCGCTTTACCTGGCTTATCGGCTCGCCTTCACCCCTTCGCCAACTTCGGAAAACTTGCTTCTTGACCCCATCGATGCCAAAGTCTTTCCGTGGACATGGGCGCTTAGCTATGGTGTTCCCATACTAATGTGCTGCATGCCAAGTGTCACGTTCTGGGGCGTCAATGTTAAACACACAGCCTGTGGGTTTTATCAGCAGTGGAATGTCTACATTTCGCTGTGCCAGTACGGTCTGGCGGTGTTGTTCAGAAAGATAAGCGAAAGTCCAAGCGATCATTCCCCAGTCGAGACCCTTGCTCTCATGAGAAATGTCTACGGATCCATCTTCGTCATGGCTGCTGTTGCCCACTGGATCCCGATACTGGTAGCCCTTGGGGCGGCTGCATGGCCACTGATGTCGGGCAAAAAGCAATCATCCATTGTGCCCAAGAAGATCCTCTGGCCTGCGAATCCTTTCAGTGACCAGAAAGCGGCGAGCGCGTCGGAGGGCGGAAGATGGCTCATTCAATGGGATGTCATTACCGGAACAACAGCCACCATTGTCTGGGCAGCATATCTGTATTTGCAAGCACATGAATCTTTGGCGCTGACGATGCCGTGGCTCGAAATGGCGAAACGCTCTTTTTGGCCGGCGCTTGTCGGAGGCCCCATGGGCATACCGGTGGCTCTGCTCTGGTGGCGCGATGAACTTATCGTCAATTCGAGGCTTGGCGCTCTATGATCAATTCCTGTACTCCAAGTTGCCGGTCGCTTCGCGGCTGTGTACCGAACGGGCCCGACCTTTTCAAAGCGAAGAGTGGAGAATCGACTGGGAATTGGACAGATGGCGTCGTTGTTCCAGAGGATGGCTGTGAGATGGGAGCCATCAGGATGCTCAGATAAAGACCACGAGATGTTTCTTCCTCAAAATGCGAACCTTCAGCTGTTCGCCAGTGTGACAGCCGGCGCTCGGCAGTAGTCAGCTCCCATCTCCCATCATCGTGCGGAACAGTCCGTGAAAGTGCAACGTCGCCCATCGATGAGCACCGAACCATTCGAACGCTCATTTTCGCACCGGCATGTCTAATGCATACTGTAGTTACATAGCACAGAGTTAGGTGCGACGTCGCCACCACCCGGAATGATGACTACATGTACCTATTGCTGGCTAGACTCGCCGGAGTCTTTCTCGAGCATCCGGAGGACGATGATGCCTCTGGCTCACTCTCTGTCAGCGTTTACTTATGCCAAAGACGGCTGTAAGTTTCCGGGAGACATCGTCCGTGCCTATTGAGGGACATATGGTCGAACATGCAACTCCATCATTCTCTCCCATTGCGAGGAGACGGCCGCGAGCGCCAAGTAGGACTCTCGCGAGTCTGGCCAGGTGTCCGCGCAGCTGTCAGCTCCAATGACGGCGCAAACTTTTCTCGGGAACACGTAGCACATGTGGATAAAGAGAGGTGCAGTAGTAGTAGGTCGTGATGGCGCGCGAAGGATGTTGTTGTTGGGACGGGCGAGCCGCAACGTCTCTGAATGGTCAGCGCCAAGAGCTTGGAGCCCTGAGGCGTCGTGGGGCCGAGCGGGGGCAAATGAGGGGGAGAGAGATGTAATGATTAGTTATTATTGACGTCCACAAGAAACCAGCGTCGAGACCGGATGAAGACTCCGCTAATGTACTAACGACATTTGCTTATGTTGGCCTCGTATGGCAGCTAATGGGATGCTTGCGCAGGAGCCCGAAGTCTCTAACCTAGTAGCCACAGAAGCTTGCCCGTCACAGCCGCATGGCACATTTCTGCTGATCTTGTGTGGCCGCGTGCTGTAGTCTGCCCCTCTGCAAGCTCTCTTCGCGAAATCGACGTGGAAGACCACAGGCAGCATGGAGTACGCCTCAAGCACCGTCGAAGCGCTTCGAGAGCTACCGGTCTCCATCCAAGTCGCTCTCGCCCTCGCGGTACTGACCATAACTTACTCCCTGGCCTTTCGCAAAGAACAGCCCTACGATGGATTCCCTGTGGCACGTCTCGAGAACGACTCTCGAACCTTCTGGCAGCGGCTCTGGCAGCCCGCCTACATCCCGTGGCTTCTCAACGCAAAGGGTGTCATGGCCCAGGGCCAGGCGGAGACCTCGGGCTGCTTCCAAGTGCTCACGGCGTCAGGGTACAAGGTCGTCGTACCGAATCGATTTGCGGAGGAGCTCAAGAATCTGCCGCATCTGAGTTTCAACGAGGCGTTGATCAAGGATCTCATGGTCGACTACCCGGGCTTCGACGGGCACCGCGAAAGCTTGAAGTCCGACACCTTCATCCAGGAAGTGACCCGCATCAAACTGACGCAGAGCCTGGGCTTGGTGACGGACGATCTGGTCGACGAGGCACGCGATTCGATCCGTGACATCTTTGGCGAAGACACTGAGTGGCACACGCGCCTCATGAAGAATGACCTGCTGGACCTTGTCTCGCGTCTGTCGTCTCGCGTGTTTCTGGGCAAGGAACTCTGCCGCAATGACGAGCTGATGCAGCTCTTCAAGGAGCACACCAACGACACCTCCGTGGCCATGAGCCAGCTGCAAATGTGCCCGGCGCTCGTGCGGCCGCTGGTGTACTGGTTTATCCCGTCCTGCACGCGACTGCGAAAGCAGGTCAAGCAAATCACAGAGATGATCCTGCCAGAGGTGGAAAAGCGGCGCCATCTCTACACCACAGCGGTCGAAGAGGGCGACAAGCGACCTAAGTTCGTTGACTCCATCGCTTGGATGGTGGAGATTGCGAAAGGTCGCCCGGTCAACTACGTCGCCGGGCAGCTGGCACTGTCCTTCGCGGCTATCCACATGACGACTGATGCACTCTGCAAGTGCCTTATGCAGCTGTGCAAGTCGCCTGAGTGCATCCCACGGCTCAGAAAGGAGATGCTACAGATTCTGCGCGAGGACGGGTGGGAACGCACGTCGCTCTACAAATTCAAGTACATGGACAGCTTCATGAAGGAAGTCCTCCGGACCAACCCAGTGGCACCCAGTAAGACATAGCTTAGCCACCGGTACTATCATGATCCCTACTAATCCAGCCCAGTCAACATGGTCCGCATGGTCAAGCGCCGCACCATGCTCTCGGACGGAACCGTCCTCCTTGCCGGCACTCGCATCATGGTGCTCGACAATAAGATCTCCGACCCCGCCACCTTTCCCGCCCCCGATGAGTTTCACGGCGACCGCTTCCTCGCCCTCCGCGAACAGCCCGGCGCTGAAAATCGGCATCAATTCGTTACCGTGACCTCGGATCAACTATCTTTCGGTCTGGGGACGCACGCTTGCCCGGGGCGCTTCTTCGCCGCGAACGAGATGAAGATTGCACTGTGCTTCTTGCTACTCAAGTTTGACTTTCGTCATGTGCCCGGCGGGGAGGTGCCGAAGATGTTGGAGATCGACATGTTCCGGATGTGCGAGCCGGGCCTGGAGATACAGATGCGGAGGAGGACGGGGAGTGAAGAGGATGAGGCCGTGCTGTGAAGTGAAAGAAGTGGTCAAGGCATACATTGACGAAGCCTCCCAGTGCTCGATGGTATTCTTGATCAAAGACGCGATGGGGTTGTCACGTCGTGCAAATTGCGACCTCGACCCCTCGAAAACAAATGTGGGAGGGAAAGATTGGCCTTCTCTCCAGCAAGCAGTTGAACGAAAAGCCTATGAGCGTACAGGTGGGGTATTCATGCGTGATGATGGACAGGAGGTGAACGTGGATGATGAACACGAGCTTTTGTGACCTTTTGACTGTCTTTACTTGTCTTGGTGCTCGTCCTTTCACGCCTCTGTCTTCCGCCTCCTCAGCCTCACAACTGGGTCTTCCGTCGGCTCCATGTACCCGATGCTCCTTGGATTGAAGCTGTAACCCTTCCGCCACGAATCGTCAAATTCGATGTCGAAGAGCAGCAGCAGTGTCGATACGACACCGATGATCTCCTGCTCGGCGACAAATCTTCCAGAGCACAGACCTGTGCCCCCGCCGAACGGACGCAGAGAACGTTGCCGTTGCTGGAGCTGCTCCAGAGCGTTCACATCTCCTTTGTCTTCCACCGTCCAGCGTTCTGGCTTCACTTCTTGAGGCTCTGGGAAAATTCGCTCGTCGTGATGCATGATCGCCGCCGGCATTAAGATCACACTCCCTTTCTTGACCATGTAACCCTCCAACACCGCATCCTCCATGACGACCCTGGCCGCAGCACTTGCCGTTCCCAGCCTCAGCGCCTCCTTCCACAGCCCCTGCACAAAGGCATTCTTGGTAACCTCGCTCGGATCCAACCTCAACTCTTCTTTCTTCCCTGTAGTACTCGGCCGCATGTACGTCTTTGCCTGCGCCCGAAATTCTTCCAACCGCTCTTCCGAGTTAGTCGCACACCATGTAAACCACGTCACCAACGAGACGGCATTCACCAAGAACACAAACAAGAAGCTTGCGTGCAGACACGCCCGTCCTCGCAGTGTGAATCCGGCCTCCAGCCCCAGCCGCTCGCGCTCCCAATTCAGCTTCGCGCCCCAAGTCTCGTTCCAGACGCCGTCCGTCGCGTCGTCCCATTCATCGCCAATGTCAATGGAGATCCACTGTTCGAACGCCTTGAGCATGCGCTCGCGCGCCAGGCCCGCGCGGGGGTTGAGGCGGTAGGCGGCATCAGTACGGACGCCGATGTAGGTTGCCTGATTGTAGACGTTCCAGTCATCCCACATCTCGGGCCAGAGTTTCTTGATCCTCGGGCCAAGGAAGGCTTCGACCGAGGTGTCGAAGATGAGGCGTTGGAGAAGGTCGTGCAGCTGCACTGTCTGCGAGAGCTCTGGGCCGAAGTAGAGCTGCGCGGCGAGAACGCGGTGGAAGCGGGTCTCGTAGACGGCCATGATGTCGGCCAGGGATTTGCCCGTCAGGTGCTTGAGCCAGAGCTTGTGGTTGGCGGCGACGAAGCTGGCGGAGTCCTTTTCGCCGGTGTTGGCATGGGATGGGAGCTGGAATTTCGGCTGGTCGACGGCAGGGAGGCTCATGCCGTTTTCCATCATTGAGGCGAGGACGGGCTCGAAGACGAACTTGCGCGAGCTAGCGAAGACGTGGCTGGCGGTTGCCGAGTCGTGGAAGATGTGGAACTTGGTGTTCATCATGAGCATGGTGAACGGTTGGCCGGCATACTTCTTGTTCAGGGACCGGAAAGTTCGGCTTGGGTTATAGAGAAATCCGGGTAGGTGTTGTAGATATGGCACCCAATAGGGTGCGATTGGGGGCTCATGTCCACGATCTGGGCCAGCTGGGTGAGACTGGAGCAGGGAGTAGCCGTATGTCGATAGCAAAACGGCAATCAGAGTGATTGGCGTCGCCAGCGATGCTTTCAGCAGCCATGAGAAGAACCAGGCCAGTCCCGTCTGGCCATCAATATCGATATCGTCCATTCTGATGAAGCCGAAGCCGGTGATGTGACGGAGCGACGCTAGAGCTGGAGCGGCCGCCGGCTGTGCTACTGAGATCTGTTCGCTGTCAATGCTATTGGGACAGCTCGAGGCTGGCGATCAGACCCCGAGGCTTTTGATCGCTGGTCAACAAGGTAGTCGGTACAGAACAACTTCTGGTCCTCCGTGACTCCTACACCACTGTCTTTCCACGTGAGAAGATGCAAGGGCGACTGCCAAATGCCAAAGACGAGGTAGCGGCGTATACCATTTCCACCGCCAGGCGGTCGAGAAAGCATGCTTGAAAGTATCGGCTAATCTCGATGCCGGCACACCTTGTACAGATGTCCAACGTCATGTCCCGTGGGGTCACCGCTTGAGGTGCTGTTGTCGAACAGCCGCCGCGCAAAGACCAACGTGGTTCGAATCCTGCACGTCCACATGCCGGCTTCCACCTTACCCTTTTCGATTACCTTTACCCGAAACCCCTTAAAGAGCAAATGGATACACTCGTATTGTAAACTCCCGATCCTTTCCAATGCTGTCAACTTGTTTTCGTCTAAATGGGTCGGTGAACATCTTGATTCAACATCGGGAAACTCGCCGAGCTCCGCTGACCCCTCCTAGCAGCGTCAACAGTCTGATGCTCACGGAGACATTGCATGCGGTATCGGTCGGGTCAGTGCTAAGTCTGCACCGCCAGAACAGGTGCATTCGCCTAAGACTTGCCCGCCTTGACTGACAAAGCCCACCTCCACGTCAGCAACATCTCTGCACCTACGACGTCGACCGGCCTCGCCATGGGAACCGAAAAACGCGTTCGGCCCATGGAGGTTCTCTGCCTCAGCCTCCCCCGGACCGGCACCATGACCATGCAACACGCCCTCCAAACTCTCGGCTACCAACGCGTCTGGCATGGCGACCCTAGCACACTGCAACACGCGCCTGCGAACGCGGGAATCATCTTCAACGAGCTCGCGATCAAGAAATTCCGCCACGGGCACGCCATTTCCAGAGACGAATTCGAACAAGTTCTGTACAACTTCGATGCGGTCACTGACATCCCACCCTGCTACTTCTGGGACGACCTGCTGGCCGCATACCCTTCGGCAAAAGTGATTATCGTTGAGCGCGACGTTGACACCTGGCACCAGTCCTGCGTCGCTACGCTCTTCGCCACGCTGTTTGGCTCCTGGCATGGCTGGCTGATGCGCGTGTTTGTGCAGCCCGTGTTGGGATTTCAGGGCAACACTATGCTCGTGAACTTGACGTTCGGCTTCTTCGACGCGCGGTCGTATGCTGAGGTCCAGCGCAAGGCGAAGGGCGTCTACACGCAGCACTACGCGAACGTACGGAGGGCGTGTAAGGAGCAGGGACGGCCACTGCTGGATTTGCAGCTGAGTGATGGGTACCCTAGACTCTGCGAGTTTTTGGAGAAAGAGATGCCATCGGGCAGCAAAGACTTTCCGCGTACAAACGAGAGTCACACGTTGATGGCGGATATCACGAGCTATCAGTGGAGTCAGGTGAGAGCGGCTGGTGTTGTCGTGCTCAAGTGGGCTACAGCGCCCGCGGCCGCAGTTGGTGCATCTCTGTATTACTGGTGTTACATGCGTTTATAGGCCGTCAACGCATGATTCAGGATTGTTGTGCAAGCTCGAGAGACCCTACAGGATCCTCCAGTGGAAGCTTGCCGTGTTCTGAGCTACCAACACCACGCCTAGCCCGACGGCCTAAACATACGACGGAGGTCCTCTGCCGTCCTGGCCCCGCCATTCGACTCCAGAATTTGGCACTCCGTCAGGATTGCTCCAAGTATTTTGGGTCTATGTACGAAGAAACTTGCCCCGCGCTAACAGAGAGCGTAGCGTAGAGCTTACAGTATTCCGTGTCAGCAGCTCCCCGGCTCCACCCCATTCCTTTCGGGCTTTACGAAACCAACACAGCGGCCCAGACGACGGTGTCTTCGCAGCCCACACTTGGAAACGGGTACGGTTACGCTGGCCAAGGCCGAGGTCAACGATATCAAGCATTCTAGAAAATCATTCCACCCCCGCAGGTTGATCTTCTCGAGGACGATACGCACGCTAGCAAAGCAAATCTTCAGACGATCGGAGGATTCGAGGTCACTTCAGGTCGTTCGAGTATCTTCACTATCACATCAGCTCGGCCCTAAGGCCCTACCAACCAATAATGGCCTCTCGCACCTATCCCCTCCCTGACGGCTTGCACCCCGCCTCTGACCTCGACCTCCGCCCGGATGCCGAAGTCGACGCCACCATTCTGAACGCCCCGCCGATCACGACTTCCAAAAACATATTCTTCTTCTGGCATGCCGGCTTCCACGGGCTCTACCCCTACACGCTCCGCAACATCCGCGCCTGGCACCGGCGCTTCTCCTCCTCCGGCTGGAGCGTCCGCGTCCTCGACACCGCGCCCGGCTCCCCAAACCACATCTCAAACTACCTCGATGTAGCGGACTCTGCCACGTTCCCGCGCGCATTCATCGAGGGTCGCATGGGCGGCGAGTACGCGGTGCAGCACACGTCGGATCTGGTGCGCTGGCCGCTGCTGCTGAAGTACGGGGGCGTGTATGCGGATGTCGGACTGATGCAGATCGGGGACCTCAACGCGCTGTGGGAGGCGACTGTCGCCGACCCGGCGTCGCCTTTCGAAGCCATCGCGTACAATGGAGGTGGGGGCGATGATTACCATTTGACCAACTACTTCTTTGCCGCGGATCGAGGCAACGAGTTTTTCGAGCGGTGTCAGGCGCTGTTCTTGGCGCTGTGGGACGAGAAGGATGGCGGCGTGGGGGAGGTAGAGACCACGGGGATGCATGCCAGTGCGCTGCTGAAGGGGACGCCGATGCAGGCGGTGGGGTTGTCGTTTGTGGAGAACGGGGTGACGGTTGGGCCGGAGGAGACGAGTCGATTGATTACTGATTACATCATTCAGGCACAAGTTAGTGCAATGGTGATGGGGCTAGTGGATGAGAAGGGTGGTTGGGATGGGCCCCGGTATGTCGCCGAGCATGTGTATGGAATCGAGTTCATGGTGGGGTCCCAGTTGATCAACCAGTTTACGATGTGGAACGGGGCGAGGGCTTGGGAGCTAATGTCGTTGAAGATGCCGGTGGAAGGGGAGGAGGAGAGCGACGACCAGAAGCTCGCGCGCGAGATTGTTCAAACGTGTTTGAGGAAAAGTTTTGGGTGGAAGCTGGGGCATGGCATCATCTCCCGCATGATCGGGCACACGCTCGGAACACTTTGGCGGAAGCATGAGGGGTCGGATGTCGTGCCGGGGACGTATGCGGCGTGGCTGCGGTATGCGATGGTGTATTGGACGCAGGATGAGCTACCGCCAAGGGTGGAGTATAAGAGGCTAGAGCCTTTTAGGAGGGGCGCTTTAACCAAGGTGTAGGAGGACTTCTAAGTGGTGATGAAAGAAAGAGTCTGTCTCGACATATACATATCCAACTCCCGCCGCGAGTAGAGGTTGGGCAATTCCCTTAAGCTGTGCCACCGAATGTCGACTCTCCCTGAAACTCGAGCCGCAGCAGAAAGAGCTCTGACAGAAGACGTGCTCGGGTTTGCAAGACAACCTGGAACCGAGCCTTTGTAGAAACAAGACTCACGCCGCCACAAGCAGGACGCGAAACCCATTCTCCCTCCAGTCGCTAGTCTGGAGATACGCCTCATCAGCCATCATAGCAGGGCCAGGTGCTTCCTGCTTTGCCGATGGGGTGCTCAAGTGGCAAGCCGGCTGAGTTCAGCTGACCCTACGTGTTCTGTTCTCGGCATGCTGGCGCTCTCTTCTCGTCTTACTCCCTGCGTGCTGTTCAGTGCTCTGTTGCTCTTTGTACGAGAGAACCCGGGGTGACCGATGTGAAATCGGATGTTCAGGTGACTAGCCGGACCAATTCTTCATAGAGTCAACCTCCAAGTTGGCGTGAGCAGGCTGCGGGCACCACCCTCTCTTGAACCAGCCCGGAGATGTTGTTCAACCAGCGGGACGATGTGGACTGCGCTGCTTTCTGTGCCGCAGGATGAGGGTGATCGTAACTTGTGAATGGTGGGTCAATCATCAGTAACGACGACCAAAGAGATCGGCTCCTCAGAGCCAGTGCGAGAACGACAGGAAGAGAGGGTGGAGAGTTAAGACGGTTTTCATAGACATCATAAGATACAAGCTGCGAGCGGAGTCCCTGGGCAACCTCCTTTGCCCTCAACGCTAGCTCCTCGCAAGGCAGACAACGCGCCTCACTCCAACGTCACCCTCCTACTGTGAAGATGGTCATAATCCGGCAACGCGTCACGCACATACTGCTCCAGCACCGCACCGTCCGCCTCGCCAAACTCCTCGCGCCACTTCTTCGCCTCCGTCTCCAGATCCATGCCTTTCGCCTGCAGCCCCTGCTTGATGCCCGTCGAGGCGTTAATGGTCGAGAGGAATCGCCGCTTCGTCGGGTCTGGCTCTTCGCGCGCTTCCCATTCGTACTTGACCGCTGCCGGATCCAGTCCCGCGCGCGAACAGAGGATACGGACGACGTCAGGCGCGTTCATCACGTCGTCGGCGTCGATGACGAGGGGGGTAACGGCGGCGTGAGCTTCATACCAGTCGTATATGGCGCGGTTATGGCGCAGCGTCATGTTGCAGCGGATGGGGGCGCTGTGGACGTCGTTGGTCCATTCGAGACCTTCAGTTCCCGTCTCGCGCATGGCGCGGAGAAGTGAGGGGAAGGCGCGGATTGGGTGGCGGACTTGAAAGATGGGCTGCATTGTGTGCAGGAACTCGTCCGGGACGCAGCCAGGGTTGGTGTGGGTGGATGGTGGGCCGTCGGGTGTTTGGATGGTCAGACGAGGCGACGTGTCGGTCTTGTCCGGGTGTGCCAGCATGTTGAGGAAGTTTGGGCCGACGATGAAGTTGGCATGCTCTTTAACCAAGGGTTTCAGTTTCTGCGGATCGCGTCAGTACTTGTGCACACGGAGTCCAACTTGATCTCGCCCGCCTGGTCAACGCGGCAGTCTCTCGGCATAGGAGATACTTACGTTCTCTTCCGCCTTCCCGCATTCCTCCAGCAGCGCGTCGAACGCCTTGCGGTACGAGTCGTAGACCGCTTCCCTCGCCTCGACCGGTCGAGTCCCCAGCTCCCCCTGCCCTAACTCGGTCATGGCGTGAAAGACGGCCTTCATGAAATGATACCCGGAGTTTTGGTAACCCTGCTGGGCGGCAAGCATATTCTGGAGCAAGTTCGAGGCCGAGCGCGGCTGTGTGACGAAAAGCAAACCGCGACGGCCAGCAGACCTGGCGCGGACGTCTTCGTTCGTGGCTGCGGGCGACATGGTGCTGGTGCTGCGACCTTACTGCTGACTCTGGGGGCTGAAGCGTGTTAAGCAATAGAAAAGCGCTGGCTCAATCGAGCAGCCTTCTCGCTGACTTTATAGGCCATGCCCACTTCAGCCCACTCCACCACTCTTCCCCCGTGAACGCCGACGGCACCGGTCAAATCGCAGCGCCGACGCGCGACGATCGTTGGCACGCCGCAGGACAAGCTGAAACTAGCCCCGCCGGACAGTTGTCAATCTCGCGATTATTTTCTCCAATGGAGCGTCAGACAGCTCGGTGGCGGCGGCGAAAAGACGCCGAGCGCAGCTCATGGCCCCCACATACCAGCGCGTGTGCGTGGGGAAGGCTCATGGAAGGGGTTTCGAAGTCAAAAAGTCGTCCGAGGGCCGTTTGGTATCTGCCTTGTCTCCGTCAGAGAGCGCCACGGATCTGACGTCGAGCCGGTCCCGAGAACTAACGGGATACTCGGCTTTAAGAAGAGAGCGACGGCGAGGCCCGGCCAGCCCAGGGCAAAATGGTGGTGTACCATCGCAGCAAGTTTCTCGAGAAGAAAGGCCCCATGTGACTCATAGGTGCTGCAAGGTCGTGGTCCATCGCGAGGGAATTTGATGTGTCGTCCAGGACGAGGCAGCGAGATCGGACGAGGGCTTTCCGATTCCAGCGGGTCTCGGAGACACTTCAAATCGCCGCCTTCCTCCGGCTGGAGTGAGCGAGTGCACCCTCAGGCACGATTCCACAGGCATCGAGTTGTGACCCTATCGTCGAGACGAGAAACGCCGACATTCTGTCCAACGGGGCGTCTCCTGGCTACATATATAGCTGATTCCAAGTGCTAAAGAGCACGTGCTCTCCGGGGAAGAAGCACGCAAGAATCCTTGCCAAGTGCTCGAGCATGTCTCAGCCGAACTTGTGCAATCGGGACAGCGAAGACTCTGCACAGTCTCGACAGTCTTGTTGTGCATCGAGAGACAGCGCGAAGCAGCAAGACTCGGCCACAGTACATCGTGCAGTCGACCCTATGAACGAGTGCATGTCCTCATCCTTTGCGATTCTACAACATTGTTGGCACTTCAGGAACGGCAACGGTCACACCCGCCCCCGTTCCCCTTCCTTCAGGTTGTCCAAGCCCGCGGGCGGCGGCCAAAAGTCAGCCGTCACCTTTCTACTGCAAACCCCATCCTTCAGGCGACCCACGTAGTCACGGCAAGATATCACTATTCAGCCTGCGACAAGGCTCGCAAAGGCAGATAGAGGGATGGCCTAGGAAAAGACAAAAGACCAAATCCGTCCGGAGGCAGACCCGGGATTTTGGGATGCGACGAAGCCACCTACCTCCTCAGTAGGTACTTTCTTACTGTCGTTTTGTCATAGTTTCTTACTGTCCTACTGCGTAAGACCACTGGCAAAAAAGCCTCGTCTCACCCATGTAGGGCGGTTTGAACGACGCGAGGAGCCCGACGGCAGGGAAAGATTCAGGCGGGCATGTGGGAGAGGAGTGACCACCTCACTACCTCCTCAGCACCTGCATTCATACTGTCTTGAAAGCTGTCTCATCATGGGCCGAGGAGCCTCGTCTCGATCACCTCGCCACCTGCCATCATCCTGGCTTGCTCAGACCGCCGCGGAGTCAGTCGCACTGGTCGAGATGCCCAGACTCGATGAAGGATCAGATGGACAGTACCAACCTGGATGTCCTCCTCCAGGCGTGACTTGAAGCCAAAGATTCGTTTGCGGCAAAAAGGCCGCGGCACTCAGGGTCCACTGTAGCATCCTCGTGGATGTGCTTGTACGCCTCTGACGACTCCTCGAACCAGACTCTTGCCAGTCACTTCTGCTTGAGAGCTTGCTTGCGCCCCAGCTCTTCCTGAAAGAGCCTCACCGTGGTCGCAGGGAAAGCTAGGCGGTAGGACTAGATTCAGGCTGGGGGTGTGGCAGAGGAATGGCGAACTATCTCCCAGCCACCTCCATCTATACTGGCTTGCGAGTCGCGTCGAGATACATGGGTGAGCCTCGTCCCCTCGCCGTCGAGCAGGGAGAAGGACGCGAGCAGCCCGCCACAAGGTGAGCAAAAGCGCGTTGAGAGAAGAGAGAGTTGTGAACGATCGTTGCATGTCATACCCATCACATCGTGACGCTACCACCGCACGGCGAGCAAGCGCGTCGCCGTCGCCGTCTCCCCCCCCACCTCTCTCTCATGCCAATACCACATCCACCACGACCATCAGCGTCAAAGCAAAACCAAACAGCGAGCATGCAAACTCCAACCGAGCGACGAGCAGCGTCTAGTTCTTCGACGGCGTGACCTCGACGTGGTTGTCGCCCTCTTTCTCGGCCGCGTGGTCGTTATGGTGGTCGCGGCCCGCGTCGCTGCCGAGCTCCTCGTCGATGTTCTTCGTGTCCTTGACCTCCGTGACGCCGAAGAGCTCGTCCATCCTCTCGAGAGCGAGGCCCTTGGTTTCTGCGCGGATGTGTTAGCACAAGGTGAGTTGGAGGGAGGGGATAGTGGGATGGTAACTCACCAGGGACGAAGAACCAGACGAACAAGCCCATGGCGCTGCAGAAGCAGAAGAAGGTGATGAAGGCGCCGTAGCCGCCCTCGCCCATGGTGACGAGCATGTTGGGCACCGCGCGTGCGATGACCAAGTTGAACAGCCACTGGGTGGCAGCGCCGAGCGAGACGTTGAGGGCGCGGAGACGCGCGGTGGGGATCTCGGAGACCAGAATCCAGCACACGGGGCCCCAGCCCCACTGGAAGAAGGAGGCGAAAAGGTAGATGCAAACGAGAGCGACGTAGCCCGCAGGAGGTACCGCAGCGCCCTCGACGGGGGGCTCGATGCGCACGTACAGGCCGACGTACAGCATGGAAAGAGCCATGGCGACGGACGTCCAGAGCAGCGAGCGGCGGCGGCCCAGTGAGTCGGCGGCGAAGATCAGGAAGCACAGGCACATGACAACCTTGACGACGCCGTAGATGCCGGTGGCGAAGAGTCCGTTGCTGGTACCGGTCAGGCCGAGGTTCTCGAAGATTTGCGGCGCGTAGTAGTTGATGGCGTTGGTGCCCGTCATCTGCTGGCAGGTCATGAGTGCAATGGTGAGCAGGGCGCGCTTGCGGTTGCCAGGAATGAGCCACATCTCGCGCATCAGGTCCTTGAAGCCCGAGTCGCCGATAAGGCGGCGCTCATGGTCGAGTTGGTCGCGGACTTCGGTGATTTCGTTCGAGACGTAGGGGTGCGTGGCCGGCAACTGACGTACGATGGAGAGAATGCGCGTCGCATCTTCCCAGCGGTCCTGACGTGCGAGCCAGCGAGGTGATTCGTTGCAGAGCATTTGGGAGAAGAGCAGAAGGACGGCGGGCAGGCCTTGCATGACGAGAGGAACGATATAGCGCGCGTCGCCGTTGATATGCTGGAGGGAGCCGTAGTTGATCCAGAACTGGTGGCGATCTGGTTAGCGCCCGTCGTAGACGTCGGGTGTTTGCGGCCAGTTACTCACGGCTATCATGATACCCGAGACGATGAAGAGCTGGTAGATACCAGTCAAGCCCCCGCGAATAGCACGGGGTGCGTTCTCGGAGATGTAAAGAGGTGTGACCATGGAGGCGGCACCGACACCGAGACCAGCCATGAGACGACCGACGTACATGGCCGCGATCTCGCCCGAGGCAGCGGCTTGCATGATGGTACCAATGATTGCGAGGACAGCGGCGATCATGAGGGCGGGCTTACGGCCGAGCTTGTCGGCGACGAAACCGGCTGCGAGCGCGCCGGCGAAGCAACCGCACTGGAGAGTGGTGACGATGTTGGCTTGAAGGTCGGCAGTCGCCACTTCGCTGAGGCCGGTCAAACCGTAGTCGCTGAAAGCGAATGGATTAGTGGCGGAGTTGCGGTTGCATGAATACCGACGACCACGTACTCTTGGAACTCCTTCATGGTCAACACCCCGCCGATGATTCCGGTATCCACACCGAACAGCATACCACCGAAACACGCCTGGAGACTCACGTCAGTCTTGTCAATCGATCGAGCGTGTTGAGACATAGCCACTCACCGAGCAAGCCAGCGCGTACACCCGCCAGCCGTAAATCTCCATGGGGTCCTCTTTCATCGCATCGTTGTGCACCAGCATGGTAAGGAGACCCATCTTGGCGGTGGGATCGGCGTCGACGACGCGGAGAGAAGTGCAGCTAGTGTGCGAGGGATGTAACAATCAAGCAGTGGCAGCGAGGCCCGAAGCGAAGGCAGGGCCAGGTGCAGGCGGGATGTATGTCGCCCTTTTGCGGTGGTGGGGTGAAGACAGCAGGGGAGGTCTGGCACAGCGAGAGATGGCAGAAGCTACTTGACGACGGGAGCAGAGGCGAGGACGACGACCACGAGGCCGGGTGCCAAAGAACTATATAGCAGTTGCGGGCGGGGAGTGAGTCGGCGTCTGTGCTGGGGCGGCGGAGATTCTTGCGGTTGGTGGAAGATGGGTCGCTTCGCCCGTCCGGGGTCGAGAGGAGATGTCGACGGCGAGATGGGATCACGGCTGGGCGGCGGAGGGGATGGGGGTGGAGTCTGGGGGCCCGGCGTGTGGGGAGATGTGGCACCTGCGGCGGCGGCGGGGGGAGGGGGGGGAGGGGGGGGGCTGGGCGTTTAAGGCCGTCCGGACGGAGAAGCGACGAGCTGCAGTTGGGCGGCTTGGGGTTCCTCCAGATGCTAAGCGGCCATGTACCTCGTACATATTGGGGGTGGGGAGGGGCAGCGGCAGCATCTCGCTGGCGTTGCGGCTGCACACTACTAGACCGTGTCGATCGAACGGGGACCCTGCTTGCCTGCTTCTGGGGCAGCGCTCTGCGGTTGTGGGAGCACACAAGGGAGAACGATGCATGTACTGCGGTACCGCCGGCGATAGGCTCATGATTCCTGCAAGTCCGGACGACATAAGCCGTCAGATGACGGGTACATGACCTTCTTTTTGTCGAGAACGAGGTGAAGTGGTGACAATAGTCGGGAGGGATATGGGGAGATGCTGCACCCCGGCTCTCGTCCCCAGCCGCCGAATCTCGCGAGTCTGAGATAAGGTCTCGTTTCCCCACGCTGGCGACACGAATCCCTTAGTTAATTAACAAAACTAAAGTGTGGCGTGCTGCGTGGAAGTGTGATACATCAAGTGGAGGCGAGGCGCAGGAGGTGAAGTGGGCGGGGTGCAGTCGCGTCTTGGGGGTGGAGCGTGGGGAAGCGTTTGGCGGAGACCCCAGCAACCACCACTGATCCTTGCGGGGTCGTCTCTTGCATCTTTTTGGTCTCTTCTTTTCTTTCGGTTCGTGAGACGCCGAGGTACAGTGCGACTTGCCCAACGAGTATCTTGTACCTTCGCCCCTCTATCTCGTGCTTGGGTCGGCCTTTGCTCAGGCTTGTCCGCCGCGTCCTTTAGCCTGAACCTCTGTCGTCACATAGATAGAAGAGGCTCGGAGATGCCATGACTATCGTCTATAACAAAGGCCTCGACGTGCTTGTTTCTCTCGCGTCTCGTCGTCGCTTGCCAGACCGCTCGGTCTCGAGCAGTCGGCGTCTGGACTCTGCGCTGCTCGCTTACGTCGCGTGCGTGGTTGAAGGTTGGAGCGAACGATGAATCCTGCCCGCCACCACCGACGCCCTTGGAGCGACAACGACAGTAATCTTCCGAGAGGGATATCGCCCACCACCGCCACCCCGCTCCCCGCCAACACCCCAAAACTAGGTAAAAGATCACAGGCCGGCGCGAAGCAATTTCCGCAAATCATTGCGCGATCCAGACGCCTTGGCTGTCGCTTAGCCGTCAAGTAAGACTCAGGCCAGCACATGACCGCCCAGGCTCACCGTGCTGCCCCCCCCCCTTGGCACCGCTCTATTCAGCATGCCCGCACCCAGGACCATCTCGCCAAGCACCTCGAGGCTCACGGCCGGGGAAGTCCCAACCCAGACCGGCGGCCCTCGACACCTCGCTACAGGCGCCAGGTCCAGCCACCCGGCCTGTTTTGACTCCTGCCACGACAAGCAAGCATGCTGCTCTCGCCGGATCCCGCCGCCGGACCGCATGTATATGCAGACGCCCACGACCGCCCAGAGATTAGCGGACGCCCAAACGGGAAAACATAGGCCCTGTCCAGGGCCAAAATTCTTCCGCAACGCAGGGCCGTAGACGATCCAGGCGGGGAAGAGGCGCCTTGCGTCTGCCAACCCGCTATAAGGAAGGCGCCACCGCGCGCGGCGATACGTGGAATGGCGTGGGAGCAGATTTTGCGGCGTGCCGCCGAGAGCCGCGTTGGCGGACGGTGTTTATAGGGCGCCATTCGCCACTTTTCGGTGGGAGAGGGGGACGGAGGAATCGTCGACGCGGAAGGAGCGTTGGGAAGAGCGAGGTACTTGGGACTTGCACTTCGAGATTTCCCAGATGTTGCCATGGTCCGGCTTGTGCGCTTCTGTGCCCGTGCTGGAGATACGCGCAGAGGGTTGGGTCTGGAGTTGTGGGGCGACCGCGCGTTGATCCTCTGGGAAGGGCGGCGGTGGATTCGCGCTTGAAACAATCGTAGGTGGGCGGTGAGGGCGGATGACCGTGGAGCAGGGAAATCTGCCTCGTCGAGGTCCTCAGGGTAAGGGGTCTTCTCATGGCCGAGCTGACAGCTGTTCCGCAGAAAAACGACTTCTACCGCCCCGTGTGCGACGGCAAGCACAGCTCCTCCATGGAAAGGGTCTTCGAGGCTCTTGTGAGGCGCCTCAAGCAACTGCGATACCCGATATTCGCGCTCGTGCTCGCCACTCGCCCAACTCCCGCTCCCGATCCCCAATCTCTCGCGCGCCATGTGCGCAATCGAAGAACTTTCCCGGATCCGACCCCAGCCTCAGTTTTTAAAGCGGGGTCCGGCGCGGTGGGAGACGATGTTTCAGCAGCTGCTCGGCGATGCTGTCGTGTCTGGTGCCAGGTTCGTATTATTTCGAAAGAGCACAGCGAGAAGAAGCTAGCGGGAGAAGCTGGCGGGAGAACCAACGCGCCACTGTGACCCATCAATCGTCTTGAAAGCGCTCTCGAAGCTGCTTCCCACATCCAGAATGCCGCCGAGACACCGCGAGTTCAACCGGAGAGTCATCAATCGGCGAGGAAATTGAACAAGAGGAGAGGTTATTCAATGGACAGATGTTGAATACATGTTTTGAGGAAGAGCGAGTAGCTGGATGCAGTCTTTGCCAGACAGAAGCGACTCAGCAATGGAGTGATGTCTCAGGGACGAGGTGAGTTGGAAGAAACCTACCTACCATCTGGAAACAGGAGATGGGCTCTCTGTGTTTTCTCAGCGCCCACGGCCATGAGGGCGAGCCCTAGGATGTAGCCGCAGAGCTATGCAGCATCGTCAGTTTCAGTGACTGTGGACGGCTTCGGCAGATGAAGCTCTGGCCATCTGCTTGCCATTGTCGAAGTGCGGTCCATGGTCAAGCTACTCATAGGCGTTCGAATCCTCGCGCATGGGGCGTGGAGCATGAGGTGAGGTCGGTAGTTCAGATGGGCACCAGCATTTTCTTTGTCACCAGGTGGATCCAAGCCATCGGAAACTGTGGCTCAAGCCTGGGTGATTGCCGGTGACTGTACATATGTGCAGCATTGTAGGCGATTGCGGAATTGCAAGTGCCGTTCACGGAATAGATGAAGTCCGTATATGGGCGGCGATTTGGCCACTCAGGAGTTCAGTAGGCGGACCTGCACACACTAAGAGGTAAGAGTATAGTCCTGCAACCCCGATCCGCGCCTTGTACCCAGTGGTTAGTCAAGCTTGGTCTCGGTTGTGTAAACCGGTGAATTTCGCGAGGTTGCCCTCCGAAGGCGTGTTCCTCCTCGGGCAATCGCGCGAGGCTGAAGGCGCGGACGAAGCTCATGCGCGGACGCTGGTGAGTTTAAAGGTCGTCGAGCCCCGCGCAAAGGAAGCGTCTTTATGTCTTCACATCTCCTTTTCGAAGTAACGTTTGCTGGCTTGAGATATTTCCCTTGCTCGTTCCCGTGTTCCGCCTCGGCGGCGACGCGTCCCGGGGGGCTTGATATCGGCGTGATCGGATGTGCTTATTGAAACAAAAGCCCAATTTTCGACGGCCCCGACGAATCGATGCGGTCGGTCGGCATCCATCATGGCTCTCATTCGAGCTTCGAAAAGAACGAAAGAAATTGTACATTGAAGCAGGAGGCTCAATTTACATTCGGCTTTTGGGCCTGAGGCCGATTAAAGAAAGCTCGGGCCAATCAGTGACGTCGGGTTGGTGCCACGCTTCGCGGGCTCCCGACTTCTCTCGGCTATCTGCCGTACCAATGACCTCTTGCTTCCCTCACCTTCACCATTCACCACGAAATCTCTCCCTCCCTTCCTCCCTCCCTCCCTCGACATGGCCCCGTCCCATGTGTGACCGCCTTCGCCACTCCGATCCTATATCAGCCCTTCGCTGCTGACCGCGCACGATGCATGCGCGCCGTTCATACGTCCACCTACGCCCTCTCACTTTCTCCTAGGTGGCCCCTTCTACGCGTGCAATGTCCGGGAATGGCTTCATCTCTTCGCAACAACCCAACGCCTCGCCCGCCATAGACGTCGGCTTCTCCAGCTTGGCTGACCCCCATGTCGACTCCAAACCGCGCCCTGACTCGAGGAGCTCGGGGAAGAAGAGCGACAGGAGCGCCCGGCGGCGTGAGAGGGAGCATGAAAGGAAAAGGCGCAAGGAGGATGAAGGTAGTCCAAACAGTCTGACCTACCGGGCACGCAAGTCGGGTGGCTTCCTGCTGGACTCCATGTTTACGAGCGGCTCCTCCCAGGGCAGCGCGACCTCGCGCGAGAAGAAGCGCAAGCCCAAGGACGGCCAGCTGCGGATGGAAAAGCAGCGATCGTCGCACGGACGGCCCTCTGGCGATTCTTCAATACGCAGCTCGCCCTTGTCGCGGGAGCTGTCCCACGATGGGCCATCTGGGGGACAAGAGAGGCCGCGGAGGGCGTCGACACGCGCACAAAGCCAGGGCATGGATACGGCACAGCTTGTGCAGATGGCGCTCAATCTCAGCGAAAGTCGCAAGAGACATGTCAGCAACACGCTGGCGGTCCCTCTTCCCTCCAATCGCAGATCCACTCCAGGACCTGTCTCGAACTACGACACTGTGAAGAGAGCTTCGACTAGCCGGCAGCGTCGCAGCAGGCAGAGCGATGACTGGTCGCGCGATTCGCCGAGCTCAGTCTACCCTCGAGCGGCAACCGAAAATGTATCCTTGGATGAGATCGCGCAGGACGAGGCAGGGGACGACCATGTGTTCTACACCTTTTCACCCGCCACTCTGTCCCGCGCGGAGAAAGCGAGGAAGTACTTTGAACTTGCTAGTGAGTATCGACGGCTCTTGCAGCATCTCCCTCCGCTAAAGCCAGATGCCTATGCGCCTGGCAACTTTGCTTTTGAGACTTCTGTCACACCTGGTACGCCGCATCCACAGATCTACAGAGTGCAATCATCTACGGAGAATAAGCACGAGCTTGGACGCCAGTACAACCCGATACAAGCCCTTCGCGACCGCCGCATCCGAGTCCGTGAGAGAAGGCCCTTCACCGCACCGCCGGATGCTTGGCAGGACGTTGACACCGTTAGAGGCTGGATAGAAGAAGTCGAGGAAGCCACAGAGGATTTGGAATACAGACCTGCGGAGGACACGACACGTCTGCCGCGCTTTTCTGGCGACACTGCGGGGACCGAGCGAGGACCAACTTTTGGCTCAAGGCGAAGGACCGATACTATCGGTTCCGTCATCACGAGGCCTGAGAATTCCTGGACCATCGAACCGACCGAGCTCCTGGCCGATGCCTACTGGACCGAGCAGGGCGATAACAAAGGAGCGATCGAGACTCGACGTGGGAACCCGCTGTTTCCTCATCACAGCCGTCACAGCGTCGACGCACCCAAAATCAGCGTCGAAATGCATCGAGGCAGGGACGACATCCCGGAAGCTGCGAGCAATGATGGCAGTGCGGATGAAAGCGAACGGCGTCCGCGTCGCCGCCGGTTGATGTTGCCTTTGAAAGGCGACAAAGGCAAACATAGGCGGCTCATCAGCCGCTCGCCAAGCTCTAATAGCGGGACGAGTGACGATGGCGGACGTCCCAGAGGACTTAAACGTACTGAGACCGACGCTAATCTGGGCCCTCTGGAGCGGCACATGAGAGAGCTCATTGCTAAGGAAGAAAAAGGCGAGCTCAACTCGCCTGATGCCACCTCCCCTGATCATTGGGGCTCCGCCAATGCGCAGTTTCAGAAGTCGCGGGCGAGCATAGATCAATCCAAGCATGAATCCGTCAGTCGACCTTCTGTACGAGGTTCGTTGGATGTTCCTCGTGATGACCACCGCCGTTCCAAATCTGCGGATGGCCGTGTTGGCTCAATTGACAACACAATGCAGAGGGGCGACTACACTGATCCCGAGCCGGTCTCTCCCGTCGAGCACGATCCTTCACGTCTATCAGGCGATTCTTATGTTGGCGAGAAGCGGGATTCGCTCAGCACGCCACGTCTCCCGGCTTTCAGATCGCCCAGCAAGGATCGTAATAACATTGGACAGACCGACTTTGCAACTGCGTCGAAGGGGAGCCTCTACACCATTCCGAGTATCGGTTCGGGCAGACCACGTCCGAGCGTCGATCAAGCGCGCCCTTCTGGACTCACCCGCCATCATACAAGCAGCAGTGTTTCGGGCAGCATGCGTCGCACGGACAGTAACAGCACCGGCGGGACTCTGTCATCTTTCAAGGAGCCGGGATCCACGGTTGGGCGCTTCTTCAAGGGCCGGTGGGTAGGCGACCTAGTGCGCAACGACAGCTCACGTTTCGGAGGCCGCTTCAAGAGTCGAGAAAAGATTGAGCATCCAGATCAGACGGACGCGTCTGTTTCTGACGACGCTGAAATCGGCCCCAAGAGTCTGAAACGGACAAACACAGATCCGACGGACGAGTTGCCGAGTGATGGCCGCCACTCGATGGACAGCGAAAGCGCGAAGCCCAAATATCATTTGAACAATCTGCCTGCTTTCACATCGTCTGGGCGGGACAAGCGTCAGATCGATTCGCCGTACTCGACTGGACCGGACCCCATTACTCGACAACTAAAGGCACAGCGAGAGGCTGGCCAGCAGGACAGATTCAAGACTCTTGCACCACCGCGCATCGATGTCTCTTCTGAAACTGCCTCCCAACAAACCGTCAAGCCCGACCAAGTCGACGACGAAGACGGCCGGCCTACAGACGGCAAGCTCGACGGTCGGCGCGGCTTAATGTTCGCCAACGACTCTCACCCCTCCCTTTCCCACCGCACCTCCTCCTACGCGCCCAACTGCCGCCCCGACCAACGCCACTGGAGCATCTCGGACAACGCCCCCCAAGCCCCTATTAGCACCACCGTGACCCGACGCGACATCGCCCACGCCCGCACCCTCCTCCTCTCCACCGGCATCAAAGCGCGCGAAATCCACCTCCGCGCCACCCAACCCACCGACCCACCCATGCCCTTCCTCGCCATCGCCGCACACACCGCCTCCAAACCCCTCCCCACCGACATCTCCAAGCAGGACGTCGCCCTCGCCGCCGCGCGCCTACTCTCCACCCACCTCGACTCCGCGCACGCCTCGTTCGACACCACGCTCTCCACTTTTCAGACCACGACGGCCAAAACCCTCGCCCACCGCCTCGAAGACCTCACCGCGCGCGCCTCGTCCCAGCTCACCACGCTCGTGCACGAGACCTCGGACGCCGCCGACGCTTTTACCGTGCAGCTGACGACGGGCCACCCGCAGCAGACCAAGTCGGTCGACGACGCCGTGGACGCCATGTGGCGGCGCCGACGACGGCGGTTGCGGCTGCTGCGGAGCGTCGGGTTCAAGGCGTTGGAGTGGTTCACGCTGGGCATCATGTGGGCGATCTGGGCGGTGGTTGTGGGGGTGAATCTGGTGCGGCGCGTGGTCGTGGGCACGGGGAGGGTGGTGAGGTGGTTGGTTGTGCCCTGAGGCTGGCTGGCTGGCTGGCGGGCTTAGGGCTTTCTTTTGTATGATTTGTTTGTTTGGTCTATGCTCGGCGTGCGCTTTGGGGGGCGATACCCGATAGAGCTTGCTTTGTATGGTGTTGCGGGATGGTGAATAATACTAGCGAGGGTGTTTTGGGGCGCCTTTGATTAGGGGGTAGATTGCTGAGTGTCGCCATCTCCGTTGTGTAACCGATCTTATCCCACGGGATGCTTTTTTTTTTTTTAAGAGCTGAAACGTTCTTCCCCCCGTGCGAGTGTCATGCCGTGGTTTCGCATGTACACCTGGCCCACGGAAACCGCACGGCTCGTGAAGAAGCGAGTGGCCAACTAGAAGACCGTCGTCGTCCGACGTCGAAAACTGCAGGTAAGCCCACCCACCAAGGAACCCTCCTCTCGTGGAGGGGTTGACTCTCTGCACAGGCTGGAGGAGAAGACGTGGCTTGTTCAGGACGTCTTGTTTCATTCAGTGTCGTTTTTTCATTCATAGACCCGGATGTTCGATGAGAACTACTCACTCCGCGTCGCTTCGTCACACCACCCCCCCCCACCCTTTCCTCCTCGCGGTAACCCTCCTCTCCTCTATCGAGCGAACAACAACCTCCCACGGCTCCTCAGTAAGCATAGCGGAACTCTTTATTCTCCTTATCCGTCAAGTCCGCAAATTCAATATTCCGGATATGCTCCGTATTCTGCATGGCCACGGCGCGTTTCTTATTCGTCCACCAGTAATACATCCACAACAGACACGCGGCGACGATAGCCACACAGCACGTGGCCAGGATGGAGATGCGGGCGGGCACGTACAGCGGCGCGTCCTCGTTGCGGAACGTGATGGGGCCGAGGATGTTGCCGAGGCAGAAGGCGCAGAGGAGGACGGCGTTCATGGTGACTTTTTTGGTGTGGCCGGCTTGGTTGGCGGCCGAGAGGGAGTAGGCGTTGGGCAGGAAGGCGCCGACGATGGTGGTGAAGTAGTTGCCGACCATTTTGCCTGCTTTGTTTTCCTCGGGCAGGAAGGCGAGGAGGGCGCCGCCTAGGACGCCGCCGATGGAGAGCCAGAAGATGATGTTGGCGCAGCGCGCGTTGAAGAGGGAGGCGAGCCAGGTGCCGCCGAGGACGGTGACGATGCTGAGGAAGCCGACGGGGAGCTGGAGGAGCGCCGTTTCTTTGTCCGTGAAGCCGATGCCGCTGATGAGGATGGATTGGAAACTGCTGACTGCGCCGTTGGGGACGGAGGCTGCGGTGACGATGACGAAGAGGAGCCAGGTCTGTGGGTCTTTGGCGCTCTGCCACAGCATGTAGGGCTTGAAGTGCTGTTGCGGGTCGTCGGATCAGCATTCGTTCGATTCCGACAAAGGAAACGAGACACCAGGCATACCTTGTTCTCAACCCCAGACTGGTTTTCCCTCACGCGCTCGACCGCCGCCACCCTCTCAGCATGCGTCAACCGCTTCGCCGTCATGGGGTTATCGGGCATGAAGAAGAACACCACCGCCCCATGCGCAACCGTGACCAACCCGACGACCAAAAACATAATCTGCCAGCTAGCGAACGTCTCGCTCCAGTAGTGCTGGAAACCGAAACTCATGAGCGAGCCCAGCATCTGCGCGACGCCGACGCCGACATACCAGAAGCCCACGCGTTGCGGCTGCTCGGCTTTCTTGTACCACATGGAGGTGAAGAGGATCAGCGCCGGGCTCACGCACGACTCGAACATGCCCAGGATCAGCCGCACGGTCACCAGGGACGGGTAGTTGGTGCAGGCTGTCGTGCAGGTGACGGCTGTGCCCCAGGCGCAGACGCAGGCGCCTGTGGGAAGAGTATCGTCAGTTCTCTTTCGATGGGAGCGAAGGGTGGGAGGGGGGAGCGTTACCGAGATATTTGGCCGACGGCAAGCGTTGGAGAAAGTAGGCGTGCGGGAACTGGCAGAACAGGAAGCCCAGGTAGAAGATCCAGGACAGCGTGCCGTACTCCTCGGTCGTGAGGTTGGCGTCTTCGCGGATGCCCATGACGGCTGCGTAGTTCACTGCGATTCCCACAGTCAGACCGAGCCTCCTCTCTCCAAGGACAGTCCATGCCGGAAAGAAAACTCACAAAGACTCTTGTCCAGATACTGCAGCATATAGCAGCCAAACATGATGCTGCGCGACGATCAGCACACGTCCTCCACCCCCCCTTCCCCTCTTCAGCATGGGAGACTGACGGCATAATCATAAAGTCGATCTTCCTCAACAACACCTTCTCATCCACCAACTCCGTCTCGCCCTGCTCCGCCTCACGCCGCAAGAACTTCAACGCCTCATCCTCATCCCTGAACCCCGACTTCTCCGGCGCGTCTTCCGACAAATTCGAAGAAGCACGCTGCACGCGCTCATCGGCAGCGCCCATCTCGCAACGATAGACTCGGCTAGACGACGAGGAATCAAGCTCGGAACGTCCGGGGAGGGATCAATCGGAAGCTGTTCGATCTGCTCAAGAGAGAGAAGGAAGGAAGGAAGTTGGCACAGCAAGGAATATATAGCCCAGAGCGGCGGAGCATCCGGCGTCGACACATTAATTCCCTCTGCTATCTCTCTCCTTCCAGTGCAACGGCTTCAGCAGAGGGAAAGACAGCTCGCCATGCCAGCGCGCACATCGTTGCCCAGAGAGGAAGGTGGAAAAGACTCCAGACAGAGCGAGCTACTCGACGACCGGCTGAAAGCGAGGCAGACGACGACACGGGACCAACGGATGCGGTCGAGCGAGTGCCCGAATTCACGCGCAGCGCTCGCGGGACGTGAAGAGAGGGGGGGGAGGGGAGGGGAGGGGGGGGAAGGGGGAGTTAAGCGGGGATTGCGAGCTGTGGACGACGATATGGTGCGGGGGATCGCGAGCTGCGGCGGCCGATAGCCTTGCGTGCCGGTGGCTTGGCGGGGGGCGGGCGGGGGGGGAGATAAGGTGAGAGGTGCCGCCGGAGACAAGAGACGGTACCGTAGTCGCGAGAGGATCCGAGAGTAAGTAGTGGTCGACCTCGAGGCGACGTACCTGGAGGCGAGAGGAGGTTGGCCGTTGGCCGAGACTTTGGCCGAAAGGGACAGCGGGAGATGGGAGGCGTTTTGGTCGATAGGCCTGCGAGGGTCGATCGAGCGGTGGCGAGGACGGTCAGTCTTCTGCGTCTGAGATGATTATTGGGTGAAGATACATTTCCGAATCGCAGCCAGACGGTTCGAAATCGACGAGAGGCGTGTGCTTGGCGAGCTTGGAACGAGAAGGCCGAGTCAGATGGAGAGATAGAGGTAAAGGCGATTGTCGACGGGCTGGGGGCTTGAGGAGCAGGCGGTGCCTGCCTGATGAAGATGTGAAGATAAGACAGGGGTGGCCAGGTAGTTTCTAGTGTCGGTCCTGGAGAACCACTGTGGGAGTTTATCCACCGCAGCGAGCTCGAAAATCTCAACAGACATGACGAAAGCGGGTCAGCAAGGCCCAGGCTGGCAAAGGCTGGCGCGCTTCGACGACAACGGGCCCATCGACCTGATAGCAGGATTTGAATGCGAGCTGGCCAAAAGCCTGCTCCCTTCTAGAGGAAACCGAGGAAACCAGGCCCAACGACCTGATAAGAAAGATTCGAATGCCATCATAACCCCGTCAGCAGTATCATATCGTCAACATCTCGCAGCCGTCTCCACATCAGAAGGGTATTGCGCTCTCCCCCAAACCGAAGCTGAATGTCCGCCCCTCCCAGCCGTCCAAGAAGACCGAGCCTTCCGAAAAAAAAAAAACGTTCTTCAGGGAGGACACGCCTCTGACGCACCGTCCAAACCTCACCCCTTCCCCCTCCAAAACGCCCTCGCAAACCCCATCCCCTTAGCCGTGAGCACACTGGCCTCGCTATCCCGCCTCCTAGCCCCCGCAACCGCCCCGCCCTCCCCCTCCCTCGGAAAATCGCTCCCAGCCCTCGACATCGCGCCCGCCCTCCCCCCCACCTCATTCTCCCCGCCACTCGCCCCCCACCCCCTCACCGACCCACTCACCGATCCCGTCCGCCCCGCCCCGGCCAAATCCGCCACATTGAGCGGCTCATTCGGCCACACGCGCCCAGCACAACACAGCGGCGCGCCCACCCCCGCGGCGTCCGTCTCGAGCAGCGCGGCGGCGATAGCGTCACGCACCTGCAGCGCCGAGGGCCGGAGCGCGGGGTCGGGGGCTAGCATGCGGCGGACGAGTTTGAACAGAGGCGGGAGGGCGCGGTGGATGGGAGCGGCGGCGGCGGGGTGGCGCTTGCTGTCTTCGTCGAGGATGATGAGCCAGGCGTCGAGTTTTTCGGGGCTGGCGTGGAAGGAGATGTCTTTTTTGGCGGTTTTGGTGGGGGGGTGGGTGGTGCGCGAGGTGCGCGAGGTGCGGAATTTAAGAAAGTCGGTTGTTTTGCCGCGGAGGAGGTAGGTGAGGATGTCGAGGTAGACACAGCCGAGGGCGAAGATGTCGCTGGCTTCGGGGGTGGGCGAGGGGGTTTCGGTGAGGAAGTCGAGTTCGGGGAGGCTGGGGATGGGGAAGCCGTGCGAGCTGGCGGGGGGGGAGGTGAGAGATTTCGGGGAGTTGGGTGTGTGGATGTGGCGGCTGAAGTTGCGGAAGCCGGCGAAAGACTTCTCGCGCGGGGATGTTGGGCTGGTGGGGGATCTGATGCTGCTGGTTTCGTCGCTGATGGTGGGTGTTGTGGGATCGGTCGCGACGGTGCACATGCTGTTGGTCCGAGTGCTGCTGTCGGTTGACGACCCAGCGGACGAGCTGTGCGAGCTGTGCGAGTTGATCTTTCTGATCCGGCTGAAAGCGCTCACGCTCGAGACCGGAGGATTTGATGGAGGCGTGACGGGTCGTCGAGCAAGATGCGACTCCGGTGCTGCATAGTCGTAGACTTCGCTCTTGTTGATCTTTTTCCCGCGCTGAAACGTACGAATGCTTCCCACATCGGCAAAAGCAATGTGGTTTTTCGCATCGATGAGGATGCTCGAAGGTCTGACAGCGGTGTGCGCATAGCCTCGATGATGCAAAAACGCCAGAGCATCCGCGAGACAATGCATCCACTCGCACAGCATAATCGGCCTCTCGAGAACGGGCACGCGCATAAACTGGGCCGGGGTCCGGTGGTCGATGAAGCTGCCCAGTGTATGCTCGCCAACGAAATCCGAAACGACAAAAGCCGAATCCGTGGAAGTATACGACGCCCACGCCGGCACGATATGCTCATGCGTCAACGCCTGCGCTTTCCGCAGATCGTGCATAAAACTCTCCTTGTAATCATACCCGGTCGTCTTATCAGTCAGAGCGAACTTTCTCCGCATGAAGATCTGCTCCGCCTTGCCCGGAAAATGCACTCGATCCCACATCTGAATGCTGACTGCGGGCGGCAGGGTATTCACGTGCTCCATTGGAATGTGCTCACGCTCGCCGTACTCGGTGTGGCAGCCCTGCGTCAGCTCGCGCAGGATGTAGGCGAATTGCGTGTCGTAGAACTTCTGGTTGAGGGTGTCGTTGTTCTCGTAAGACAGCTCGAGGCCGCACACGTCCTCCCATGACACGGGCAGGTCGGCATCATCCCACGAGTCGTCGATGCATCCAAAGATCTGGTCCGGAACGCCAATCTCCGCCAGGATGAGAAAGAGCCGTTTCGCCCGGTCGAGGATCCACTCCATGTAACTGTCGTCCGTCAACCCCTCGCCAAACGCCAGCGGGCGATCCAGAAACTCGCGCTCCTCGCCCCTCAACTTCGAAACGACAAAGTTGCGCGTGACTTTGGCGTCGATCCGCTCGTCCGTCCACCAGAGCTGCTTGAGCGCCGCGTGCGGCGTGACGAGCGAGTGTCCCGCGTAGCCGTAGATGTAGGCATTGAGCGCAATGGTCGCGGACGTGGGCGCCACCTGCGCAAAGCTGCGGCTGCCCATACTGGCGCAGTGGATGGCGGGCGATCAGAAGGCGGGCAACTCAATGCCGTCGGTTCGCAACGGGGCGCGTGCTGTGCACCGCTGCTGCGCTTGAAGATGTGACGCCGCGATCGCAGAACATACCACGCCTGCAATAGTCAGCAGCCCACAACAACACCGAGCTGGCGGAACAAAAAAAGAAAGAGTGAACAGAAAAAGCCAGACGGACATAAAGAAGAAAGAAGGAGGGAAAAAAGATAAAAAACCAGCACTCGCGACCGAGCTTGGGGGAATTCTACACGCGCTCGCCGGGGTCAGCGTACCGGGTCGCGAGAGAGAGAGAGAGGCGCCGGAGGGCGATGCGTCACACGAAAATAGCTGCAGAAGTCCCAGAAGCGCCGGGGAAAAGTGCCAAACCGTGGTACCGGAGGGGGGGTACTGTTCGGGGGGGGGGGGGCTGCACACCCGATATACGTCTCTCGTGCAACGGTCGGCGATGCTGAGGAGGCGGTGGTCTGTACCTCATGGGGCGGCAGGGAGCTCGTAGGCGGCGGAGAGAGGGGCTCGCGCGCGAGACAAGCGCGTTGTTGTTGTCGTCGACGGCGTGGTTGTTTGCAGGCAGCGGACGCGGAGTGATGGCCGTAAATCGAGGTCGCGAAGAAGTGGTGGCAGCGGACAGGCGCGTGCAAGGGCTGCGAGAGGGTTTTCGCTCGATGCGTCGTGGTGGTGGAGGACGAGGGCGCCAGGCTCGCCAGGTTGGCTGGCGGAGCCGCCGCCAGGGATTCACGCTTCGACTCCGCCTACCTTGTCCTGCCCTCTCCACGTGGCCGCCAGCGACAACCGCTCCCCTTCCCTACCCCAATCTGTCAGCGCCTCTCAGACACTTCCACCCGATCTGCCACCGTCTCCCCTCCATATCCCGCCCCCCCCAAAAACAGTACCAGCCTCACCAGCGCTCCCGACCGGCAACCCGCATCTCACATGCAACCCCCCCCGGGGACTCGCCATTGGATGACACTCGCAGCGTGCGTGCAGCGTGCAGGACCGGCCGCATAGTGACACGGCCGGGGGGGGGAGGTGACAACGGTGAGACGAGGGCGCGCGCGCGTCGCGCATCCGCGCCACGGAAACCTCTCATGTCGTCGCCCGCTCGGCGCCATTAGTGGGGGCGGAAAGTCACGAATTGGGCGTGAGTCTAGCTTTTTTTTTTTTGGGCGTGAAGTGGGACAGTAACTAGTGAGTGAGGTACAGTATGGGAGGGAGAAAGATGCGACTGGACGTCGGGAAGTGACGCGCGAGGGCAGCATCTCGTCCGTTGCCACGGGCGGCCGGGGAGCGGCGCGCGCGGGGCCGGGTGGACGGGGGGAAAGGGCTGGCACCGTTGCGAGGCCCGCGCATGTCCGGGGGGTCGGACAGGGCGTACCGCATTCGTTATTGCGTCGCCGATGTGGTGATGAATACAAGACAGCGTGCGACGCCGTGTCTGTCGCAGAGGAAGAACGAAACGAGCGCGGAGGACGAAGAAATTGAAATGACAATCGAAGGGCACTTTTCTCTCATCAACATAGGGCCCCAAGGGCCTTCATCCCTCCCTCAATCACTCCCATGCTCGCTGGTTCCGAACGGAAAAAGGGGAAAACACAGCAACAACCCAAGCCAGGAAGAACTCCGCCCCGTTCGCGCTCGGTCAGGAGGCGCGCCGTATTTCCGTCGCTTCATTACACGCATGTTCGCTTTGCCGTAGGATGATGACGCTGGAAAACCACAAGCCCAAAAGCACCACAACCGCGTCTCTCGCTCGTCCCTTCACGTAGGTCGCTCTCGCTTCTTACCAACACCGTGCCAGGCTGTTCCGCCCCCGTCGTAGCTGTGCAAGAGACCTAGCTCCTCCACAGGAACTGCCTCAACAATCCGATCCCGGTTCCTGGCCGCTTCAACCCAGCAGAGGCTCCTGCTCCGTCTTCTGCGACTCGCCGAACGACGACTTCTCGCCCGCGCCCGTCAGGTCGTCCGACACACCATCGTGCTGCCCAGACACAGGGGCCTGCGTGGGCGCAGCGGGGAAGTCGTCCTTCTTCACGCTCTGGCCGGGGACCTTGTCGGCCGTCTCGGGGTGAGCGTAGCCCTTGTCGACCGCCTGCTTCTTGGCGCCGCCCATCATCTCGCTGGCGCGCGCCGAGTAGTCCTTGAAGGCGTCTTGGCCCATGCCCATGGCCTTGTTGGTGTGCTGTGCGGCCACGTCGCGCATCTGGCCCGTCTGGCGGTCGATGATCTGCTGAGCGTTGGAGAGGTGCTCGTCGATGACCTTCTGGTTGCGGATGTAGGCCAAAGGCACGAAGTAGCCGATGGTGGTGAAGAGGAGGGCCAGGCCCCAAGCGGGCGTCACCTTGATTAGGAGGTAGGTGACGAGGGTGGTGGTGAAGGCCTGAATGTGGGCAATCACGGTCAGTGGGATGTGCAACATATACAGAGGGACGTTCGACTCACAGCAATCGTGGCCCAAACGTTCTCAGCAAAGACGATCCTCTGAAACTCGATGACGAAGAAGTTGACCAGCTCCGTGAGGTCCTCAACCATGCTCTCCACCGTCTCGCGCGGCAGAGTGTAGTATTTCCGAGGCCGCATCTTGCTCGCAAAGCCCTGCCCGAAGATCATCTTGCCCGCCACCTCCGCGGTGGCCGTGGCACCCAGCACGATGTAGCTGAGCTTCAACGAGTACTTGACCATCGGCACGTAGCGCCACGCGAAGATGAACACCACAGCAGCCAGGTAGCTGATAGCGGTGGCGCGCGGGTTGTCCCACTTGAGAAGGTTGTAGAAGAAGGAGTGGTAGTGGGTCAAATGCTGGCCGTTGGCGGTCTGCGTCGTGGGGGTCTGGCGGGACGAGGCGAGGTTGGCGAACTCGTTCTTGGTCGTGTCGCGCTCGGCGCGAGCCTTGTCGGCCATGGGGCCCTGAGTAATGGTCTGGGCGGTCTGCGAGTTCTTGACGGAGTCCATGGCGGAGGAGGCGTCTGTTGCGGTCGAGCTGTGGTTAGGTTTGGGGAATGAATGGTGGAGGGGGGAAAATAAGTCGTTACTGTTTGAGAGGGATCGTCAGCGGAGGTTGAAGAATGGAGTGCACCGTATGTTACACGTGGACAGCGGGCAGGGCAAACAAGCCACGTCAAGGCAAGCACGAATGCTGTTGCCCCGCCTGGTCGTGTCGTCACAACAGCAGGAGGGACGGAATCTCATAGTGGCTACGGAATGGTGATTCTTACCTCACTCTTCTTCACGCTGTCCGCGGCACCGTCCACGGTGCTGTTACCGGTCATCCCGCCCGTAGTCTCGCCCGTAGCCTCGTCCGTAGCCTCGTCGTTGGAGCTGGCGTGCGGGTCCAGGGTCGGGTACTTCTGCTGGGCGGGAGGAGGGGTGCCGGCGGCGAACGACGGGTTGGCCAGGTCGGAGCTCATGGCGGCGGTGTTTGTGGGAGTTTAGGGGACGATGTTTCGTCGAGGGAGGCTGCTGGATAGGTAGGAGGCGAATTCGAGGCGGCGGTGACAAGAGTCGAACAAGACGGGAAGATCAAGCGGGTGTCAGGAGAGGCAGGAAGTCGCGTGAGGTGCAGGTGCGTGCAAGAAAAAGCCGGGATGGGAAGCTTTGTCCGCCCAACGTCATCCGCCAAGGGTTTTGGTTGAGGCCGGCGGCGATCAAGGAACTGGTGAATGTCGCCTACAACAACGTGAGACAGTTGTTGTCTATCTCGTGCTCCTTGATAACGTGGAGCTGTGTTTCATAAATCCGAGTCTACATAGAACACGCTTGTTGGTTTCTGCCTCGTCCACCTGTCAACAACGTTGATTCTTCTAAAAACATGGTGCCACGCGAGAAGATTTTGGCGGTGGCGGACGACATTTGCATGTGAAAGTCGTCGGGTTTCATGCCTTGCGGCCTGGCGTCAGTTTAGGTTTCTGTTCCTTCCTAAATCAATCGCTGAGGTCTCTCTCAAGCCTCACGTTGTTCAGCGTCGCCCGGAGCCCCTATCTCCGACAAGGGGGTCATGAAAAGAGATGTATGCAAACATTGCAACAAAATGTACCTAACTACTAGCAACGAAAACGACAGAGGCGAGCACGCCGCAGCGAGCCCAGCCTTTACTCCAGATAATCGCCACCGGTCTCCTTGTGCACCACATCGAACATAGGCTTCGCGCTGAACCAGCCCGCGCGAGCGCTGCCCACAGTCCGGTAAGTGTACGCCGCCTCCTCCTCGCCAATCTTCACGGGCTGCTCGCCGCGCGAACTGGCCGCCGCCTCGGCCATGAGCTGCGAGTGGCAGCACTTTTCCATCGAGACGAACCAGAAAATCGTCTGCAAGAATTACTCGTCAGCACTTCGCTCAAACACCCGCCGCCGAAAAGATCCGGACAACTCACCTCCTCCACGCTCCCGCCCACGGTCAGCAACCCGTGGTTCTGCAGCAGCGCGGCCTTCTTGTCCCCCAGGCACTTGGCGATGTCCTTCCCCTCCTTCTCCGCCAGCACGACACCGTTAAAGCTGTCATACACGACGTGGTCATTGTGGAACGCGCAGCTGTCCTGCGTGAGCGTGTCCAGCTTGCGGCCCAGCGAGCACCAAGTCCGGCCGTAGATGGAGTGACTGTGCGCCGCGCACAGCACGTCCGGACGCGCTTCGTGGATCGCCGAGTGGATCATGTAGGCCGCTGTGTTGAGCAGGCGGTTCTCGCCGCCGTCGATGACCTGTGCGTCGATCAGCTTCCCGGTCACACTAAAGCATGTCCCCAGCCCCGCCTTCCGAGTCTGCTTCACCAACTCACCGTCCCCGAATGATCAACCAGAATCAAATCACTCCTCCTTATCATCGAGAACGCCATGCCAAAAGGGTTCACCCAGAAACAATCCCTACCCACACCACCAAGGTCAGCCCAACACCACTCAAACTCTCCAAGCCCCCGCTCCACCTCCACCACCCCCACCACCCACCCACTCACCTCTTAACCGGATCCCTAAGCGTAATATGCCCCGCCACCCCCTCATCGAACCCATACTTCCCAAACACACGGAAAGCGGCCGCCAGACGGCCCTTGAGGTACTCGCGCTCGGCGTAGGGGTCGTCGAAGGTAGGCGGGCGCGGCCAGGCGGCCATGCGGCCTTGGGCGATGTTCTTTTTGATGCCCGGTTCGAGGGGAGTTTCGCCGGCGTTGACGGGGGCCGTGTCGCCCGAAGAGGTGACGGCTTGGGGGGGCTGTTGTGCGTGGGGGGCCATGGTTGTTTGTTCCGGGGTGGTGGGGCTGGTAGTTGGGGGTTTGAGATACGGGTTGGGTTGGGTTGGGTAGGGTTGGGTTGGGTAAGGATGGATCGGGTGCGAGTGACTGGGATTTGAGGATTTGCGGACGAACGATACTCAAAAACAATATAAGCCAACGGATCACACACAGGGTTCCCAAGTTCACGCAGGCGAACAGCGTCAGCTTCCCAATAAGTAAAAAGTCATCCACGCCCTCTGAGCGGGCAGGGCAACTCAAAAGACCAGGCGAGCGGCAACTTCCCCTTCCCCTCCCCCCCCGCCTCCCCACACACGCCACGGCCATCAGGTGTCGGCCGAAGCCTGCCCCGCACTTTGCCCCACCTTCGATCACATCCGAGGGACGCCGTATTCCATTTCATCTTCTCCGGGGTGAAAGTGCCGGGTGGAAGGTGTAACTTTGGAGGGTGCGATCGTCGTTGGCGGTGGGCGCTGTACGTTGGACGTGTGTGTCGTTGTGGCGAACGGTGGGAGTGACGAAATGGTGGGACGGGTTGGGTGAGGTGCCGTGGTTTGGGAGGGGGTCATGTTGCGTCATCGCTCGAGATGCTGCTCTTGCCTGTTTGGGACGGGAAGTTGGTTATCGGTAGGTATTGAAGAGTCTCATCGTTTTGATGTGAAAGCATCAGGATTGAAGCCAATTCTGTAGCAAGATCAATGGTCATGACGCGTCAGCATGGTGAGAATACAGTAAGGTTGCACAACAACAAGGTCGATCTGGTGTGAGGTACCGGAGACGATTTTCTCTGCCTCGCCGTTCGCATTGATCATTTTCGTGAACGTGCCAGAACTTCAACATCCCAAAAGAGAGCAGTTCGGGTGTGCATCCTCATCAACGAGCCAATGGGTATAACACGAAGAACTGCCTCACAGTCCGCCGTCTTCCACCACCTCCAACTCCCTCAGGATCTTGCGCCTTCAGCTCGCAAGCCGCGCCTCCAGAGACCGAACTCACCGCTGCTCAACTGTCCACCTCCTCTTCACACCCTCCCTCCCCTTCTCATCCCTACCCCAACCGCCATCACCAGTACTCGTCCCACCACTCCCCCACAACCCCTTCGGACTCCCACTCCGCCACAACGTACTCTCCGCCCCGTTCTTCTGCTCCACCCCGGGCGACGCAACCCCAACCCTACCATCCAACGACCCCACTCCCTCGCCCCCCGCACTTTTCCCCTCCCCCTGACTAGTCGGCCTCGAATCCGCCGGCGATGTGCTGAAATCCAACAACATCGGATCCTCCTCATCGATAGTATCGGCGTTCTTCCCGTCCGCGAGCGCGAACAGCGACGGCGTACGGTCGCCTGTAGGCGTCCACAAACCCTCGCTGAGCGGTTTCTGCGTCGGCGATGCGGTGAACGAGCCGGCGGTGTTGAGGGTATTGAGAGCGGAGACGGTGGTGGAGGGGCGGCGGAGGGAGGTGGCGGAGGTGGCGGAGTGGGTGCGGGCGGGGGTCGTGAAGGACCAGGCGAAGTCGTTGGGCGGGGGGTTTGTTGGGGGATTGGGGGGGTTGTTGGTGATGGTGGTTGAGGAGGGACCGCGAGAGCTTGCCGCGGAGGCAGAGCTGAAGCGCGGGCGGTATTTGGATGGCGGCGCTTCGCGGAAGGCGGGGAGCTCGCTGCGGCCGCGCATGGACGGGGTGCGGCTGAGGTCGGCGGCGCTGGGGCGCAGGTGGTCCGAGGAGGCGACGAGCTTCATTTCGTAGATCGCGCTGAGGCCACTATCGATGCTGGAGCGGCGCGTGTATTTGTCAAGGGCCGTTTCGAAGTCGCGCGAGTCGTCGGGGTGGGGTTTGGTAGGTCCGGGTGAGGTGACTGTGGCGCCTTCTCGGCGCACGGCCATGGACAGGCTTGCCATGCCCACGTCCATCAATACTGGCTGCCCTGTCAAAGCACCGAGCAAGGCGTTGCCACCCGCTCCGTGAGTGATGAGGACCACGACCAACTCCTCCTCATCCTCCTCGCCGTCCAGCTGCTCCGCTTGGTCGAAACCTAGTGCATCTTCCGCCCTGTCCTCAATACCGTGCTCACTATACCAGTGAATCATTTTGTTCAGTCCATTTCGGAATCGTCGGTGCATGACCGACCACTCTTCGCCAAGTTCTCCACCATCCCCCCACTGCTGCGGATGCCGACTGCTATCCCATTGGAAATCTCGGCTCGCGCACGCGTTCCTAGCATGTGCGACGTAACCGCGAGGTATAGGATCGGAAGACGAGACGGCGTAGTGGGGGGTTGGTGGATCATAAAGCGAGGGTCCCGACTGTGCTTCTGTAGAAAGCTGGGCCTGCATCGAGCTACCTGGCTTGTAAGCAGACATGCTCCCGCTGTCCTGTGTCACAAAGCTGTTGTGGGTATTGGCGCGCTCTCGTCTCGGCGATACCGGATTAGTTGAGGCGTCTTGTGTCTTTTTCGAGTCGTCCATCATCCTGTCTCCGCTTGCTGGCCGACTGCCATTCGAACCACCCCACAAGCTGGTGGCAGGAGAAGGCGCAGCATTAACGGCGGGCGTGTAAGATGCGATCGGCTCATTCTGCATCAACTCCGCTTTGGCCGTAGCGACCATCATCGAGCTGGGGGGAGGCGGAGTGATCTGATCAAAGTACTGTGGGTTCAGCCATTCGCCCAGAAAGGCATCCACGCGCACTTTCGACTTTCGCATAGGCTTGGATTCGTTGTCGGGCTTGCCCTTCAGAGCGTCAATCTTGGGCTCTGAAATCGGTGCGAGCTGCGGCGACCCAGAAGCTTCAGCCGCGCGCGACCGCGCAGAAGAATGCATCAGGCTCGCAGACCTCCTCAGTCCGTTGCCCTGCTTCTCCGCCGTCTCGATGGTGGGATTGTACTGCGCCAGCCCGGCGGCTACGGCCACACTGGTTTGCAAGCATCGCAAGAAGGGCGAAGTGTGGATCACGACTCGGTGCTTGACTCTTCTACGCTTCTTGCGCGCATCCGACTCGCGGCGGTCGCCTAGTTGTCCCTTCTCTGGTACTTGCGCCGACTCTTGCAAATCCGCGCCCTCTTCTTCGCCAGCCGCATTCGCCTCTTGCTCTCTCGCGTGTAGGAGACTGGCTATTCGCAGTCCGAGAGATCGACACTGGGTCCAGCCCCCGTAGGTGAGGGGTGGATCGTAGGGAGTCGGAGTGGAGAGGTGCCAGGACTGGTCGGCAGCGTCGAGGCGGGAGCCGTGTCTACGCGAGGTTAGAATAGGATATGCGGTTCCACCTGAAGTCGCACTCACCTCGCGACGAAGACGACGGCAGGTTGGCGCGTCATGCCTGGGTGCCCCGGTGATGTCACTTAGAGCTTGGGTAGAGTTCGCCTTGAGCGCGTCTTGTTTAAGGGCGCGCGGGTGGCTCCAGGTGGCGCGAGCGGTAGAAGAGGTCAGTAGAGAGGCATGATGCTTGGTAATATGGAGGAAAAGACGAGTGACAAGATGCGCAGACTTTTCCGGTTGTGGAGGAGTGGGGGGCAGAAGATCAAGCGCATGAAGCTCCAGCAAGTCCGCCACGGGGGACGAAGGCGATGCGCACGTGTGGGCTCAGACGATGGGGCCAGCCGGGCGGTTCCATTGGGCAACGACCATGTTCACTACCCTCGCGCCAAGTGAGTGGTTGTGCTGTGCGAGAAGAGAATTCTTCTTCTCACTCCCGTCAGAAAAGATGAAGCATCCCCGCCGACTTCCATCCGCTTGCATGTGAACGCCAAGTCGGGAACCGAGAGAGGCACCGATTCGACCGCACATTGATCAATGCGGCAAGGGGCGGATGACTTCATTTCGTCGATTTCAAGACGGTGACTTTCAAAAAGAAGTTTTGCAAAATTGATGAAAAATGGTCGACGACCACGGGAATTCGCATGGTCCTGAGACTTGAAGACGGCAACAGACAAGGATTCAATCAACGAATATGGGCACTCGTTGACTTGAACCCTTCCATCGCACGGAGATGGACCGAGGCGCGAAACCGCACCCTTGGCCGCGTCGTCCCCGCATGGTGGGGATTGTGGGAAAAGAAGGATATCGGCAGAGCGGGCAAGGGCGTGCATGATGACTGGGGGTTTTACGAGCCATCTCAACCTTGCAACTCACTACCACGACATCCTACAGGCCACCATTGTACTGACCCACAGTTTCTCAACCACAAAGCATCTTTCCACGGCACAGATACACTGTTGCGCCTCCGACAACGGCCGGCGTGCGACTGAACTGCACTCTCTAAAACCACGCCCTACGCCGCCAATTGAAGAAACTCAATTTTCCATCTACTAATCTTTCGCCCTTTAATATACTACAGTATAAGTATACACGCTCGTTGCGTCCAAAATCTTGGCCTTCCATGGCAGGAGTCACAGAGATTGAAAAGACGCAACCATCATGTTCAGGACAATTTCCAATACCGCCGACCCCATTAGCTGCTCTGAGCCGCGCGAGTCGTTCCGCCACGTAAACCGACGCCAGGACGACAAAACGTCCAGTAGGACATCTTCGCCAGCGCACGACGACGATGAAATCGAGCGTGCCTCTTCTCGCCGCCACCATGGCGAAGAAATCGAGGACGAGGAGAAGGGCGCCGCCGGTGGTAAGAACTCGACCACCCTGAAACGCACCGCCAGCAACGCCCTCAGCAAGATCGCATCCCGCGTGACGACGAGGGACATCGCCGACCCTCCACCACCGCCCAACGGCGGCCTCAAAGCCTGGACGCAAGTCGCCATGGGCTGGCTGGTCATCTTCACCACCTGGGGCTGGGTCAACAGCTACGGCGTAAGCCATCCGTCCCCTCTTCCCCTCTCTCCACCCGCAGCGTTCTAACAACCCCCTCTCCTAGGCCTTCCAATCCTACTACGAGCTCAACATGGACGTCCCCGCGTCCACCATCTCCTGGATCGGCACGCTGCAAAACTTCCTCACCTTCTTCATCGGCGCCTTCTCCGGCCGCCTCCTCGACGCCGGCCTCTTCGTCCCCACTCTGGCCGCCGGCGCCCTGATCCAAGTCTTCGGCATGTTTATGATGTCCCTATCAACCGCCTACTGGCAGCTACTGCTGACCCAAGGCATCCTCACCGGCCTGGGCGGCGGCATCTTCTTCACGCCCTCCATGGGCCTGATTGCCACCTACTTCTCCACGCGCCGCGCCGTCGCCATCTGCATCGCCAGCACAGGGAACGCCATCGGCGGCGTCGTCTACCCGCTCGTCGTGCGCCAGCTGATCCCGCAAGTCGGCTTCGCCTGGACGGTCCGTGTGCTGGGTTTTATCAACCTGGCCTGTCTGTCGTTGGCGCTGGCGTTTATGCGACCGAGGTTGCCGCCGCGCAAGTCTGGAGCGCTGATCGATTGGACCGCGTTCCACGAGAAGCCCTTTGTCCTGTTTGTGTCCGGGTTGTTCTTCCTCATCTTCTCGAGCTACTTTACCTTTTATTACAGTGAGCCTCCCCCTTCTGAATTTCCTAACTTCTCATTAACACCCACCCCCCGCAGTCTCCTCCTTCGGCGTGCGCATCCTGTGCATGCCCTACAGCGCCTCCACCAACCTCGTCATAGTCCTAAACGGCATCGGCGTCCCCGCGCGCCTCATCTCCGGCTTCATCGTCGACCGGCACGGCGCCCTCAACACCCTCGTCCCCATCCTCTTCTGCCTGCACATTGTGACCTGGTCCTGGCTCGCCGTGACCTCGGTTCCGGGCTTCTACGCCTGGACGTGCGTGTACGGCTTCGCCAACGCCATGTTCCAGGCCATCATCCCGGCGACGGTGGCGTCGCTGTGTCCGCGGTTGGAGGTGGTGGGCACGCGGCTGGGGATGAATTTCAGTTTTATTAGTTTTGCTGCGTTGACGGGGCCGCCGATTGGGGGGGCGATTCAGAGTGCGCAGGGCGGCAGGTATACGGGGAGTCAGATTTGGTCTGCGTTGTGTGTTTGTGTGTGTTTGGGGTTTCAGTGCTGGGCCAGGATGGAGAAGACGGGGGGGAAGATTAGGGGAAAGGTTTGAATGAGGGGTTGGTTCTTGTTTTGGTGAGGTTGTTTGGCTAGAGAATTAGCACGGCGTTTTTTTGGTTGGGGCTGGGGCGATACTCCGAGGGATTGGTAATGAGCGAGTGGATGTACACAGCAAGGATTTTGTATCTTCTCGTGTCGTATCGCAGACCGCTTCGGTCTTTGGCCGGCTGTTTCACCGTCGTAAGTACACACCGCACCGATCTAGTGCCTCCATACCGCCCCGCGCGCCTGCGCTCGGCCGTGAAGGCGTGTCCCAGCCGCGTCCGTCCCGCCAGCAGAACGGCGATTCCAGCTCCCTCAATCATCAGCGGACGCCGTTCTGGCATCTCATAGCTCTCTCGTGAACCGAAAAAGCCGACCCCGTGGTATCCAACGCCCTCCATCCCTCGGCTTCGTCGCCTACTCTGGCGCTTGCTGCGGTCGCGGCCCTCCGTTTGTGCTTCCGAGCTCGCCCGTGCCCGATCTCATCCCATGCTTCCATCCCTCAGTCTTCCCAGCTCTTCTCCACCGTCTCGCGCACACGCTTCGTGTACTCCTTGCGGTTGTCCTTGTACAGATTGCTCGCCTCCACATTCGCAGGCGATGACGTATTTGGGTCGTTAAGCAGACTAACCACCGGCCCGAGAATGTCAGCATGATCCCCCTTCAACTTTTACCTCATGACAGCCCCCGCGTGTATCCCAAACTCACCTCTGCACACTCGTCAAGATCGCAGCCACATCGTACGTCGGACTCCAGCGGTTCTGCAGGATGTCCAGACACAGCTCGCCCGTCGCGTACACGTTCGGGTGGAACATGGTGCTGATGAACTTGACTCCGGGGGGTTTGTTGGGGTAGGCTTCCTCGAAGTGCATCACGAGGCGGAAGGTGCCGTCTTCGAAGGGCGTGTCTGAGGGGCCGATTATGACGGCGTTCCTGTGGGAGGAGGGCGTGTTAGTGAGGGTTGAATGTGGGGTGGTCGTGGCGGGGTTAAGTCGTACCAGGTCATCACGTTGTCGGCTATAGGACTCGCGCTCACGCCGGCGGGGGGGTCGGTCTGCATGCGCTTGAAGTCGCGCATGAGCCGGCGGCGCGCAGCAGTCGACATGGTCGCGGAGGATGTGTAGGTGTCTTGAGTTCGAGGGGTGGGCGATTGCGCGCTGCTTTGAGCGGATGGATTCGAGGGACTCAGGTGTTTGACGAGGTGGTTTCACGATGGACCGTGAGAGACGCTGGTGGGGGGTTTGATGATGAAGGAGTCGGATGCGGTGAGTCAGGGGCCGGGAGAGGTGGCGATTGAGTCGACGAGAAAAAAAAAAGTTGTTGGGTGCATGCAGAAGAGGGTTTCTGTGGCAGATGAAAGACAGTGATGGTGACATGGAGGTGCTTGCTGGCGGCGGTGGGGCGGGCATCTACGCGTGGGGCAGCGCTGACACGTGACGTCGTTGCCACCCAGGATGATTCTTTTCCCAATCGGGTAAGTTTCCTCGTTCTCACGAGCGATAAATAAATCTGGCGAGAAGCAGTTGAAAAAGACGGAGCGCAGGAATAGTCAATCAGGCGTGTCATTATATGTACTTCTGCTATCCCCCAAAAGCCCATAGAAACGTTCCCAGTCCCAAGCCCACAAATACGGGTATCGTCAGGTTGTCGTCCAGGCTCCAAACGTCAAAAGCCTCGCTCACGCTCACCACCACTCCAGAAACCACACTCATCACCGTGGTGGCCGCCGGGCCTTGAACAGTCGCCTGGGACACATTCAGAGCGAGCCACTCCCTCGCGCTCGCTGGCAGCGTGAGTCGCCCCTGGTAAGCAAAGCTGTCCACTCCCTCATCCATCGTCCACGGCGTCCACGGCGCGACAACCCCCCAGAACAACGCCGCACTGCCCACACCAATGGTGAACGCCGCCAGCGACCCGGCCAAGCTCTTCCCCTTGCGCACCCTCGGCGTGAATCTCCCCCACAACCGCCCGAAAGTGCTGGCGGCGGCGTCGCACCAGCTCAGCAGCAGCACGCTCATGACGGCGACGTCTTTGCGACAGAAGCGGAACGTCAACCACAGACCCGCCAGGTAGCTAATGACGCCGTTGTAACGGTCGTGCGCCTCGCTCTCCCGCATGAAGCCGCCTAGTACCCGGATGTAGAAGCGGTTGAAGGCCGGCCAGCGGAAGCGGATCAGGTCTGTGGCGCAGATGGGGATCAGCAGGCCCAGTAGTATGGGGTGGACGGACGATGTCTGCACCCCGGCAGCGTAGAGGTAGAGCGTGACGAAGCCGATGCTGACGTGGAGGACTTTGCGCGGCACCTCGTGCTTATGGATGAAGACGCGCCAATCGCGATGTATGGGTATCAGGCCAAACGGCGAGGGGCTGCGCGAGAGATTGCGCCAGTACGCCGAGCCGAAGCCCTGCGGGTAGGCGCTGTCAGGCGTGAGGAGGCCGTTCTTGTCCCCCGCACCGCGCGCGCCGTCCGGTATTTGTCGTCGCGTAGCTTTGCTGACGGGTGTCATTGTTTGCGCGCTGGTCGAAATGCCGCCATTCGTTTGCCGAGCTTCCTTGCGTTGTATTTGCGGGCTGCGACTTCGACTTCGAGCACGTTGGAACTCGGGGTCTTCCTCCTCTTGTGCTGCGTCTGCGTCCTCTTGTATGGGCTGCACCGAGCTCATCTTCGACCCGGTGGTCTTAGAGCGTGTCGTGGGTGGGAAATAACCATCCTTGCCGCTGCGTTCGGACGGGGTGGGCGAGGGCGAGATGACACGCGGTGTCGCGGGTACCTGTTGCTGCGACGCCATCTTCGTCGTGTGGCCCAAAGCTGGGTTCTTCAAGATGCGATCGCGGAGTGCCGCCGAAAACGCGAAGATGGTCGAAAGCTGATCCTCAAGCGGTGACGTGTGCTCGATGCGGGACTGGTGAGGTGTCCTGGTACGAAAAAGCAAGTATAGGGAGGCAGATGTAGGCGACTGGCAGGTTCGTTGATCAGGAACGACGCATTGATGTCATGCCGGGTGTCACACGACCGAAGTGATGCTCCAGCCGAACGCAAGGGTTGAGCAAAGGCGCGAGTCGATAGAAATGCGGGAAGAGAAGAGGACGTTCAGAGGGAAGGTGAGGGTGGGATAGTCGAACAGAACAAATTGCAACTGATCTCGGCGAGAGCGAAGAGATGATCATCATCACATGCAACAACCCGGGCGACTGAATAATTCGGCTCGCTTTCGCCGCTTTCCGAGTGAGTCCCCGACCTCCGACGGGTTTTATTCGATGAGGCAGGTCTGCCGACATCGGGGTCATGGATGCATTTGCATGTGAAACCGACCAGTCATTGGGACGACTTCGTCGATTGATACTACTCCAGGTTGACTCTCGACAAGAATTCTTCGGATTGCGAAAATGCCTTTCGATATCAAGACGTGTGCGCGTCCCAACATTCTCCAGCTAGAGCCGTATCGATGCGCGAGGGAGTATGTATGCCGCACCATTCTTCAGCCGAGGCAATCAACTTCGGAACGATGACTGACATCTTGCAGCGACTACAAAGATGACGGGACCAACGTGCTACTCGATGCGAACGAGAACGCTTACGGTCCCGGACTGGCCTTGACGAACGATGGCAAGTTGGCCAATGGCCAGGCGAGAGACATTGAAATCGATCTCCTGGGCTTGAACCGATACCCAGACCCGTAGGTTGACGAAAGCACACATTTTGACTCGAGAAACTTGCTGATGATAATTCACAGTCACCAACACGAGCTCAAGGATCTGCTTATCAACTTTCGCAACACCCACGTCCACACCAAGAAGGACCTTACGCCACACAACCTTTTCACTGGCGTCGGCAGCGATGAAGCGATCGATGCTCTCCTCCGTGCTTTCTGCGTCCCGGGCAAAGACAAAATCCTAACATGTCCACCGACCTACGGCATGTACGGCGTCTCAGCCCAAGTCAACGACGTCGGCATCGTCAAAGTCCCTCTGGACGTCTCCAACGGCTTCCAAGCGCAACCCGACAGGATCAACGCCGCCCTCGCCGCCGACCCCTCGATAAAAATGGTCTACCTCTGCAGCCCCGGCAACCCCACCGCCAACCTCATCCGCAAAGACGACGTCCGCGCCATCCTCGAACATCCCACCTGGAACGGCCTCGTCGTCCTCGACGAAGCCTACATCGACTTCGCACCCGCGGGCTCCTCGCTCGCCGAATGGGTCGCCGAGTGGCCCAACCTCGTCGTCATGCAGACGCTGTCCAAAGCGTTCGGCCTCGCCGGGATTCGTCTCGGCACCGCGTTCGCCTCGCCCGAAGTCGCGCGCTTGTTGAATAGCTTGAAGGCGCCGTACAACATCTCGAACCCGACGTCGCAGCTCGCGATTCAGGCGCTGCAGCCGAAGAACCTCGACGTCATGCACAAGCACCGCGAGCAGATCATCGCGCAGCGCGAGCGCATGCTGCAAGAGCTGCCGTCGATCACCGGAGTTGGGCGTTTCCTTGGCGGCGCGGCGTCGAACTTCCTGCTTGTCGAGATGCTGGATAGCAGTGGACAGGCGAGCAATGAGGTGGCGCTGCAGGTCTACGAGCGGCTGGCGGAAACGCGAGGCGTGGTTGTGCGGTTCCGCGGCAAGGAGGTGGGGTGCTGGGGTTGCTTGCGGATGACGGTGGGGACGGAGGAGGAGGTCACAAGGCTGATCAAAGAGTTGAGGGGTGTGTTGGAGGATGTGCACAAGGGGGTTGCGAGTGCGCGGAGTCAGATTGTGGAAGAGAAGAAGGAGAAGGAGGCGAATGGGGTGGTTGCTTAGAAGGGCGGTGGTGTAGACATACATTATGAAAGCACGTATAGACGCCATCGACATGGCTTGCCCCCTAATGCCTGACTTCCCTTCTTTGAACAATCTCGGTACCTCAATGGCAACATGAATGCGGTATGTAGGAGTGGTAGTTTTCGTGGCCAGGACAGGAGCTTCGCAAGCGGTGACGGACACGGGACTTGTCAGCTCCAGGCCGTCTTGGCGGGCGACATCGGGTGCAGGCGAGGGCCCAAAGACCGGCGCAGCTCACGCCCTACATGTACTCTCAGCCCTGCCCGCCGCCCATTGAGCGCGGGAACAGCCAAACAACAGGATGACTCTTCCCCATTCCACCGACTACTAGCTCGCTCCTCTTACGGTTCAAGTAGCCTTTCCAAGCGTTTTCTTCTTTGCTTGTCACGCCCTTCCTCTTGCTCTTTTGGCCTATCTCTCGCGCCCTTCTGCACGTCTGGCTGCCCGATATCTGCACCTTGGCTCGGCACAATGTCGTTCAATGCAGCAGATGACACGGCTCAAGCTGCTTATCCAGACTTCTCGCAGTTGCTCGAACTGCCAGAATCCGCATTTGCCCTGCCCACAGACCAGGACATAGATGCTCCCCCACAGGGCCACACGAGCTGCGCGTCCCATCCCGAGCACGACGAGTGGGCGATTCCCATATCCTCAAGTCGAGCACTCAGCATGCTGACTTTTACATCATAGCTGCCTCTGCTTTGCCTCGCCGGATGAGAGCGGCGTGCTCCCACCTTCTGCCCATGGCCCGCACGCTCCGCAAGCAGCAGACTACGCCAAGTTCGAGGATGTAAGCTCGAGTAGCGAAAATCCCACCAAAGCGCAAACACTGACCATCCCAAGTGGATCCCCCTATTCATTCGTCCCGAGAAGCCTTGCGACTATTGCCGCTCGCGGAGGCTGAACTGCTATATCACACGAGGAGACCGGGAGACGTCTTGCACGCCATGCAACTCCCTCTTCCGCGAATGCAGCCTATCCAACACCAACACCCTCGAGACGGCCAACCAGTCGACCGGCTTCCTTTTGGACACCTTACACGTCGTGGACGAGGACCGATGTACCGAGCAAGGCGCCCTGACGGGCATCAAGACCATGATCTCGAAAGGTAACGGCAGTGGCACGGCCACGCCGAACCGAGGCGATGATGCCCAGGGAAGCTCCAAGCGCAACGGTATTCGATTCCCACGCCATGCAGTGAAAGCGCTCCGCGATTGGCTTGACGCCCACGCGGACAACCCGTACCCGAACGAGAAAGAGCGCGCTGAGTTGGAGTCCAAGACCCAGCTCTCCCAGACTCAAATCTCCAACTGGCTGGCCAACGCGCGTCGGAGGCGCAAGGCGACCGACAAGGCGCAACCCAGAGTCTGCGCCTCGCCGAGTCTTCGTCCGCAGACGGGTCCCATGCCAATCCCTGGCGCCACAGAGAAACCATGGGAAGAGCTCAACCCTCTTGAACGTTGGAAGCACTCTCCGCCTGAGAACGAACCGGCTACGGTGCTGGATATCGCGAATGCCGTAGCGAACACCGATCTACCGGAGGAGACCGCCACTTCGCCTTCTAGCTATGGGAGGGGCAAGCGGTCGAGCAAGGAGTCGTCTGGCGCTTCCAACAAGAGGAGAGCGCCTTCAATTTCGTCCATGGACACGGGCCGCACGTAAGCGATACTCACGTTTCGCGCGAGTAGCCAACCTAGACTAACATCTCGACAGATCCTCGCAGTCCAACTCGACTGTGTGGTCGCACGGCTCCTCGGGATCTTTCGGCTCCTTCTCCTCAAGCCTCGCGGGCAAGAAAGATCGGAGGCGTCGTCGACGAGCCACACCCGCCCCGCGGACATTCGGAGACGAAAAGAAGCGTATCTTCCAGTGCACGTTCTGTACGGATACTTTCAAGTCCAAATACGACTGGACGCGCCACGAAAAGTCGCTGCATTTGTCGCTCGAGAAATGGATCTGTGCGCCTTTGGGGTATGCTTCGTGGAATCCTGCCTTTGAAATGAGCTCCGGTCGCTGACTCCACTTCGTTTGTAGGCCGGTGATCACCGATTCGGCCACTGGGAAGCAGAAGTGCGTGTACTGCGATCATCTGGAACCCGATAAAGAGCACGTGGAGTCGCACCATCACCGGCAGTGCGAGGAAAAGGGTGTGGAGTCACGCACGTTCTATCGAAAAGATCACCTGCGTCAGCACATCCGGCTGATGCACGAATGCGACATGACGACGGGGATGGATAACTGGAAGTTCATCGCGGTCAGCATCAACAGCCGCTGCGGCTTCTGTGACCAGCGCTTCACGGTCTGGCAGCACCGCGTGGACCATTTGACGGCTCATTTCAAAGCCGGCGCACGCATGTCAGAGTGGAAGGGATGTCGGGGCCTCGACCCGGCTGTGGCTGCTCAAGTCACCAACGCGATGCCGCCCTACCTCATCGGCGCGGAAGGGACGACAGTCAACCCTTTCAGCGCCACAAAGCGGATGGAGTCCTCATTCGGTGACCCAGCTGACACGGCACTCAAATTAAGCACGGATGCCGGAGCCTGGGAGGGCAACGTCGAAAACAACACGATGGGCACATGCTGGGAAGTCCTGACCATCCGCCTCGGCAAGTTCGCCAACGAGATGGTAACGCAAGGCGTCCTGGTGACCGACGAGCTGCTGCAGGCACGCGCGCGCCGTATCCTCTACGACAGCGACGACGCCTGGAACCAGACCGCGGCCGACAACCCGGAATGGCTGGACCTGTTCAAAAAGGCGCACGGCCTCAACTACATCCCCAACACCCTCGGCGGCCAGGGCAACGACGTGCCGGAAGACCTCGAGACATACGGCGACCTCGGCCTGCGCGTGCCCTTCGTCGTGCAGCTGCAGGCGTACAACAAGATGCGCGGCGCGGAAAGTGGACCCGCGACACTCTCCAACCCAGGCGACCTCCTCAACCCCGATCTCAACCAGGGCGCCGACAGCCTCCACCAGCAAGCCCTCACCACAGCCCGCAACGACCCCAACTCCCCCTTCCACCCCCGCCACCGCTACGAGCTGCCTCCCCACCGCGCCCGTCAGTTCGCCACCGTCACCCCCGCCTGGACCGCCAGCGGCGCCATACCCGCACCCATCTCCACCGCCTCGCTCACCGCCCCGCACGCCCTCGCATCCACCGCGGACGCACCCACAGCCCCCTGGCCCGCCTCCAGCGCGACCGAACCCGCCTCTCTCCCCGCGCCGGACAACGACGTCCCGCCCTGGGCCATGCCTATGACGGCCGCGGAGGAAGCGCAGATGCTGGGCGCTTTCGACAAGTTCCTCGCGACTAGTTCGGAGCCCTGGCATAAGGATGGGGTGCCGGCGGCGGCGCCGCTTGGGGAGGCGCGGACGGGTGGGGAGATGTCGGGGCTGGTTCATGACCCTATGATGGCCGGGTGGGAGGGGGATGGGAGTGAGATGGATTTCGATGGGGTGTTTGATATGCATCTGGATGAGCCGTTTGGGACGGGAGGGGGTGGTTTGCGATGAGATTTCCTGCGGAAAGCGAGTTTGGTTGGCGGACGGGGCGTAAAAATATAGACTGGCTGGTAGGTCGGGGATGAACAGTACACCGATCTTCTCAAGGACTCTTTTTGTGTGGTTGCTTTGTACCTTGCATATGCGCGCATGGCGCATGCTCGTGCTGGCCCTGCATGAGGTGCTTGGCGGCGGCCGATGTCAACTCGGGGGCTGAGACGTCGTCAGACCGTCTTGACGACACTCGACTTTCTGCTTCGACCTGTTTTGTCTTTGCACTCTCCTTTGCAACCCGCCTTGCACAATCAATTTGTTTCGTGCCAGCTGCCGTGCCATCCCAGGTCGCCGCTCCGTTTACCTTAAGGTACCTCCCCGTTCGCCATTCAACTACGTCATCCAGAGCGTCAACGGCAGCCTCCAACCTCACCTTGTTCATTTCGTTGTTCGCGGCAGGGAGAGTTTCAAGGTGAATTGACACCAGCATTCCTTCACGCCAGCATCTTGACATCGCGAACTGCTCGATATGCCGTCCAAGTCGGATTGGCAACGCGAAGGCGGTAAGCCAAACACTCTCAGACAGTCCTCGACAGCGCTCTTTCTGGCTCGTATCCCGTTATCAAGCTCACCTACACGGGCTTCCGTGAAGATCGAAGAGAAATCCGACTGACACAATCCTTGTGCAGAAATCTCGACCTTTGCCCCCTCGCCCGCACCAACCGGTCCCCCGGCTTTGCGCCTCATCCACTACAATGACGTCTATCACGTCGAGCCAGGCTCGCGGGAGCCCGTGGGTGGCTTTGCGCGCTTCAAGTCCCTTTGCGATTTCTACGGGAATGATGCAAAGTTCGAGGGGCAGCCTAAGGTGTTGACCGTGTTTAGTGGGGATGCGTTTAATCCTAGTCTGGAGAGTAGCGTTACGAAGGGTGTGTGAAGAATCGTTTCCTGACGCTCGAGGCTCGCAAAGATGTACTGAGCTGACGTGGCATTTTTGCTTTCTTTAGGAAAGCACATGGTTCCAGCACTGAATGGACTGGGAACAAACATCGCATGCCTTGGAAATCACGATCTAGACTTTGGTGTGGAACAGTTCGAGCATCTTGCCAAACAGTGCAAGTTCCCCTGGCTATGCGCCAACGTGCTCGACCCGGCTCTGGGCCAAGATGTTCCCCTGGGTGACTGCAAGCGCACCGTCATGCTCACGGCCTCCAACGGTCTCAAAGTCGGCTTCATCGGCCTCGTCGAGCGCGAGTGGCTCGACACCATCAACACCCTCCCGCCCAACCTCAAGTATCTCTCAGCATCCGCGACGGCCGCTGGACTGGCACCCAAGCTACGAGCCGAAGGTGCCGAAATGGTCATCGCCATTTCCCACCAGCGCGAGCCCAACGACAACAAACTCGCTGAGAAAGTCCCACCCGGCACCCTCGATCTCATCCTCGGCGGCCACGACCACTTCTACAACCACTCCATCATCAACTCCTGCCACGTTCTCCGCTCCGGCAGCGACTTCAAACAGCTCTCCTACCTCGAAGCCCACCGCACCCCTACCAACGCCTGGACCTTCACCATCACACGCCGCGACGTACAGAGCACGATCCCCCCCGACCCCACCGCCGTCACCATGGTCGACAAAATCACCGCCGCCCTCAAACCCAAACTCGAGAAACCCATCGGCTACACGGCCGCGCCCCTCGACGCCCGCTTCACCACCGTCCGCACGCGCGAAAGCAACATGGGCAATTTCATCTGCGACCTGATGCGCTGCCACTACGGCACAGACTGCTGCATCATGGCCGCCGGCACCATCCGCGGCGACCAGATCTATCCGCCCGGTGTGCTGCGCGTCAGGGACGTCATGAACTGCTTCCCATTCGAGGACCCATGCGTGGTGGTGCGGCTCGCGGGCGAGCACATCGTCGCTGCGCTCGAGAATGCAGTGGGGAAGTACCCGGCGCTGGAGGGGCGGTTTCCGCAGGTCAGTGGGGTTACGTTTGTGTTCGATCCAGCGAGGCCCGAGGGGAGTCGATGTTCGGATGTCAAGATCGGAGGCGAGCCGATGCAGGTGGAGCGGCTGTACACGCTCGCGACGAGAGACTATATGGTGCGCGGCAAAGATGGTTTCACGATGCTGATGCTGGACGAGGACGGCGGGCCGGCGGAGTCGGTGGTTAGCGAGGAGAGCGGGCTGCTGATTTCCATGCTGCTGCGGCAGTACTTTATGAGTCTCAAGGTGCTGGGGCGCTGGCGGAGCTGGGGGGAGCATATGGGGCGGCATTGGGACGAGGTGCATCGGGGTTTGCATGCGGCGCAGCCGGTGAGGGAGGCGGCGTCGCCGGGTCTGGAATCGCCGGTGGATGGGAAGGGGGCGGCGGATGGGGTGCCTTCGCTTGTTGGGCGGGCGCAGCGGCGTCCTCCCACCGCGGCGGAGAGCGTGCAGGCTGTCAATGATCTTGATCCGGTGTCGGATAGCGAGACTGAAGACGAGGAGTCGACTACGGGGGCGCCGGCTGTGGCTATGGGGGAGCTGCGGGAGAGGGAGTTGGCGGTCGCGCGCCGGGTCATGAGGAAGTGGCGGCGCGTGGCAGGGCTGAAAGGGCAGCCGCGTGCAGCGGAAGGAGTGGGCGAAAATGACGGAGTGGGCGTGGGTTGGGCGAAGGGGATTTGTCCCCGGGTTGAAGGGAGAATACGGATGATTGGAGGGGATGCGTAGAAGCAATGGTCAAGTGATTGTTTCGCTTTCATGTGTGTTTGGTTCTCTCAAACTTTTCACGTAACTTCGTGTCGTCAGTGGCCGAATCGTTCCTCCTCCAGGTGCTCGGGAAGTGAGAAGCGCTACCACCATCCCCACAAGGCTCCGGCGTTGAGACGACCGATGTCCCTCGCGTGCTCGTAGATCAACGACTCCGACTCCCACCTGTACAATACATCAGCCACAGCCTTCTGGCCCGAACAGCGGGAAAACATACGTGTTGTTCAAGTAGATAGTAAACCCATCATTGTGGTTGCAGCCGTAGCTGAACCCGCAGTAGCCAAACTGCCAGTACATGTCGCTCATGCCCTCGCGCACCGTGAGGTCCTGCCAGTGCTCGATGACTTGCCGACGGCTCTCCTCGACCGTTGTATTCAGGTTCGTCAGCCGGCCTTCGTTGGTCAGCCAGCCGTACTCCTCGTGCACGACGGGCTTGCCCGCCTGCCGCATCGACGCCGCGTGGTCGACGATCCACTGGTTTGTCCACTCGATCGTCTTGGTCCACCAGTCGGGGTCTGCCGCGTTTATTAGAGGGAGGAGACGTGAGAGGGATGGAAACGGCCTACAGGAGTGGAAAACGCCAAAGTCGATGTTGGGCAGCGCCAACTCGGCGTCGAAATCGCCGCCGTTAGTCCCGTTGTAAGCCCAGTCGTCGGAGATGCGATTGAAGTCGCCCTCGCCACCCCAAGTGACCAGATGGTCCGGGTCGAGCTCCTTGACGAAGGTGCTCATCTCGTCAATCCAGCTGTGCAGCAGCTCGGGGGAGCAGTCGTCGCTGGCGTTGAGGTTACGGATCGGGTCCGCACCGCATCGTGGCTCGTTGGCGAGCTCCCATGCCATGATGGCGGGCGAGTCGCGGTAGCGTGTCACGACGGTCTCGACGTAGCGCTTGTAGGCGTCTTTGATTGCGGGCATGCGGTAGAACTGTACTCGTGTTAGAAAGCGAAAGGTGTGTTGAGAACGGAACAACGTTCGTCGTCGTGGTACTCCCCGCCGAGATTGACGGTGTAGACGTCCATGCCGCCATAGTCGGCCCAGTTGTTGGTGAAGGCGACAATCAGCTTCATTCCGACGTTGGTAGCGGCATTGACGACCTTGTCGAATGGTTCGATGTCGATCGTCGCGGTACCGTTGCTGGAGAACCGTTGGAAAACGACCTCGGTGTCACCAGCCCCTTCCTCGCCGTACATAGGAATGCCATCTTCGACGTAGGTCTCGTTCTTGTCGTTGTAGCCCCAAGTGCGTATGACCTTCAAGCCCGCTTCTTTGGCCGCGGTAAGGCCCAGCTCGACATCGGTCTGGTTCTGTCGTTTCTTCAGCGTTCGCTCATGCGCAAGGAAAGGGCTCATGGACTTACGTCGTCAAACGGAAAGTAGTACGCGTTACTACCTGAGTAGTAGAAGCTGTTTCCATCCAACCGGAACTGCGTGCCATGCGTAGTGACGAAACCAGGCCGCGGCTCATGTTGTTGTCCAACAGCAGGTTGAGCGAGCAGTGCCAAGGGCAACAACGACGAGAGTACGAACGCCATATCGAAGACTGTTCACAACACCCTGTGCAATGCTGCTGAACTCTCATGTAAGATTCACCAGTTCCTATATTGCTTTCATAGCGATACGTGGGTCGAGCATATTTGCCTAATCGGGACCGGAGAACACGGAGCGTCAGATCAAGGCCGGAGGAGGCGTGATGATAGAAGGGCATGGGCGGGGAGCTCAAAATGGTCACCAGAGATCAGCTCCTGCACATGAATGATTCGAGAAATGCTTGAATGAAGCGGGTTGCCCTTCCATAGCCGCCATCAGATCGAGAGCCCAAGAGCTGTGCAATTCAAAGTCTTGGTGTTCCTGCTTGTCCACAAAGGGCACGGCCACAGCGGAGCGGTCTGCCGTCGGAAGTGTAGCACTGCGGAGAGTGACTATATCGACCCCGTGGGGCCCTCTTTGGAGATACAACGGCATGCGGGGTCACCCTAGGACCTGCGATCAACAAGAATCAGCAGCCAGGCCGAAGGGTCGAGTATAATACTCGAGGAGGCCAAGGTAGCGATAAGTTCATTCTGTCACCGACCTAGAGCTGAGCGTTTATCATCCTCTGCACCAGGTGCTCTTTGCCAAATTCGTCCCCACTGGCGTGAATTTGCCGTCACATCGCTCACTAACACCACGATACTTGAATATTTCGCCGCCACAAGAGACCGCTCCGCTTGCCCGCACATTTCAACCTGCCTGCAGCAAGGTAGACCAAGCTATTCCACTTGCCCGAGACGCTGAGCACGGAGTGGAGTCGCGAGATGAACGTAGCGCTGTCAACGCATGCGGTAATGTTTCCGGTCTTGCAAAAAACATCAAGACCGAGCAGGATGTTCGCAACGAACTCTACTTCTCGTCCTATTTCGCCCTGTATTCTTTCATCGATTCATTCCTCCGTTAGTGCCGCGAGGAAACGCGGTGACTCACCCGGCCTGTCGCAACTGTTCTCGTCGGACGCCCCTACCTTAATCTGACCTCACGACTTCAGCGCGACTCCAGCGTTGCCAATATTCCTGGCGTTGTGGGCTGGCGGAGCACACTGTGCCTCGCACTATTCCGCCATCCATTCATCTTCGCTGTCATCTCGGGCTTGTTGTGCCGGTCTGATGCGTCTTGCTGTGCCCCGATGACAAGTAGGAGATAGGCACTGCAGTCGCCACGAGAGCAGCGACCAAAGCACAGATGACGACTGCAGGAATGTCGAGCGGATGATGTATTGAGACCGGCCGATTGTATGTAGTTTGTGTAAGTTTTGGGTCTTCGAAAGCGTGGGTGAGCTCGGCGACTCTAGGCTGCCTCGGGTGCACGGATCACGCGAGCTCGGCTGAAGCGTCGAGACCGTCGCTCAAAATGGCAACAGCGACACTTTCGTTCAATAACGAACGAGGAAGAATGCTCTGGAGATCTACTACTGCAGGCTCCATGCCCTTGAAGACATCGAATTAAGATGGTGTCATTACTTCTCCCTCCGGATGAGATCCCATATGTAACTAGCGAATGATCGAAAGGCTTCGTTTTTCTCAACGCCCCCACGGCATAGCACTTCACATCATTGACCCAGCCTTCACCAATCCAAAAGACCGCAAGTACACAGAAATCAATCTAGGCCGGCCCTGTGCGGAACAACAGTGGGCTCACGGCACAGCGCGTCTCGAGAGCTTTCGTGGCACGTTTCGAAAATGTGCTCATTCGCCCGCAGCGAGCCATCGAAGAAAGACCTTACGTGAGAGAAGGGGTGACGCCAGCCGGGAGATCAAAACACCTTGGTGGCCCGTCTATGAATGAAACCTGAGAACATATCGCTTCAGCCTCTCGACCTCCGACATTGTTGGATCCATTTTTCAACATCAACATTCTGGCCTCATCATCGCCAATCAAGCAACCCGTGCAGACAGATCCTCGAACGACCGCCGGGACCAAGCACCGCAATAACAGGCATCGTCGAGATGTGCGGTGACAATTGCGAAAGCGGCCGCCCGAGCGCAGGCGGTACAATCGCGATTCTGAAGTCGACATTTCAAGCCGCGCAATCAAGTTCAAATCAAGAGCTTTCGCTCCGTCTAGCGAATGAAGCCGATTCAACGGCGACAGTCGCGGCAGTGAATGGTTTCTCTTCCGGAAGCGAGCAAGCTCAGGTGTTGATCCAGTAAGCAGTCTTCAATTCTTCGCGATCGTAGTTCGCCGAGCGTGGCTGATGCTGAATGTCCCAGCCGAGACGGAGACCTTCGTTCACGAGCGACTGAGGCGTCATCGATATTGCATCGATTCGTTATTCCCCAGCTGCTCGGGAAAGAGGATCGCTTTGCTCTGGAGTCGAAGCTGGATCTTGGTCTTGGCGGCGAAGGAGTAATCGGCAGAAGGGTGTCATTGCTCAGTGGGCATATTATTGTTGGTGAAGGTATCATGGGCTGGAATTGACAAGATTTTGCAACTTCGGGCCTTCTTTCCAACCGGGTTTGGAGTTCACCATGGCCGATCGAAAGGCCATTCTCCGCAACTCATCCCGCTTGCTGCTCACGAGCACCTACACGACCTACCTCTGATATCAAGCAATACTAAGCTTTATTGCTTTCTTTGGAATCACTGTGGGAATACTAAGTTGAAACGATCACCGTTCAGTGCAGTAGAGCCAGACCTTCGCATGATCACACGCTACCTTGTCAGCTAAAAGTACACTCATCACACCGCCGATGTTCCCGTAGAGCCGAATTTCCTGTCAGGACGTCGACGTCGTCCCGCGAATCGGAAAAGAAACATGAACCGCACTCGTTCTGATGCCTCATGCGCCATGGACCACCGAACGCGAGTCCGTAGCCATGTCGAAACAGTAAAGCAGTATAGAGTAAACGCAAAAGCAGGAATGAAAAGCAAAAGTAGCCAGCCTCGTTGCACCTCGCGCCGCGCTGAAAAGTAAGCCATGAAACCACTTGAGAGGACGTGATCGTTGTCCCGGGATCTGTCCATATCCTTTTTTCTGGTCTTTTGTGCATCTTTTGCTTGTTTCTGATTGCAGCAGTGTTGCGGCAGCTCTGCGAGCCAACACCGAACAGTACGAGTCATGCTTCTCAAGTCGGATGTCATTCTCAATTGCGGTGACCCGCCATTGCTTCCTGCTTTTTTCCGACTTGTGACAGAAGGCTGTTGATCGATGCGGCTAGCCGCCGGTTGATTTTGAATTCCTCGCCGGAGGACAAATAGAGCCATTGCTCAGCGGTCCCGTCGTAGCTCGGTGCTACTCCCGGACCCGCTCATTGAACCCGCCTGGACCGAAGCTTGCGTCCGTTCTACGACGCAGTGCTGGTGGCCTCTGAAACCGAGCGCTCCCCCCGGAAGGTCTGCTGGCTTGAGTCGCGATGCCGTTCTTATTCTTCTCGATCGCGACTTTCTTGACTGCAGGGGACGATTTGCTGCTCGCGCGCCTCTTCATGATGGCGGACGCCGTTCTCGGGCTGGAGTCTGCCGATGCGGAGAACTGGGGCTCGACCTGTTGATGAGTGTCGACATCGGCTTGCTTCTTCCCCAGTACCTCGATAGCTTTGTCATCGTCGTCTGTCGGTTTTTTGGTCCCATTCACGACGATGATTTCGTCGTCTTCGGTATCGTCGCTGTCTCCATGACCGCCCTGGTTGCTTTTGATGTTTTTGATGTGCTTGTGCTCGTCCTCGTCCGCAGCTTGAACGTCGTCCATCTGCTCGTCCTCGTTGTTGCCTAGAACCGCGTCGGTCTCCCTCGACTCACGTACGGTGGCGTCAATCGGCTCAGGCGTCGGCGGAACGTTCGACCCGAGCACTGTCGGAGCCTGCGGTGCTTGTGCAACGTTGTTTGACGACACCCTCGCCGGGCTAGCACTCATCGGCCCCCGGTTTGGAAGGTTGCGCCCAGTCTGACCGGCGGGGAAGGCCTGCGGGCCCCACACCTCTTTTGCCTGTTCGTTGGCTGTCGGGAAAGAAAAGTTCATCTCCAGCCCCGAGCGGATGAGAAGGGAGCGTGAGCTCTTTGTGAGGCTCAAATCCGCCTTTTTCGCGTCCGCGGAAAAAGATCCGGTCGGCCGGAAAGAGCCTTCACGAAAACCGGCGTTGCCACCAGAGGTCGACTGCGTGGTTCCGACAGGCGTGATGGGTGACTGCGAGGGAAGCACCATCGACGAGTTCACCGTCTGCTGGTGCTGCAGTTGTTTCGTCCCTTGCTTGAAGCTGCGTCGACGCTCGATGTCCATGGCTTGGGTGTGCGCCTTCGCTATCTGCTCTTGCGTGAATTCTCCAGATCCGTGCGGGTGCTGCACAGGCATGCCGGTTTGGCGAAACGTTTGCTGCTGAGACCAATGCTGTTGACGCGCAGACTCTTGCTCCTCCATTCGAGCCGCATCTGCGAGGACTCTAGAACGATACGCCTGGTGCGCTTGTATCTGAGCGCTGTACGACACGGGCTTCCAGTGCGCATCGTTAGGCTTCGGAGAGTTGATGAGTTGATCCACCTGCTTGTACACATGGCGGTACACCCGCGTCAACGCGATGGGGAGGATGGCGTTGACCCTAAGGGCTCTGGAGTCATGCACGTCTTGGAATGCCTGAGCCGTCTTCCCTTCTCTCGTCTCGCTGAGTAACATACGAAGCAAGGGTGGAGGCGGTGGTCCGCGAGTGTCGTGGTCGTCCGCGTCGAACTTGCGAGGGCGTCCAGGACCGCGCTTTTGGGGCTGGACCAAAGCCTTGGCCCTCTTATCGAGCATCTTGCCATACTCCTCGCGGTATTCGATGGACAGGCTCTGCTCACCCCAGGACTTCAACGCATGTTGGATGAATCGCATGCCGTAGACGAGGGCGTCATCCGACTGCCCGAGACTTGACTTGGGAAAGTAAGTGTTGAGACCATCCTTGTCTGGACCATCGTCAATAGCCATGTTGCCGTCGTCAGAGTCATCGAAGCCATCGTCAACGTCAAGGGTTGCGAGAAATTCGTCGAGCTCTGCAAGTTTGTTCTTCTTCGCCGTTGACTTCGGGTTCGCCTTCTCCTTGGTAGCCGCGGTGGGCGGCGGATCTTCTCAATCACGTTAGCGGTGCGCAAACGATAAAGACCTGCGGATCTTACCTTTGGGCTTCTTCAGAGGCTCGGGAATCTCCGACAGCGGAATCGCGGGGAGCTTTCCCCACTCCGTCAACCACCTCGAGAGCGTTACAAACTTCTCGATGACCTGGATGAGTGTCTCTTTTTCGTTGACACCACTCAAGCGGCAGACAGTGTCATTGATCAACTCTACCCCGGCCGGAGGGAGTTGCCGATACGACGGCTGCATGTTCGGCCTCTGGTGGCCCGGCGGCACATGGTGGCGAAAGCGCGGATCCGAGTACTGTACCTGCTGGTGAGGAGGGTGAGGCGGCAGATCGTACGACTGCGTTGTTCGCTTACGCACGGCTTGAGGTTGCGGAGCGGGCAAGGGCGCCGGGGCAGGTTCTGGCTTTGAGGTCTCTGGGATGGGGTCATCCTCTGCGGGAGCCTCATCGCCCCCATCGATGTAGTATGACATGAAGTTTCTGTTGTATTCGGCTCTGGCAGAGCTGATGATGGTCTCCTTGTCCTGTGGTGGCGGTCCGGGAGGGAGGGAAGTCCGGCGAAGCGGCTGCTTCTGATTGCGAGGCTGGCGAGTGAGTGTCTCTGGAGGAGGCGGCGGTTCCAGGTACTGCCACGAGTCGGGCTCGATGCCTTTGTCGGACATGAGCATGTTCTCAGCGTAGCGGATGTTCCAGGAGTTCCTGCGTTGGCCAGTGGAGCTGCCTTCACCCGGGCTGTCGCTGAAATCCAGCACACCATTACCGAACCCATCGGTCCGGGCGCGCTTGAAGGGGCGAGGATCCGTCCACATGCCGTCAGACTGAACAGAGGGCGGCGGCGTCGGATGCGGAGCCGGGTTGTTCATGACAGTCTCCAAACGGTCGGTCGCGGGCCCCATGCCTCGCTGGCTGGCGAGTTGGTACTTCTTGATCTTCGCGTTGGAAATTTTGGTGTTCAGGTGAAACACCGTTACGCTATGGCTGGGGACTCCGGCAACCATGGCTGCGGTTTGCGGTTGGTTGACGTGGAGAAAATCTGTTTGCCTCGAGGCTGGTTGTTGACTGCGGGCGTTCGAGGTCTGTGCAGGACCCACTTTTCACCACGGTTTTGGCAACAACAGGAAGGTCGCGCACCTGCCGGACGTGTCAAGGCATACGCCTATGATGGTGCGGCAAGCTCTCGAGTCTCAGGCGGATGAGGAGGTTTCTGGATGAGTGCGATAAGAGAGGGCGGTGAGGTGGTGTGGCGAGGGAGGAAGAAGAAAGGGAGGTGCGGAAGTTTGGGGGAAGGAGTGACGCGAAATACTGCCGTTAGCGCATTCTTTTGTCACGTGATATATATAGGGTCATCGATCAGGGCAAACCATTGCTGCCTGCCGTCTCTTTCCCAACCAAGAAACAACGTCTCATGATCCAGAACGTCTCTGAGATGGCATGGTCATTTATCTTGGCTGGTCAGACGCTCAGACTGCCGAAATACCAACGCCACCCTGCCACGCTCACACGTGCACGTGATGAGCGCGATCTCCGAAAGCAGCAGTTGGTCTTGCCAAGTAAACGCACGGTCCATATGAAGCTCCAGCGATGCGCAACCTCGAGGCAACGTGTACCGTCACTGAGGTGGTGAGCTTCACTGCTGCACTTGTATAATCTCTGCCATCCTGACTGCCTTTGCTAGCAGCGTTCCAAGGTCAAAATGAGACTTCTTCACAATGCCCTTGTCTCTTTCCTCTCCCTGAGCACCGCGGTTGTTGCCGCGGGCCAATGGAGCTTCGAAGATGCGACGTTGTCGGTGCAAGGCAAAGGTTCCGGCGTCGGCGGAGGTGAGAAGGAGAAGTATAGCACACCCTCGGAGCAACACACCCTTCCAATGCTCACAATGTTTCTCACAGGCTCTCACCGAGTTCCGCGCTGGCTTCGCAACCCACTCTTCACGCCGCCGACAGTCTCAAAATCGTTCTGACGACGACCGAAGGGAAGACCGGGAAAAAGCCGCATCAGGCATTCTTGACCCTCACCGAGCCTTCGACGGGGCTGCAAGAGTCGTTCCCATTCAGCGTGAAGGACAATGGCAAGGCAAAGGTCGATGTGGTATGGCGCATCTCGGTGATTTTGTCAGGATGGAAGATTAACACTGGAGAAACAGTCGCAGAAAGACCTACCTTACCAGCTGCTCGCCGGCTCAGCCCCCCTCAAGGCATCCATATCCCTCGCGTCTTTCGGTTCCACGAAGCCTCTAAACCACCAGGCCTTCGAGCTTGCTGTCGAAACAGACGCCAGCGCCCCGCCCATCGCCCCCGAAATGCCGGAGCGATACACTCCCCAGCCCGAGATTCACCACATTTTTGGCTCGGACCCCCAGTCGCCGCCGAAGATCATCAGTCTTGTGTTCACTCTTGCAATCATCGCCACCTTTCCCGCGTTGCTGGGTGGCTGGGTGCTTTTGGGTGGGAACTTGGACCACATGGGTCAAGCTTTTGGCTCTGCCCCGGTTGCTCATGGCCTGTTCCTCGGGAGCATCCTGGCAATGGAAGGAACTTTCTTCCTGTACTACACGAGTTGGAACCTTTTTCAGACGCTGCCGGTGATGGCGGTGGCGGGGGTGGTCGCGGTGGTGAGTGGAAGCCGTGCGTTGACCGAGGTGCAAGAGAGACGTCTGAAGGGTCTGAGGTAGGCTTCGCGTTCATTCAGAATCAGGTGTCTGAAGTTTGACGGTGGCCACGAAAAAGGAAAAGCTGCGCTGGCTTGCAAGCCAGCCGATCAGACCTGATGTCAATTATCAAAGTACCCAACCCGATCGGAGTTGGAAGCTCAACTTTGCACGCAAAATTGCACTGCCTCGGATGGAAAGTGAAGAGGGGACGTGTGAACGGAGTAATGTCCAAGCTGATCTAAGATATCTTAGAGGGCCCGCGCGCCAAAAACGGGGATGAATATGGGCTCTAGGAGAGCAAGTGGGAATGCCTGTCTCGTATCTGCCACCTGCACCCTTCGATCTCTCTCTCCCCAGTCCCTCTTATCTGGTGCCCAGGCATGGCTTCAAGTTCCCGTTGCACATGAATTTGAGCATCTTCTCAAGAGGTATTCCCCATTCTGCAGGCTCCCCTTCCATTTCCTTCGATCTCCCGCTCTTGAAATCCCCGCTCTGCTTCGACTCGGCGTCCTTCATGGCATCGTCCTCATCCCCGTCACCCTCCTCTTCCTCATCCTCGCTCTCGTCTTCAAATCCGATCTCCATTCTCAGCCCAGTGCGCACGTTCTCAACCCCCATCTCCCGCTCCGCAATCGTGTACTCATCTTCCAGGGCCCCATCCTCCTCCGTCATAGGCCCCACGATCTGATTGCTCGCCGGCCCTGCCTCCCACCAAAGCTGGCGCGAAGCCTCCGCACTCTTCGCCGTCCCGCCGCTACTATCACCACTTGGGTACTTTGTGGTGTACCGCTCCACCCAATCCTCCACGTCCGTCTCTAGCTTCTTTCTCAGCAGCGTCTGCACAGCAACCTCGTGAGTCGCGCCCGGGAAAGACGGCAGAGGGTAGGCGTGTGCTTCGCGCAGGAAGGTCCGTTGCTGCGCGATGAGCACTGAGAGTTCCGACAGATGGAAGGCGAGGATTTGGGACTTGGAGAGGAGGGAGGGCCTGGCGAATTAGTAGCGGTTTTTGCGCAATCTGTTGGGGCCGGGTGGGTTGGGGAGAGAGGTGAGAACAATCAGAAGTGAACAGGAAGACATGGCTGTCAGTCTTACCATGTTGGCAGCAGATACGTATGTGCTAACTCGTGGTTGAGTGCGCGCAGGGCGGACTGAAGCTGTTGGAGCCGCCGTCGTAGCGAGTCGAGGCCCTTCAGGTGATCTTCCGAGAGCGACATGTTTGCGTGCGAATAGCTTGTCTTCGCTGCGAACGTGTTGTTCGGGCCGAGCAGGTGTGGGAAGTTAAAGAGGTGTCGCGGTCGCGTCGCATTCAGTCGGACTTCCGCCGGGTCCTAAGCTGTCATCCCAAGTGACGACACTTATGCCTTAGGCATTCATCTGACACGTGAGTGCTCTGACACGTGACAGCTCAACTGCTTACCCCTGAGTCGAAGCCCAAGTAGATATACAGACTCGGAGACTCGAAGACTCGAGGACCTCCCGTTCATCAATGTTCGCCTTTCTGATCTTCTCAAATGCCGTCAACAAGCGCTTACTTCCCTCAACGGTCCACGGCATAGACTCTTCTTCCTCGCGAGCTACAACCCTCGAGCACTGATGGGCAAAGAACCTCTCCCTGCTGTAGGTACTTAACTTTGTGATGCATACTACGAGACACCAACATCTGTCTGTCATGCGATTGGTGAGCAGGCAGATACGACTGCTCGATGACCATTTTTGCAGCGTCGGCGCTCACCCACTGCTGGTCCGGCGTTGCACTCAGTTGAGGACCGTCACTCGTTTCCCCCGTGACGCGACCTGGTGCGTGCCCTCCGCTGTATTCACGTGTTTTTGAACTTCTGCTTGAATCCAGTAGGCCTCTCTTGCCCCCCACCCGTCTTCTTCTCTGCAAACCATTCTCCTTCACTTCCCACTTCTTCAAGGAAGATTCTATCAACTCTCCTCAACCCACGAGCTATGACAAGAGCTTCTCTTCACGGTCAATAGCTGCCCTTTCAAACACAACACAACGTCTAGTCCTCGACAAATCAGTCATGGCATCACAGGAAGACGCCCCAGGTAACCTTGACGCGGCTGCCTGGACGCCTGCGATATCTGCTCCTGCGTATCTTGCTCCAACGCGTCCGGCCCCCTGGAATCTGCGCTCCGCCGGCACTCATCAACAGCCCCAAGGACTTGAGTCCCACGAGACCACCGGGTTCATCAGCGCCAAAGGCGTTGTGACGGATCACCTCCAGGCCAAAATGCTCCGTGACGTAGAAAACTTCCGGATGGAAAGCTTCGATGGCTTTGAGAAGTGTGAGTCTCGGTTCACCATCTACCCCACCTCGCCAGCGAAAGCGATCAAAGATCAAGACGGCGAATGGGTGGGCTTCAACGAGTACCACTTCGAAGGTTGGGGCAGAGAAACTGCCACGATGGCCTTGCGGATCAACTCCAAAGGCGACGTGTGTGTTAACATCGAGGGAAAATGGCGCCGCTTCAGAAAGTACCTGGAAGGCCTCAGCCCGCCAAGTAGCACGCAGTATGCACAAAGCGCCCGGGACAAGCAAGAGGCCCAGGCGGCCACAATGCGGGCCTACTGGTGCGAGACTGGGCTGAAATTCAGATTCTTTGACATCCCCGCCGAGATTCGAGAGCTAATCTACGGCTTCGCTTTCGGTGGAGCGATCGATCCGTATCCTACCCGCAACCCCCCGAACTTCGACGCCAGGACGGATTTGATGTACATGCTGTTCCCTCGTCAGCCAAATCTGACATTCTTCCTCCACACCTCCAGCCAAATCTACCGCGAAGGAAGCGGCGTCTTATACAACCGCAATCCGTTCGTGGTTCAGCGCAGACAAGTACTCTCAAGGCTCCTCAAGAACCAAGCGCAGCGTTCCCGGATCAGGCGACTTCAGCTCGCCTTCTGTCACAGCGACTACGGCCGCCTGTTTCGCCACAATCACGACCACGAACCCCGCGAACAAGTTTCGGCGTCGGCTGTAGCCCTTCGGCACATGGAACTCAGCCGACTGGAGATCACCATCGCCCCGCCATCAACCTTCGGACAAGACGAGTGGCCGCGCGGAGTCTGCCAAAAGGCGGTGGTCAACGAGATCCTCCGACTGGCGTGGCCATGGGTGCGCGGGCATCCGGTGCACATCTCAGGCTACGTCACGAGTGAACAAAAGCGAATCTTCGAGGCTGCGTGCGCCGTGGAGCACAAGCGCTACGATTTGTGGCGCAAGCAGAGAAAAGGACTTTTGAGCGAAGAAAGCAGGCTCAGCAACTACGACGAAATTTTCGATACGCCCGGCGAAGATGGAGGAGTGGCGTTGACTGCTGGGGCTCAGGCGGAGAGGGAGAGCGTGGAACTGGTTGAGGAAGAGTTCGAAAAGCTTATGGTGCCTGTGGCGAGCCTCGACTGCGCGTGCGAAGATCAGTGCTCTACTCAGCAGTGGGTGTGGCAGGAATAGGGGTACAGGGACTACGATCGGGGTTTCGACACGCCGGACGAAGATGGAAGAGTGGCGTTGACTGTTGGGGCCCAGGCAGAGAAAGAGAGGGTGGAGCTGATGATGGATGAGTTCGAAAAGCTCGTGGTATTCTCGACGAGCCTCGTCTGCTCATGTGAAGCTTGATCCTCAACCGAGCAGTGGGCGTGGCAGGAATGCCTCAGGGATGGCAGAGAAGGAGATGCGATGACTTGGACCGGCTGATCAAAAGTGCTACGAGTCCTTGAAAGGCGTTGCAAGTACTGCGCGAGATGTAGTTCTATCGAATATTCCTATCGAAGCAACACTTCGTGTCTACTCATATGACTGCCAAACGTAGCGTTCATGTCGGTTGTACTGTACTTGTACACGCGCGAGGCAAGGCTCGTCAGACGATGTTTCTGCCTGAGGATTCCCGCTTGCGGACCTCCGAGGAGGGATTTGGACTTCCACTGCGCTGTGAGGCTTGTTGGTCTCTGATGACCCACGACGCGGTCCTGAACACGACAAACATTGCTTTCACAAATGTCATTGGCAAGCAGCAATACAATTGAAAGATCAAGTCTATCTCGAAGCAGTCTCGAGCGATCGTGAAGATGTGCTGCTGTTCACCCAGACCGCAGCAAGTACCACCACGCGCGCATCTCACTGCGGGATTGCTCTTGCCACCCTTCCCTTCTCCATGCGCCAAACACGCCTCAAGTTCAACTCGGAAACCGTCTTTCATTCAAAGCAACTCAGCGTAAAGACAACGTTCAACATCTGAGAACTCGCCTTCGTTGTGTCCTTCGCTGCCATTCTTCCGAAATATGGCTCAAACATCGCAGCCCACCCCATTCCGACTTGGGCCACTCGCCACTCTCGCCGTCGGCGTGGTAGCAGTGGGCGGAGCAGTGTACGGCTTAATTTCGTTCACTGGATACATCACCGGGCCCGCAGCTCCGGAAAACACGCTGCGTAGGAGCAATGCTATCCATCGATCCCGCGGTGAGAGACCCAACCGGTTTCACATTGCGCATTTCGTGCAAGATGGCGACAGTGTGGCTCCTCTGGGCTTCCTCAGATTCAGATGCGGGAATCATCTTTTCAGAATTAATCTGGCAAACAATCGAGTACCACGCCTGGATGAAATTCCAAACCTGCCAGTCGAGGAGGGTCTTCAGGATGAGGTCGACAGGAAAGCGGTTGAGTTCGTCTTGGACGCCTGTCGGCTAGCGACGTCTCCCGAACAGCGGCAGCGAATCGCTGATATCGGTCTGCCGGGGCTCATCCGTGCAGTCGCGTCTGGAGACGGCGATGAGGTACAAAACCATTGCTTCGAGTTGGTTGACGCGCTTCATTTCAACCGCACTATCGTCTCTGTTGCAGCCGGTAACTACGTCGACAACATCATCGCGGGTGGCGCACATAACGACGGTGCTCCTGCACTCACCGAAACCTCAGAGGACTCGCAGGAGGATGAGAACCAGCCCGGCCAGGGCCTGAAAGCACTGCTATTTGCCATTGCACAAGCTCAGGAACGGAACCAAGCGCGCATACATAGGGGCATTAGTTGTTCTGTATGTGGGTCACATTCAATTCGAGGTGTTCGCTGGCGCTGCCTGAATTGCCCGAATGTCGATCTCTGCTCCACGTGTGAGCAGCACAGCAAACACAACAAGACGCACGTCTTCGCCAAAATTACAGTGCCTCTACCGACTCTCGCACAGCCTGACGCTATGCAACGTCCCTGGTATCCCGGAGACACTCAAAGTTGTTCTCAAGGACTTAACCCAGATCTCAAAAAGAAGTTGCAGAACACGTTCTCTCTCGAGGGTCCTCAGGTGGAGGCCTACCATGAGCAGTTCATGTGCATAGCAAATAGTATCTGGCCAGAAGACCCCGCCGGTAACCATGCTGCAATAGACAAGCAAGCCTTTCATTGGGCGCTCACCTCTGAACGATGGGCGCAGAGACACCGGCCCAACGCTCTCTACGATCGCATGTTTGCATTCTACGACACGAACCAAGATGATCTGATCGGCATTCACGAGTTTGTGGCAGGGCTCTCGTACCTCCGAGGTTCCAACCGCTTCAAGCCGTTGGAGCAGGCAATCCGTGGATTCGACCTCGACGACAATGGGTACATCGACCGCCAGGACTTCATGTTATTGTACAAGGCAAAACATGAGATTCAGAAAACCTTAATCAGCGACATGGTCGACAGCAATCGGACGGAGCAGAATCAATCGATCGAATGCAGAGAGAAGCTGCAGTCAAGCCAGCCCGTCAGCTCGTATTTTCAACACGACGACATTCCTGCAGGCGAAGAGAGGTCTTTGCGGGGAAAAGCAGCCAACGCATACGGTGACATGGAGCCACTGCCCGGAACGAAGACGGTCCTTGCCGACAACGGCGGATGGCCGCTCGATGATTACACGGTCGTTCATGACAGGCCGAACGGATCTCAGCCTCACGAGCAGCTGCAATATCACCTCTCGCAGTTTGCAGATAATTTTTGCAGTCCTACTGGTGAGCATGCCAGTGCTGGGCCCGATGGTACCACGCATACTGAGTCGACGCGACAGACGGATGCAGCTGCTGGAGGAGTCGCTTCAGCCAGCAGGGAAGAAGATGACGGAATTTCGGATGAGTCAGCCCGCCCTTTAAATCAAGATCTTCTTTGGGCACTGGTGGAACAGGGCTTCCACGAAATGCTTTCGCCCCTTTTCAAAATGAAAGAAGAAGCCGACCAGGAGGTCATTCAGACTCGCAATGAGCGTCGGAAGTGGCGCAAAGAGATAGATGCAGCCACTGCGGCGCGAAAGGCCGAGCAAGAGCGTTTGGAAGAGATCGCCGAAGGAAGCGGGGATCCTCTCGTTTCCGCAGCGGTGAACTCGTATAAGAGCCAAGTCAACGTGAAGTTGACCCAGGAGCAAACTGCCGTGGAAGATTTCCGGACTAACATGGTGCAGACTGACGAGGAGACGCTCTCTAGGAGGGAAAAGGACATCACGCAAAAGCCACTGGAGGGTTTGCTTGCCCAATCAGGCTATGGGGTGCTTGGGGAAACAAATGGCCCCGAAAACGCCCACGCTTCGGCTTCGACCAGTTCTTTCGTTCATGGTCACTCCGACTCTTTGGGCTCCACACTCCCTCACAATCCCTCAAACACCGACAGTCGCTCTACCGAGTCCATTGAAGGGCCCGACCGAGCCGCCCCAGTCGCGAGGCCGCCATCGCGGCAGCATCTTGAACACCTCGCGCGCCTCGACGACATGGAGGACGACATTAGCGTGCGCGGAGGGCCTGGACGACTGAGTTGCGCGGAAATTGACAGCATCGCAGCGAATGAACGCTCTGGTCGAATCAAAGGGCTTGTCACGGGGTGGTTGGAATTCGCGAGCTTTTGATCTGTTTGTTTGAAAGCCTGTCGCTGTAATATCAGAGCAACGCGCGGTACTGTATCATACTATCTTTGAATCTATTCCAGTGACCCTGTTGGCTGTCTTCCACAGGGTGCACTGTTCCAGGAGGAGCTTCCTTCCCCTTGATTGTTGATCCACTTGACCATCCCTCACAAGGATTTGCCGTCGGCAGTCTGAGGTACTCCTGAACGTCACCCAAATTGAGTTTGCGTCAAAGACCGAGGGGTGACAGAATTCCCTATTGGTGGGTGCGAGAGAAAGCAAAAGCGCTAATGTTATTGCAATTTAATGCCGTAAAGGTTGCTCAGTTGACTTTTCTAGGCCGCGCCGGCCAGACAGGGCCTCGGACTCGGTGTCGCGCGCCCTTGCAGAGGGCTTGCAGATGCGCAGGTGTTGGTGAATCACCAGCTCACATGGGAAGCCAACACGTATTGCAGGTCGCTTGAGCAGCTTGCTCTGCGCTACAGGGTCCAAGACGCAGCGTGGTCTTGGGACTTTCGTAATAGAAGTGGATGCGGAGCCCCCCAAAACAAGACGCGAACGTGGAGACAGCCTCGCTTTGAACCAACCCTCCACGGACCCGAGGGTGTGGGAAAGGCGGTTGTCGAAGGATCATGCGGACAATACGGACGGGCCCGTTTCGCGCGAAAGGGAGCGGGTGCATCTTCATATGCGGTGGCGCGATTAGCCGTGATGACGACGGCCTGTTGGATTCCATTCTTTGATAGGTACCCATGGCGTATTCATGATCGAGACGATTTCCTTTGCCCGCTTCATCCCACATACGGATCTGCGTCGTGCCTGTGGCTTGCAGCTGGGGGATCCACAGCTGGACATTCGGGCTTTCAAGATCCTGCTTTCCAATCAACTTTCCACATTGGATTAGTTTCTGAAATATGTGCTGGCTGCGAGTTTCCCGGTTCCTCGGGAAAAGACGTGATTAAGGTATTTAACCATCCTATCCAACATCACGAAACAACAGGCGCATGGCGCCCACGTGGGAGGTAGACTCCTTCGAGCACAGGCCACCCTCCAGAAATCCCACTCCTTCCTCGCTATTCTTGCACTGCTTCCTTCCCTCAGCTTGTATGCATGTATCAAATCCTTTTGCATCGGCAGTACTAGGATCCACGGAGGACGCAGATGCTATTCGCGTTCGCATGCAGATTTCCCTTCGCTTCACAGGTTCAAACCTGAGACGCGGTGCCTGGCACCGGGATCATGTACGGGCATGCTACTCTACTGCGGTACTAGCCCATTCCCGGACTTACCTGACCGAATGGAGACCAGAACTCCCCTTTGAACAGCAGACGCTCTGGCCGCTGGCAGAGACAGCCGAATCATCAGCTGTTGCATCTTGGCCTCCCATGCCTGGCGAATTTGATCGCTCCAGGTGTAAATGAACGCGTTTTCGAGAACCCTTTTGCGCCCCAAAAGACGTCATGAAGACTACCACATTGCTCCGCACGTGCAAGCTCGATTGCGACGGGCACAGACCTAGGCTCTAGTTAGATGAGATGGGCTCTACGGCTCACCTTGGCGCCAGCTGCCAGTCCCAACTTATACTGCGCGACTCCACGCAGTGTCTGTCAAGCCCACCTCGAAGCCCCGCTATAGGACACTTGCTAACTGACGACCATATCGGGCTCAGGTGGCTGGCGAGGCTGGCTAGGCTCAGCTCGTGGTCCTTTCCCAGCCCGCCTATCGATGATTGCTGGGACCAACATCCAACACTCGCGCTAGTGCATCTCCACCAACATCTCATGCAGCATCTCTACACTTGTCTCACGCAAGGTCGCAACTCACAACTTGGGGCATTGCCACCCTTCACAAATGCCGGCAGACGCTCATGTAGTAGGAGCAGATCGAATGCAGTTTGAGGGAGTACTTTCCGCCATATATCCTTACCACCCTTCCCGTGCTGCAGGAATGCAGCCCGTCTTTGCATGGTCACATCTCCCGCCTCTGCGACAAAATACTTCTATACTATACGATTGATAGAGACACTTGACTGGTTCATTGTCGCGATCGTGCTGTTGTCGCACGAGTAACCTTCACAAAACTGGACTGTGGGCTTCGCAACCATGAGTGGCATGCTGGATAACATCCCGCCTCCCATCAGAGCGCAATGGCCAGAACTCGACGACGAAAACCCCACTCGGAGAGACTACATGCCTGCCTTCGCTGGTGTTCTGGTCGTAGCGACGGTCTTGATGGTCGCCGCACGACTCTTCCTCCGGGCGAAGAAGCGCGCGGGCTCGCTAGGACTTGATGACGTGAGAGAAGACCCCTCAACGAATGATTCCAAATATCTGACTGTTCTTCAGGCAATCTTGAGCGCAGCATGTATCGTCGCAGTCGCCCATTCAAGTCTAGCAATCGTCGGCAGCATACAATGCGGTCTCGACCGACATCTCTGGGACATCCATCCCAACGACTACGAGGACCTCGCATGGCTTATCTGGTCGACACGCATCACCTACACCGTGGGCATCTGCCTGGTCAAAGTATCGGTCATGCTGTTCTATCGCCGACTCACAGAGCGCACGGTCAGCAGAGCATGGAAATGGGGCACCTTATTCGCAATTGGCTTCACGGTCACCTACACGATCGCGTTTCTACTAGTCTTGATCTTCAGCTGCAACCCAGTACCCTCGTATTGGCAGGCGCTCAACCCAAACTATACGGGCAACCACTACTGCGCCGACACTAGAGCAATGAAGCCTGTTATGGGAGTGCTCAATCTTGCTAGCGATCTATACGCTGTTGTCCTTCCCATCGCAATGCTCTGGCAAATGAAGGCCGACAAGAGGGAGAAGATGAAAGTCAACGCCGTCTTCGCACTCGGTCTGACCGTTGTTGCCGCGGGCGCTGTTAGGACCTACTATCTGATGGATGTCGGAGAAAGTGCGTGCAGCCTACATGAGTGCCTCTTTTACGATACCGACTGACAGACAATCGTAGAGTTCGACATAAGCTGGAATTTCTTCATGGTCTTCGTATGGGCCCAACTCGAAATCAACCTGGGCATCATGTTTGCCAGCGTCCCCGCCGTGCGCGTCCTCTTCCGCCGCTACATGAAGCCACACATCTCGAAGGCAGTCCAATCTGCCTCCAACTCCAGCAGTGTTTTTCGCAGCGCCGAACGAAAAGCGCGCCGGGACCTCACCTCGACGACCAACTGCAGCAAGAGCTTCGATTCGAGCGCCGACATCGAACTGGGCGAGAAGACGCTCATCAAACACTCCGTGCGCAAGTCGCAGTCCCTCGACACCGTGCGCGAGAACGACCTCGAGTCGGTCAATTCGTACGACCGCGTCGTCAGGCGGACGGATGAGCTGGAGGTGTATTCGTCGCCGAACAACCATCACAACGCGCCTTCATATCCCAGGCCGGCCTATGGCAGGGAAAACTCCGGCTACGACGTAGGACACTTCGACTACCCGCGACCGAATCACGCGCGCTACGACTCCACTGGGCGAACGAGCCTTGGTCGCGACTCGTCGCAAGTCTACTCTGGTCGCTTTCAACGAGGCCGCACAAACTCCGGCAGCGCATATTCTCACTGGCAGCGTCCGATGTCGCCGCCACCTTGAGCCAGCAGGAGGAAACGTATCGACGGGCCCCTTTCAATTCTGGGACCGAAACATTTTTGATTCGCACTTGGTGCTTGCAAGCACAACGCGCAGCACGATCAATCGTTGGAACCCATCCTTCTTCGATGGGTCTACATTTTCGGTGGAGTGGTATTAATAAATAAGTCAGGCGGTGGACATTGCCTTCGAAAGCGCGAAATTTTCGTGACGCGGATCCAGGAAAGGCTTCCGGGCGTAAACACCATCCTCGAGCTGGTCTCGTTCGCGAGTGTGCGTACAAAAAGACGCATTCCGATCTGCAAGAAACCAATGGCCCCAGGAAAAGGACTTTTGGTCCTTTTGGATTGATTACAATGGGGCCCAGAGCACCCACTACTTCTGCCCGTACCCCAGGATCACGATACCGCCACCCAACGCCAACGCAAGACTTCAGGCGCTTTTCAAATCATCCGGAGCCCGGAGGCCCCTTCTTTCAAGATCCGGCAAGCTGCCGATCGACCTCACAACTTCATCGCCACGTCCTCGTCCCACCCTCTCACCGATTTCCGCGCGCCGTTCAAATCCATCGCTCCGCGTACCATGACGGTCTGATGCTCCTGGCCGAGATTGCAAACACCATACTCCGACGGATCGAAGCGCAGGTGGTTGACCGCCTGAAAGCCATGCTTTTCGTAGAGCGGCCTCGCGGTGTCTGTGCCCTCCAGATACACCTCGACCCCGCGCGAGTCCGCTTCTGCAAGGATTTTTCTAAGGAGCATCGTCCCAGCGCCGTGGTGCTGATATCTGGGCTCCGTGGCCAGCATGCCGATGTCTGCAGATTCACTGTGTCAGTTGATCACACAGCTCCAAATCACAGCATGCGTCGAAGTCTGGACTCACAGCAGTGCTCGGCGAGCCCGTTGTACTCTCTCTTCAAACGCTCATTCAAAGCGAACCACTCGCGGTTCATCTTCGGCTCACTCTCGTGGCCCGCATCTTCCGGCGACCGCAGCTCTTGTGCGGAGTATCCCTTGAACTCCACCTTGGCGAACGACACGATGTCGCCGGTCTGAGCGTCGACTACTTTCTTGAACTGCACGGCCTCCGCCCCTTCGCCCGACTCGACTTTGCTATCAGCACGCCCTCTCTTGCCTGTTTTCTTTTCCTTTGTCTGTTCCTGCGAGCTGATCATGGCCGTTTCGTACAGTTGTACGCTGCGCTCGAAGTGCGAGGCTTTTTTGTAATCACGGAAGGAGAGGACCTGGTTCACACGTTCATGCTCGAAAGCGCGGAACTCGATGTCGACCAGGCGGCGGATGTCGGAAAGTGAGGCGGGCATGATGAAGAATGGCTTGGGTTGGACCATGGCTGGGGAATGGTTGAGGATGAGTGGCGAGATCGTTCTCAAGGCTCGAGGGGCCCTCTCAGCGGGTCGAATGTTGGTTGACGGGGGCGATGAAGAAATGCGGCATGACGGGGTGAATGTATAAGTTGCAGACATGATGAATGTGCTCTCACGTTTTCGAGTCAGTAGCGGGGACAGTGAAGCCAGCGAATACAGCAAATGAAGTGCAAAACGACGCAAGAACGCTGCACAAGCAACCTCAAGTGAACAAGCCGCCCAGTATTATATGAAGAGGTGATATGACGAGGGGAAAAATCCAGGACGACGAGAGAGGCGAGGAAAGAAGCGAAAGACCTTCACTGCCCGCGCCTCCGACGCCGCCCCAGGCTTCAACGACGGTACGAAATGTAAGACGTGGAAGCAGACGCACGCGTGACCCGGGCGGGGCCACCGCTCGAGGCCGCTCAGAAGCGCAGCAAAAGCCTGGTAGAAGGCACCCGAAGACCCATAGGCGCACGGAAAGGGGGCACGCTGTGAGGGGTGTGCGCAAATGTCGTTACGCTATGTTTCTGTCCCTGGCCCAGACATCCCGCGCTTTGTGACGCTCGCCGTGACGCCCGCCCAAAGACTAAACCGTTGCCATCCGGCATCCTGCGGCGGGGACGATGACTCGCAGAGCGCGCGCGTGCGTGTGTGTACTTGGAGGAGGGGAGGTAGATGCCGTTCTTGCTCGATCAACGTTTGTACATACATCGGCAGCTAGGAGGCAGGAGTCGTGTTCATGATGTTGGAGCTGCGCATTGGGCAACAACGAGGCACGCGACATGGAGAGAAGTGGAGGACTTTGCCTTCACTCGCCCGATCGGGCAAGTGTGCGGGGTGCAGCGCGATTGGCCAGGCACGACATTCACACCCTCGCGTGCACCTCGCCTGTCACCACATCTCGCTGGGACGCGGTCGTCACTGCTTACTCGATATCTATGCACTGATATGCCCGGGGATTGTCTGGGTGCTGTTAGGCGACCCGGGTGTGCAGATTCCGCGCTTTTGCGGCGTCGGCAAGATGGTCAGGTGGTATCGGATGCCAACTTTGTGGCGACGACCCCCACGCCCTGCGCCGCGCCTCCAACGGCTTCATCCCACGAGGCGCCCACGCTTTGTCGTGGTCGCCTTCCCATTTGAGGAAGCGTCGGGTTGGTTCGTAGAGCGCAGTCGCGAAGGGCCATGTCAATGGCGCATGGGTAGGGAAAGTGTTAGGTTATTTGTACAACGTCGGGTCACGGACTCGTGAGTAGTTGCGGAGATGTTGCAGTCATTGCGGCTCGGGAACATGCAGGACAATCCAGGCGACGCCTAGGCGAGGCGTGAGCGGGGACCTTGAGCCCTCAAGCCTTTTTCGTTCGAGTGAAGATCGCTGTTCGGAGGGCCGAACGATATGAGAAAGGTGCCGCTTGCTGACGGATCTTCTCGCTTCTTGCCATGAGTAGGATCGGTGCTGATACTACGAGGGAGTCTCAACATCAGTTGCAATCCGAGTCTTTGCCTCGTTGAGCTCGAGCTGCTGGCTTACGCAGCTCCTGGTGTATGTTTCCCAGTCGCAGCTACCATTCTGGTCGATGAGCTCCGAGTCCAAAGTTATTGGCCCAAGAGGCTGTGGCGAATGCTCCAGTACGCCGAGGGTACGTATGGAGGTCCCTGTCGCGAAAGGGCCGTCCTGCTTCAGAGCATCGGAGACCGCGGGCTGCCAATAACCGCCCAAGTAGCAGCAGTGGCTTGGTCGCGCTCTTCATCGATCATTCGTGAACACTGCCAGCGCGCTGCGTTAGGTCTTATAGCATTCGTTCGCTTCTCCGAAGCAGAAGACATTCGTTCCTCGAGTAAAGCAGGTAGTCCGGGTGACATTAGACTGCGCTCGCCGGGGGCTTTCAGAAATGACGCTCGTCAATTCGCCAGTTCGCATTTGAGTTGGTCAGCATCAAGCGACCAAAAAGAACAGACGAAGTCGGAGTGTGCTGTAGCTCCGGAGAAAGGGAACTGGAATACTAGGAGGTAGTAATCAGGTATTCAAGCAGGCACGAAAGGCATTGAAAGGGGGCCCAAAGTAGTGACAAAGCGGCCGAAAGAATCAGATCGTACAAGTTAGCCGAATTGTGGAGGAGATCTAGGTTGGTACTCGAGGTGCTCTCGTACTGTAGGTAGCAGTTAGGAAATCGAATCACGACGCGTCGCGACGCGCCCATAGCGTCATTGGCGGGTGTCGTTGTTGCCTTATGTAAGCATCTCCAAAATCGCGTCGCGCAGCCCGATTGAGCAACAGCTGTACTCAAGTTTGCGACAATCTTCTTCACACGACGAGACTTGCCTCGACCACGAACAAATCAGGCCAAACTCCACCTCGTCTCGCCATGGAATCCCTCGAGCAAACTCTGCGCTCCGCGCTCCAACCCCTTACGCACAACCTCCCGGCCCCCATCCGCGACACCGCGACCCAGCTCCTCGGCGAGTCCTGCTACCGCTCCCTCGTACACAATCTGAACATCTCCGACACAACATGTCTTAAGCTCGCCGTCAGCAAAGCCCTGGGCATTGGCATCATAGGGGCGTCCGCCGTGGTCAAGGTCCCGCAGCTGCTAAAGCTGCTCAACTCGCAATCGGCCGAGGGCGTCAGCTTCCTGTCCTACCTGCTCGAGACGACCAGCTACCTGATCAGCCTGGTGTACAATGTGCGCAACGGGTTCCCGTTCAGCACGTACGGGGAGGTGGCGTTGATCGCCGTGCAGAACATTGCCATCGCGGTGCTGGTGCTGCAATACTCGGGCAAGGGCGCGGCGGGCGCAGTGTTCGTCGCCGGGCTGGCGGCGGCCGGGTATGCGCTGTATAGCGACAGCATTACGACGATGGAGATGTTGCAGTACATGCAGGCTGGCGCGGGGCTGCTGGGTGTGGCTTCGAAGCTGCCGCAGATTGTCACTATCTTCCAGGAGGGCGGGACTGGCCAATTGAGCGCATTCGCTGTAAGTCAATCGTTGTAATCAAGCGGGGCCTGGCTATATACTGACGTTGCACAGGTTTTCAACTACCTCGCGGGCTCCCTCTCGCGCATCTTCACCACCCTGCAGGAAGTCGACGACAAGCTGATCCTCTACGGCTTCATCGCGGGCTTCGTGCTCAATGCGGTGCTCGCGATCCAGATGGTCTACTACTGGAATAGCTCTGCGAGCAAGAAGACGCCGCAGACGAAGATCACGCCCAAGGGCAAAGCCAAAGGCAAGCAAGCGGTGGGAATGGTGCAGTCGAACGGAGCGCAGACGCCGAAGAGCAAGAGCACGCCCTCCACGAGGCGGCGTGGATAAGCGCATTTTCCTCATTTATTCGTGTGTCGTTCTATCTCGTCGTAGATAGCAGCCAGGTATCGCCAGCCTTTCCCGACCACTTATTTTCTTACCGCGCACGTTGCTCTCCATGAGCTCCACGCGCCCATTTTGAAGCCGCTGGACCCTACAACTCTTTCTCGCTAGCTTCCTCGGGGCCCTGCACGCCCTTGATGCCCATGAGCTCCGTCTCGAACACCAGCACCGAGTTCGCCGGAATAGGCCCCATGCCCCTCTCCCCGTACCCCCACTCGGGCTGGATCGTGAGCTTCCTCTTCTCGCCAATGCACATGCCCAGGATGCCCTGGTCCCAGCCCTTGATCACCTGTCCCTTGCCGACGTGGAAGGACAGAGGTTTGCCGCGGTTGTAGGAGGCGTCGAATTCGGAGCCTGATAAACAGGACGCGTTAGCTGGCGATATCGACATTCTTCGATGGTTGCTGGTCGAGCGCACCGTCTGCTTCGAGCGTTCCACGGTAGTGAACATCGACTTTGTCGCCTGTTATGGTCGTTAGCAAGCTTGCTCGCGCAAGTGTTCAACGGTATACTCACCCTCCTGGGCCTTGCGTTCGCATTCAATGGGGGTTTTGACCTGGACGTCCAATGGCTTTTCCAATGCCGAGGCGCCCGCCGCGAGCAGGGCGAACGCCGTAGTGATCGATGAGAAACGCATTATCGATGTATGTGGTTTTTGGAGGGTGGATCTATCGCCAGGTATTGTCGACCGAGGCAGAGCTGTTGTGTTTCTTTCGACCCTCAACATCCATGCCACCTGGCAGCGGGGCGGTGAGCTTTGGTGGGGCAAGCAGCCCCCCTCTCGCTGCCGCCGGCCTGTAGGCCCCGCGGCTGATCCCGCGAATGCGGATGCTCCCGTGGTAACTTCACTTCTCTCTCCATGCGGTGAGAGCGGGCAACAAGAAGAGGGTGGAGCTCAGGAAGGCATAGGACCATCGAGATCAATGCAGGCTACGTCTTGAGATGCCTTAGGTCTTAGGTCTTTGTCATGCATGTCAATACTCTTGCGCGAAGTATTGTCAGGAGCCAAACTGCGAGATCCGACCAGCAAGCAGTCGAGTTGATTGATGATGTGTGTCTTCTATTGTTCAAACAAAAGTAAGGAGTGTCTCAGCGGAGGCAGAACTTTTCTCAAGATCGTTAGGCCCTTGCAATTGTCCAATCCAATGGGCTCCGCTGTCTGTAAATGAGTCGTGTCAGAAATATATCTATCAGCGCATCTGCGACACGTTCTCCCAAGCCTTGTGATATTTGCCACCTTCAATCCACTACCATGAACTGTCTCTGTTTGCAGCCCCATAAGCAGCGTTAGCTCCGCCCCCGAAAGTCCTCAGCCCGCCAGGTCCCGGCGCCCTCGAATTGATCGGGAGCTCCCGCAGTGAATTCACCTTCCATTGCGGCAAGTGGTTAATACCGCAACGTGAAGACGGCCCGGGTAATACAGTCCAGACATCGCGCTCTCGCAAGCTTTCCCTACGTGATCACGAACCTTATCCTTCCGAGACCTTTGTTTATCTTCCATTCCGCATCTTAAGAATTCGAAGATTCCAAAGCTCTCCCTCGTTTCAAACGAGCCAGAAACTCCTTCCTCCTATCATCGATCCACCTGCCCGCGTGGTCAAGTCGGAATTTTTGACGACACCGCAACGTCCAGCCCGCTTTTCCATCAGCTCCTCCCATAGCCCTACACTCTTCACGTAAAATGTCTGGGGTTCTGTCTTCGTTCGACATGACGGAGGAGCAGCTCGAGGAGGCTATCCAATGCGTAACGATGGCCGTGCATATGGGCCCCAAGGAGCTGCGTGACCAGGAGCGAATTATTGCAAAGCAACCGAAAACAGGCCCAGGCTATGGCGGGTACCAAGGCGTACAATGGCAATATTGCACTGCTCGTGAAAAGATCACAGAAGGACTAGCTCGAGCTGGAGGCGTCTGAGAAGTGTTTGAAGGGCCTGCCTGCCCAGATCGAGAGATACGGTACCGACCAGCTTGCGCTGGAGCAGAAGTTGGAGACAGTCAGGGCTGCCGCAAAGAGGTCAGTCATTCTCTTTCGCATGTCATTCTTTCTTTTGCTGATGTTAACCGGCAGTGCAGAAGTACCGCCAACCCCACGTATTGCTCCTCAACCTCGACTACTTCCACCACCAGCAACGAGGCTGCTGGCGCCGCCCCCACGGCGATGGCCAGGAAAGAGCGCGCCAAGCTTGTGAGATCCCTATCCGTCGCCGCGGATGTTGTTGAGAAGACCGTCTCTGCAACGGGCGGGCGGAAGGCCGACGAGGATGCCGATAGCGACAGTGGTTCAAAATATCGTCGCATCTCCCAGAGGGAATATCCAGTGAAGACGTCTGCTGTTGGCCGCCTCTCGCCATCAGACGCGCCCAAGAAGGAGATCACCCGCTGCACCCAGGTCTCCAGCGCCAACACTACCACCTCCACCACTTCAGCTGTCGCCAAGAAGATCGGGAAAACAGCAAGGTGCCGAGGAAGAAGTCCCCGGCTGCGCCCCCCCATTTTCACACCATCGCTCCAGCTCCCTCATCTCTCGAAGAGAACGCGGAAAAGCCCCTGAAGCCGAATGATCGTGCCCGTCTTGGAGGTCTGAAGGGCGGGCAAATCAAGGCGCCGGCAATCGATGAGATGGTCGAGACCGGTGGCGTGGAAAGAGGCACAGACCTCGATGGGATGGTGAATCACCAGAACGCATGCTTCTCGAACGCCACCATCCAGATGCTGGACGCAGCACTGGATGGTCGCGACATCAACGACCTTCTCGACGAGGTGAACACCATAGAGACCTTCGGCTTGAGCACCTCCCAGCTTCGCGAACTAGACCAAGAGCAGCACTCGGGCATCAAAGATTCAGAGCTGGACGGGGCTGAACTCGCGATGAGAGAAGCCATCTCGGCTGCTGGCAAAGATGTGAACATTTCTCAGCGCCTGCGCGCCTTGCTCGCGGATCTCCGTACCCAGAAGACAGGTACGGAGAACCAGAACGTCTCGCCCGTCGTCTTCCGGTGCGCTCTTGCTTTCGGCGGCAGCAGCGAACACGACTGCCCCCATCTCGCCGGCGACATGCAAGAAGACGCTCTCGAATACTTCCAGACTCTCTTAAGCGCAATTAATGAGGAGAGTCCTGAGCGGACCCCCGGCGCATTCAACGCTTCTTCGAAATCACTGCGGAGATAATCGATCAGTGCATGAGAATAGATTGCGGCTACAAGTCTGACGCTCGCGTGGAAAAGTCCAATTTTCTCGACGTGCAGGTCCCCAAGGCAGAACGGGTCTCGCACCCCCATGCAGCATCGGCTAAGGGAGATGAGGAAGATAAGAAGGGCGAAGGAGAAGAAGACGGCGCCAGGGGAGCGAAGTTTTCCGGGCTGATATACGCATCGAAGCGCAGCACCAAGTCGGACCAGTGTTCGGAGTGCGGCAAAGGCACCCTGGTCGCAATAACAGCGATCGCGAGCGCTTCGGAGAGCGTTGTTGTCAACCTAGGCCGCACAATTATCAACTCGGCCTCACAAGAGTCTGAAAAAGTCTCCCACTGTGTCGAGTTGGATCAGCAAGTCCTGGAGATCGACGGCGAGCAGTAAGAGCTGACGGCAATGGTCCGTCACCTGGGCGCTGACCCTATCTCTGGCCACTACACGGCTGTCCGCAAGCACCACGGCACCTGGTACCTGCTGGACGACAAGGACCGGCATGTTGCTAGGACGTTCGACCTCCGCGAGTCGGGCAGGTTGGGGCAGTCCGTCATGCTGCTGTTCAAGAAGATTCGCAAATGATTTTTGAGCTGCGGCGGAGTGAGAGGCGACGACAAGTCCTTAGGAAGATGCGAATAACACGAGAGGCGGAAGAGAAACGGCCCAGGGGATGTGTGACCTCTAGGAGACAGTGTGTGAAGCAAGCCGCTGACTCGTCTCGGGGTCCATGGGGATTGTCCAGCAGTTCGTGCTACGGCTCCTTCGGTTCTGTTTCTCGCGGTCTCGACTCGAAGATGGTGCTGACCAGTGTCAACGTGGTGTTACTTTTGGCCGACCTGCCTACGAGTGCGCTGCAGTGAGCTGGATGATGAAGGGACATGAAAGAGAGTGAGGGGTGGAGATTGACGGGCAAGGACCTCCGAGGACCAGATGCATGTGAATAGACAACAGAAGCGAGTACAACTTTACCTTGCGCGACGGCGCCACGTTATTATGGCCCTCCTCGATCACTCTTTCAAATGTCACCATCATTAACGAAGTCCAAACTGTTAGGTGGTTTCAAGTTCACGGCGTGTAGAAGCCGACTCGACTGGCGTGTGCCTTGCACGTGACTTGGTGTTTTAGCGCGTTTCGTTCCTATAACCCCGATCTCTGGGCGCGTCTTCCTGCGAGACTTCTCGTCCACAACGACGTCGTTCAGCCATGAGCGAGACACTCGGAGGTCTGAACAGCGCCCAGCGCGCCGCTGTCACCTCCGATGCCAGTGTGCTTCAAGTGCTCGCGCCGCCCGGCTCGGGCAAGACGAAGACGCTCACCACGCGCGTCGCGCATCTCATCAGCAAGCGACAGATGCGACCGTGGAACATAATCACCTGTACATTCACGAAGAAGGCAGCGAACGAAATGAAGGATCGAATTCGAGGCTTCGTTGGAGCCGAGATGGCAAGGCAAATCAAGCTGGGAACATTTCACGCCGTCGCGGTGCAGTACCTGAAGCAGTACGGCCACCACATCGCATTGGAGAAGGACTTTGGCATCGCTGATTCTTCGGACAGCAAGGCGATTCTCAAGAGAATCATCAAGAAAGGGCAATACAGCATGGAGCCTGGGCAGGCGTTGGGCAGGATATCGGGGCAGAAGATGAAGGGCACGGATTGCGAGCAGGTGCTGAAGTCGGCGAAGCACATTGAACAGCAAGAATTTGGCCAAATATTCATGGAGTACGAAGCGGAGCTGAAGGCATCGAACTTGTTGGATTACGATGATCTGCTGTTGCGTTGCTGTTTCTTGCTGCGCACTCACCCGCAGTGCGTGTCCAACGTCGAGGCTGTCTTAATTGACGAGTTTCAAGACACGAACAACGTGCAGTACGATCTCATGGGACTACTTGCGCAGAAGCGCAACCACATCACGATCGTCGGCGACCCAGATCAAAGTATCTACGGCTTCCGAAATGCAGAGATCGCGAATCTGGCACGCATGCGGAGACAGTGGCCAGACACTGTGACTATCAATCTCGAAGACAACTATCGGTCATCCGGCGCGATCTTGCATGCTGCACAGAACATCATCGAGCAAGACAAGACGAGGCCTCCGAAGAAGCTCCAAGCTACTCACTCGCCTGGGCAGCGACCTGTACTCCGGAAACTCCCCTCTGCTGCTGCCGAAGCGCAATGGCTGGTCGCTGAGATCCGCCGCATATCTGCTCTTACAGCCCACGTTCTGAAGCCGAACGACTTTGCAATTCTACTTCGGTCAGCAGCTCTGTCTCGTGTCATTGAGACTGCTCTCGGCAAGGAAGGCGTGCCGTATCGAATGGTCGGAGGCAAGAAGTTCTGGGACCGTTACGAAGTGAAAACGATCATGGACTACCTTCGCGTCGTCAATCAACCGAACAACAGCGAAGCGACCGAGCGAATCATCAACATACCTACTCGCGGCATCGGCGACGCAACTCTCAAAAGCCTGCGTGAGGAAGCGAAATCGAAGGACCTCAGCTTGTGGAAGCTTGTGTTGAGCATTGCTCAGGGCAGGGCAACATCTGCTACAAAGCTCTCTGGCGCAGCTTCAAAAGGATTAGGGAAGTTTGTCAGCGTTGTTCTGGGCGCTCAGCAAAAGATGGTTGGGTCAGAAGAACAGACTGGGTCCCTGGTGGACGTAATCAACTTCATCATGAAGAAGATTGATTACCAGACTCACCTGAAGAACAGATTCGAGAACGAGCTTGACAGCCGGTGGCCCAACGTGGAGGAGCTGGTAATCCAGGCCGCTGAAGCATCAGATCCCCAACGATTGGCAGCTATGGTGCAGGAAGATTCTTTGCCTGACATTGCGGGGATTGACAAACAGTCCTCCTCGGATGATGACGTCCTGTCGATATTCCTTGCCAACGTGGCGCTCACTTCTTCCGTTGAAGAGAAAGCCAAAGACGGTGGCGAGCCGCCGCAGCAGGTCACCATCTCCACGATACACTCCGCGAAAGGTCTCGAATGGCCTGTCGTCTTCATCCCCGCCTGCTACGAGGGATCAATTCCTCACTCCCGATCGGAGGACACCGACGAGGAAAGGCGTCTCCTGTACGTTGGTATGACGAGAGCACAGGCCATGTTATACTTGAGCTGCCCGGTGAAGAACACTCAGCGCGATGACACCAGCATGTCGTCTTTTCTCACGGCTCCTGGAGCGAGTGCGTTCTTTGAGGAGCATGGCCCCAGCCTTGCTCTCCACTCTGCCACTGGCCTCGCAATAACGCTCGGGAGAGAGCCACCATCTGTCGATGACTGGACAAAAGGCAAAAGCAGTCTCGAGAAGGACGAGGACGACTACTGGCCGCTCAATGGAGAAGACAATGCAGAAAACCTTGCCAGATGGGATTACGGTAAATGCAACGCTGCTGGCCCTGCCACGTCGATCTCGAAGCCGGCCAATCTTGGAGGCTTCACCACGGCGACGATGCAGCAGTCGTCAAGCTTCTCAGCGAGCTCAGCAACCATGAGCAGCGGATTCGTCAGTCTCAAAGACAAGTACGAGGAGATTGAGAGCGAGAACCGGCTCAAAGCCATGGACGACAAGCGCGCAAAAGCGCAGAAGAAGGCCGAGAGCGAAGCGCCAAAAGGACGCAAGCGCCAGATCGAAGGCCAAGCCACCATCGCCGGCTTCTTCGCGAAGCGAGGACGACCGTCAAATGAAGCCCACCCTCCCACAATCACTTCGCAGCAAACTTCGTTCAGGCCTGCCCGTCGAGGAACGAAGCCATTGTCAGACATTTCAAACATCGAACCGCTCCACGAACCCGACTCGCTTCCTTCAAAGCCACCCTTGAAGCTCCCCGCCGAAAGCCGCAAACCTCGTACGGCGCCTCTGAGCAAGAGACCCTTCACTGCACCTCGAACAGCACCGGCCAATTCGGACTACCTCTTCCTCTCCAGCTCGCCTCCGCAGCCCCAAACGGACGCAGAGGCCGAGCAAGATCCCTTCTCGGAAGCGGCAGGCATCGTAGGCCAAAGATCATCGGCACCTCACCCTGGCTTCAGACCTGCGTCAACTTTCCATTCCACGTCGATGGAAGCTTTGCAACAGGCGCCGCCTAGAGCGAGAACGCTGGGGGCGCGACCGCGGATGAACAGTGGTTGGGCGAATAGAGGAAGGGGCCGTTAGGGCGGTAATTGGGATAGATATACGAGTTACGATGGAACGATTGTACATTACTACAGACCACAGCCAAGATGCGCTGGTCAATTGAAGACTCGGGATTGTGACTCCTAGGGCAGTCGTACCTCTAATGTATTGGTAGACAAGATGCAATTGTGGGAGGTTTCGGTGTCGCATGCACACTTCGCCTGGCTCGCCAATGGCTCCGCCAAGGAACGAAGGAACGATGTCGATGACTTGCCTCGAACTTGCCTACCGGTAGTGCGGCATGCAGGAGACGGCTCCACCGTCGGATCCCGCCTCAATAATACTCCAGCAACACTGACGCGATGAGCAGCGCCCTTATTAAAGAAGGCACCGAGGCTCCTCAGCGGCCACTCCCTCGCTCCGGGCTGGTCCGCCCAGGAAGCCGAAGATCAACCGAGAGCGAGCGCTCAGACCAAGCAGTGCAGCCTCACGCGCCTTGACCCGCGCAAACCGGAGGCGAAGCTCAATCAATCCCCTCCTGGAGTGCAGGGGCGTAGCGAGAAGCACGTGGGAACGCTCTGATAAGCGTTGCTGAGAGGCTGTCACCCGTCTTACCAGAGTTCTGCCGAGAGCGAGAAAGGATCGCGGAGGCAGTGGGCTTCCGATATGGTAGTTCTTTAAATGGTCGTTCATGCCGCTGTGTAGTAGCTCTTTGGTAGATGAATCAACTCATCTGACCGCCGCTCCTTTTCGACCTCTCCGTTGTTTCCCACACTCTTCGATCCAACATTCCATTCTTTCGAGACCTCGGACTTCTGCTCCCCATCGCGCTCGTTTGACGTCTCGGACTCACATCAACCTTCACCTCCCCTCTTGTCGCCCATCCAACTTCCACCGCACTACCGCACACCATGCCCTCAGACGACAATGGGCTTCCATTCAGCCCAACTGTGATGATCCTGATCATCATTGTCGCGACAGGCATCGGCATACTGTGTGCAGTGCGTCGCAATCGATAGCTGCACAGCTGGATTAACCTGGCTGACACCTCCTGCTTGCAGTGGGCCATTTACTCGGCCTTTTCGGGCCGTCAACTGAGCGAAACCGACGAGAAACCGCCCGAGCAGGCGGCATACCAGCAGGAAGTGCGAAGGAGGCAACATGCAGAGATGGCGCGCATCAACAGGGTGCACCCCAACTGGTGAGGATCGGATCGTGGGCGCCGGTGGAGGGGATGTGGCTGACTCCGTCGGACTATGTGTAGGACCTTCCGGCCAGACACTTCCATGACTTGAGACGAGGTGGAGTGATTGATTGGGAACCGCTCGAGCTTGATACTTCGGCTTGGCGGATCAGGGCTGAGGCCAACAGCGAGAATCAACCATCCTGGCCGGTTCGACGGTCCGAAAAATGGGGCCAGTTCAAGCCCAGTGCCGAGAAACATGTTGCATTGGGGCCCAAAGACACGCGGAGAGTGTCGCACAAGAGCAAGGATCAGATCGGCGGGTTGATTTGTTATGATAAGATGAAATACCGGGTCGTCGGCCAACGCTCGCGGTGGGCCATAATCTTAGTGTTAACAGAGGGACAGCGGAGTTCAAATGGGATAATTCTGCCAGTATTGCAAACACCCATCAATGACTCGCGCAACTCGGACCTCTGACGGTCTTCCGGTCTGCTCGTCTTCCAAAATGAGTATGCTCTGCGCCCTGCTCTCTTCCTGTGGCAGAGGCGCACGAAGGTCGTGCTTCAAGGCGTTGCCGTCATCGAAGCCTGGCTCGGGGAGACCTAGGCCCTCCTCCTCGATCGCAACAATCCGACGAGCGATCTCTGCGGAGAGGTCTGGGGGCTTCGAACCTTTTAGTCGTGATGCAATAGCCAGCAGCCATAGAGCTCGACGTCTGATCCAAGGGACCCGGCATTTCAATGCTGCTAGGTTGATCATTGAAGTGGTCCCGGACTCGGCTGTGAAGGGTCGATGCATGGTTCTGGCTCCAATGTAGGCCTCTGAGCTGTCCAGCAATCTTTCAAAGTGTTCAGTAATCTCAACGGTGTCATAGACTGTTTGATCAGGGGCCAGGCGAACAGAAAGCCAGATGACCGAGGAATGGTAGTACATCAGCAGATAGCTGATAGAGTCCGGTGGCAGCTGTCTGGCGGAACGGAGATTTTGAAACGATTCATGCCAGGAATCAAGTTTCCTCACCAGGACAGCCTGATTGTGCTGCATTTCACCGTGACTTGGAAGATGCGCGTTTTTGTCTGGCGAGAGTTTATACTTCATCCGACCGTCCTCAAGCATTTCGACAAAGTTTCGATCGTCGAACGTGGAGAGATGGCGGTACTTGCTGAAGTAAGTCTGGAAATGCTGGTTGCCATCGCTGTCGAGTTGCATTATCCGAAGTTGTCTCCGCTGGACCTGCGCCAATGGTCGATCAGCAAAATGGCGAGAGCATCAAAAGATAGAGTGCAAGAATCCTGTCTCTCGTTACCTCAGCTTCTTGGCAGAGCTTTGAGTCCCTGATAAATGTCATGCATTCAAGACTCGTCGTGGTCGTGAACAGTACGAGACTGGCGTCAACAACATTATCAAAAATGGGGACGCCATCAAACCATGAAAGCAGCTCGGGAGCGAGACCTTCGCAAAAGGGATGGCCAAACGCCGAAATCCAGATTCCGAGCCGCGGGAAGGTGTTTCGAGCGGCGTTATAGGCAGCTGTAGACGTAAGCCAGGGGAAGTAGAGGCAACGATGGAGAGAGACAAGTACTTTGACCTTCAATCGTACCAGGACTCGACATAAGCTGAGAAAGCATCTTCGAACAGTTTTTGAACAGACTGATGGCGGAAGGGCCATTGCCGCGAATAATCTCGAAGCAGATGAACAGAAAGCAGCTCAGTACAGCGGTCACTGGCGTCGCTGTCCCATTGCTCACTCCTTGTCGAGAGCGCCGCAGTGCTTTGCTGTAATGTGTCATTGCGGATATGTGACTACCATTGTATGGCAAGGCTACCATTACGTGAGGAGCGCTCACGGTCGCATCCTGCGAAGGGTTCCCCGTGAGCGTTGTCGATGGCCGCAAATCTCCAAAGAGAGAGGATATGGCAAGCACAGCATCCATGAATATCGGATCCGCGTAGGCCATCTGAGGGACAACACCGCGCCAGAAGTCCTTGGACCAGAGATTAGCACGATCAAGCTAGGTGGCCTGGAGGACAATCTCTTACTATGTCCATGGTCCCAGAGATGCGAGTGGCCACGATAGACACGTAGAAGTCGAAGTCCCGAACGTCAAGCTGGTTGGTCAACCCCGGAGCTGCACTCGGACGAGTGTAAAGCAACGGCGTCATGCTGCCGTTGCTGCTGCCATTGATACCGCTGTCGTGCCCGTCTGCTTCGCGAGTTGGATACGTGCATGACCTCCCCGCAATAGAGCATTTGCCGCACTGCGGAAAAGCTTCGTCGCATTTGACCCGCCTGCTTCTGCACGTCAAACAGCCCGTCTTCGTCTTCCTACTGCCCAGCCGCCAATTCTTCTTTGCCGCCTCAAGGAGGTGGGCCGAGGCCGCCGTACGCCAGGCGGGCTTCAGATCGACCATGGATTCGCATTGAATAGATGATGGCGCTTTTCTCGTTGACGGTACCTTCCCATGTGTTGTCTTTGTATATGGGAATTCGATGGTGAGCAGTGGATCTTTGGAGGAGGAGGCGGCTCCGTCTCAATGAGGTCGTCTCGAACGGGATCACCCGCCGCCCCTGCTTGACGCCAGCAACGAGCGCCATCTTGGCGAGAATCACCTTAACAACTCTCGCACCTGAACTTGCTCCCCTACAACATCAAGGACTCCCGTCGAAACACTTGCAATGAGGCAATCAAGAATCTAACATGTCAGCTAGACCCGACAACGACCTCCGCCTCGGCATAACGCACATACTGAAACGCCAGCTCCGCCCGCAGCCGCGCGCACAGCGTGGAGCCTCCGCAAACGTTGACGGTTGCGCCGCGGAGAGCAAGCTAATGCAGCTCTCAGCGCAAGCTCTTATCTCAACGGCCTTGCGGGTGACATGTGAAAGTTAGGTTCGCCAGGGAAGAGCTGAGGATAATAATGCATTCGAGCTCTATTCTCCCAACGGCGCCGCGAATAGAAAACACGCCCCCGTGGCGAAGGGCGGGAACGGCGGGAGCCAAGTAGGTACCTTTGTTCGCCCATTCCTGTTCTTTCCGCGCGCAGCCAACCCGAGATTCTCTCAAACGAAAAGCCCTGTTTTCTTCTCTTCGAATGCTCATATCTCGCCTTCGCTTCTCCCTCGATCCGATCTGAGCACACCCATCCCACGCTCACCCGCCATGGACTCTGAGCCGATCTCGCTAATCAACGCCCTCCTCCCGGCCCCGATCCAGCGCAAAACCGGCGTCCTGCCCTCGCTCCGGGACGTCCTCAGTAAATTCGGCACAGCGGTCGAGGCGCGCAGTCGTGCGTCGAGCGACGGCAGCATCACACCGCCACCGACGTATGGCGCGGCGTTGGCGGCGCGAGAGGACGATTTGGTGCTCTCACGCTCGAGCTCGCGCAGTTCCAGTCCGGACGGTGCGTTGAGTGGGATTCGATCGAAGCATGCGGATCGCGGGAATGACTTCATGTCGTTGTGTGCTTCACATAAAAGCGCGCATCCGGATGTAATTCGGCACCTTTACGTCGAAGGACTGTCATGCTACCTTCGCGGGTTGCCCGAGAGTCTCACGGAAGACGAGACGTTCCAGCTCAGAGACTCGCTGCCGGCGGACTTGGTGCCCGAGCAGGTCCAAGACGAGATCGCCGCTCGCCATCCGCGACCGTCTTCGACCGCCAGACCTCCATTGCTTCAGCGAGCCGTCACGCTTCTGACAGTTTACGCCTGCGTCGTCCTCGCCTTTCTCATCCCGTACGTGCAGCACCTAATGCAAAGAGCCTACGAGCTCGACCGGCAGTACAGGCTGAGCGACCAGGTGCTTGCAAGAGGAGTCGCTGGGCTGCGCGAAGTGAGTGCCGGGGTGTACCAGGGGCTGGAGCAGGGGTGCGATCGAGCGGCGATGAGCGCGGTCGTGGCGGAAACGGAAGCGAACACAAACGCGGTCGCCACGTCTTCGGAGGAGGAGGCAGAAGCAGTGCGGTGCGTGTCGGCTGACAAGAGCCGCCAGCCTCGTCAGTTGAACGCTAGACGGCGCCTGTCATCTGCGACATCCAGATAGAACAGACCAGCGGACCTGACGGATCTCAACGGCTTTCCAACTCAGCGCCCCCATTTATCCCCCCCTCAAGCCCCTCCGCTTGCCCAAAACTCATCCAAATGCTCCTGCCTCACCTCGAACGCCCAGTGAAAGCACGTCTGGTGCATGACCGGACTAACATCCTCACCCTCCTCCTCAGCCCCATCATCCCACACCTCCCTCACCCCGGCCTTCAAATACTTCTTCAACAACGCCCTACGCCACCTGCCCCTCTCGCCCACACACCTTGCCCACCTCCCCACCTGCCTCTCATCATCCGCACACCTGCGCCCCAGGAAAAACCGCGTATACCACTGAAACCACCCCCTCACATCAAACTCGTGCGCGATCCACCCAGACGCCTCCCACTCCTCAATGCTCTGCCCGCACGCCACTTTGAACCTGTTCACATCCGCATCGTACTTGGCGTTCGCGAGGAACCGCAGCACGCTCAGCCCGTCGATCCAGTCCCCCGGCAACTCTTGCCAGTCGTCTTCGACCACGACGCCGAGTTTGCGCGATTTGAGTGGACGATAGTAAGATCCGCCGAAGACGCCTTGGCGCAGCATTTCCTCGGGGGATTTGTTGGGGGCGAAGGTCGGGTGGTCGGCGAACTGGAAGGTTTGCGTGTGTGGATCGCGGGTGGGGGGCGGTGCGGTCGGGGTCCAGGCCGTCCAGCCTGCGACTATGGTGTCCGTGGTGGGAGCAGGGACGAGAGGCTCGGGGGAGGGGGAGGGCGTAGAGGCGATGGATTTCGCCGGCTTGGACGTCTTCTTGGAGCGATGCTTGCGTGCCGATGAGCGGGGGAGGGGGGCGGGTTTGGCTGGTTTCTCGGCGCCTGCGTCGTTGTAGGTGGGTTTTGAGGGCGCGCTGGCTATGCGGGCGGATGTTCGTGAGGGCGCTTGCTCTTGGACGCGGCGCTTTTTCGCTGGTGGTGGTTTCGAGTCGGCTTTGCGGGTTCGTGAGGGCGCAAGGGCTTTGATGTCGAGTTCGGCGAGGAGCTTTTGATTCGCTTTGATCTTCTCCTGGCGCCGGGCCTCGTAATCATTCATCGTTAAGGGGGTTAAATTCAGGATGTGGATGTGAAAAGAGATGGCGATGCGGAAGGACAGGAGGAGAATATTCATGTTGAGAGGGGACGCGTCTTTCCACTTCAGAACGCGTTCGACGCGATGACGCAACCACTCACGCGCCTTCGCGATCAATGCTTGTGACGTTGCCTCCTATCGAAGGTACCTCACATGTAGGGCCCGCAATGGAATCGCGAGAGACCTCTTGAAAATACCCATTCACGAAAACGGAGGAAATCCGTGCTGCGAACGCATCCATACCCTTCAGTCGCCCCCTTCTACACGATCACGAGCGTGCCCGTGTTGCAACCAAGCCCCCGATCCGCTCCCCTCACAAACAGCACAATCACGCATGCTCGAGGCATCCAAGAGCCCGGGAGAGCCCAATCGTACCATACCAGGCCGACCAAAAGTCCCCAACGCCACGCTATCATCGCAACGTCAAACAAAGCACGGCCCCACGCAACCTCGGGGTCACACGAAAGCCCCAGCCCTCTCCATCCACCCGCTGCCAAAACCAACCACCAAAGACATTAGCGATTAGCTAGCCTCCTCTTTCCTCAACTCAATCTGACAAATCACTCAACACCCCCCGCACATGGCTCTTACGCCAACGCACGCCGCCGCGCCCACGAGACCGATACCGCAGCCAGCGCCTAAGCAGCTCGTACAGGATAAACAGCGCACTCGCAAAGCATCCAAAGACCGCGATCGCCCGCAGCACTGGCGAATGGTTGACGGCGGGCAGTCGCGCGTCGAGCGCGGGGAAGTAAGCAGCGACGAAACCGCGGGCGACGGGCGGGGAGATGCCGTTCTCCAGGCGCGAGCCGTCGTGGGCGAGCGCGACCGCGCGCAGAAAGCGGTGGCGGCCGGCGTAGGCGGTGGTGGCGGGGAGGGCAGTTTCGAAGCGCGTTTTTGGGACCCGGTAGATTTCTGTCCAGGCCGCGTCGGATGCGCTGCGGGAGGAGGCGGACTGCAGGATCCATTCTGCGATCTCGGTGGCGCCGTTCCAGGAGACGTGGAGTTCGGCAGCCGAGGGGGAGAGCTTTGCAGTGGGGGGCTCAGTGGGGAGGCCCGTCCAGGGGAATTTGTAGACGCGGTAGCTTTGGATTCCACCAGTGTCGAAGGAGGTGCGGGCGCCGAAGTGCACGTCGCAGAGAACGTCGCCGTTGGGCGCAAACTCCGTCCATGCGGCGTCGAGGCCGTAGCCCACGAGGAACTTGGCCTCCTTTTCAGGACTTTGGTGGATCGCCTGCATTGAGCCTTGAGACGACGAGCGTAACCTCGCCGGGTTTTCAAATGACTGAATGACGCGGACTGTGTAGTCCGGATCAGTGCCATTGATGCTCTTAGCTTTGTCGAGGTTTTGATCAAAGTCACCCCTGTCATGTGGCCCCTCTCCATCGTCGCCCGCACGTGGCGCCTCCGAAACTCTTTGCGGATCTGTGATCGGGCCAAAGCGCGCCCTCTTGGTCCCCGGCGTCGGGAATGTGAGCTCGACCATCAGCCCGCGTGAGGCGTCGAGGCCCCAGTAGTAATGCTGATCTTCGGCGGCATTGTCGAAGATGCTCATAAGCTTTGTAGTGTACCCAGGGCTGGGAGGCGGCGGCGTGTATTGACTTGGGAAGACATCTAGCTCTAGGAAGCGCGCGTCTTGCTGCCAGGCAAAGTTGATCCCATCCCCATCGCCATCGCTCAAGTCCATGAAACTATTTGATTTGCCACCGAGCTGCCAGAGAGTCGCGTTCGTCTTGCCGTCGATGTAGGCGATGCTATGCGGATATCGCGCAGAGATGACATAGTTCCCAAGGTCATCCTTGGCCATACTGTTGATGTGGTACCAGTCAAATGGGTCCTCTTTTGTCCCGCCGACACCAATCATTCGATATGTCTCGTTGAACGCACAGTGGTCCGAGGCACGCCATTCGAAGATCAACTCGCCTGTGGCAATGTCGATTTCCTGGAAGCCGCTGTCCCAAATGTAGTTTGGGTCCTTGTCTTTGGGCTCATCGGGGTCGAAGTCGCGGAACTCTGTCACGTCTCCAGGGATGACTTGGTAGACTGTCAACAGCGCGGTGCCCTGCGGCGTGATGAGGAACTCGTGCAAGTCTGCGGTCAACCCATTCGTGCCGCCGACTTTGCGCACTGTTTCGTATGACGAGTCCAGCTGCTATGGTTTTAGCAAAGATCGCGTTGAACAGATTTCTCGAGCATGTTACCATGTAGTAAAACCCTGACCCATGCCCCCTGATCATGTCATCACCCAACCAAAACGTCAGATAATCCTTCCCCTGGAAACGTTGCACCTTGAAGTCATACGCCTGTCCGCCATACGAGTTGCCAAAATGCTTGAACCACACCAGCTCCCCGCGGCCATCCAAAATCATCGGTCCCGGGCGCGGCACACTCGACCCCCTAGGGGTGATGAACGTGAACAGGCCGTCATCGCACTGGTCGGTCCATTTGAGAAAGTTGACTTCGGGTGCCTTGACGCCTTTCAGCGTGTCGTACCGGCGGAAGGGATACAAGCCGAAGCTGCCGTCATCGAGCGAGTCGTTGTAAAGTGGTGGCGGCAGATCGGGAATGTGGGCTTGCGCGGACTGCCATAGAGCCAGGTGAGACAGGAGAAGAGGTGCGACTCTCATGGGGGCGGATTATTGGCGGCGGTGGCGGCGGAGCAGGCTAGGGGCAGCGCATTAGATGGCGGGCATGAGCCGGGGAAGAGCAGCATATGGCGACTATCTTTCGCGGAGTTTTGCTGTGGAGGAATGGAGGACTGGATGGGGTAAACGTTTCAAGACCGGGGAGCGCGAATGCGACGGAGAGGAGGCAACGTTGGCGGGGGGGGTTGGTGGCAGGAAGCGACGAGAGGGATCGATCGATGTGCGGGTTTGTTGCATGGAGATTGCTGCTCTTGGGGTCGTCACAAGTAAGGAGCAGGCTGGCCGCGTGGCGAAGATTATTTCATGCCGACCAAGCGGGAGTGGGAGGCACAGGAGGGTGTTCGTTGCCCGATGGGGAAGGATGTGCTGCTGTATCAATCATTGGCGTCGCGTCTTTGCGGGCCAAACGGGCAGGAAGCGAAGCCCACTCTCGATCACTACTGCGGCAATCCATTTGCTCCCCGGTCCGTGGCGTGCGCCGTGGCAGTTGGTGGGGATAAGCTTGGCCTAGACCTCGAAGAACTCCAACAACCTGCCGAGCCTGCAACCTACAAAGTGGAAACGCGAATGTATGTACCTTTCTTACCGTAAGGTAAAGTACCTTAGGTACTGTCAAGCTTCGCTGCGTCAGGCTCTCCGAGTTCCCTTGTTGGATACCTATCTTCTCGTGCGGCGAAAGCGTCGGTACAACGTCGTGTTCTGACCACCCCATGCTGCGAGTGATGAGGTAGTGGACTGGCTTGGACCAACCTGGAAGTTCTTGGTGTCCGCGCCGCCCGGCATGGCGACCCCGATACCGGCAGACAGGGCGCACGGATGTACGAATTGAAGATGTGAGGTACCTAAGTCGACGACGTGAAGTTCAAAGATGCTTTGCTTGCACAGCTTGGTGTGCCTGTTTCAGCCTTGCCTGGTTCAGCCTTGCCCGTTCCGCCCAGCCGCTGAAGAGGTGATACGATTTCCGCTCGTCGAGAGGCCTGTGAGCCGATAGGTGGAGCTCATGAGCACATGGGCAAGTACAGTACCTCTCCGAAGACGAAAGAAGCGAGGGATCCAGTAGACGGGAATGCGGCGCGACTACGACGCAACCGCGTACGGCGGGCAGACTTATGTACACGATCACCGCAAGGACGCGCGGTTTGGGTTTGTCCGCGAGACAGATCTTCGTTGACGATTTGGTTGTGGGCCGCGACCTTGAAAGCTTCGGTACAACCCTACAACCCCCTCTACGAGAAGGCGGGCGGGTAGTTGGACGCTGGATGGCTTTGGCCTTGCGACCTTATCTTGTGGCACTGTCATGCAACTACGCGACGGGACGGCAGGCGTGTCGTACAAGCGTCGTGCGCAAGCGAGACAAGGTACTACCTACCTCCGGAGGTACTGTATAGAAGACTTGCCATGGACGAGCACATGGGCATTTGAGTATGAAGTACAGCATGTAAAACATGTCTATTGGCCACATTTTGCTCAGCGTCGTTATAGGCCGCTCAGAGTCCTCTGCTACGATGTCAAGGCGTGGGAACAGCAGTTTGCTTCACGTGACAACTCCTCATCCGGTACGCTGACGAGATTGTCCTCCTTTTGTTTTCATACAACCATGTTTTTGCAGTCGCCAACATCTTACAAGGTGATCTCGCCCTTCCAAGTGCCCTCTGTCAGCCCCAGCGACTCGATCAGATTCGTCCACCGTGGCCCACCCCTCTCCTTCCTCCTCAAATACTTCAGCAACTTCTGTCTCCTGTGCACTAGCAAGCGCAGATTCTTCTTGTTCATCTTGTCCATGTGGCCCCTCGTCTGCAAAAAGTCCGCGAGCGTGCGGATCTTGGCCGTCAGGATGGCGATCTGGACCTCGCTGCTACCAGTATCCGGCCCAGATCGTGGCATGGCTTCAGGCTGAGAAGTCGCAGGCTGGACTGCCTGCGGGCGAGGCGGCAACGTGTCGTCGGTATTGTGTCGTCCAAAGTCGTCGATGCATCGCTGAGTGTTCGCTCTCAAGCGATCCTTCGAGCTGCCCAACGAGAGCGAGGCGATTCGCCGCAGGGCCTCCGATGCCGTCTCTTGTCCCTCCTTGTGCAGATTTGCTCGCTCTTCAGGTTTTAGAGACGAAGTGTACTCCAGCGCTTGCGACTCCCCTGCTTCCTCCACGGGTGTGGCGAGCCATTGACTCTGCTCCAACCCCCTTTCCAGCTCCTCCTTGGTCAAGAAGAAGTTCAGGTGCTCATCGCGCTTGGTAGAAGGCCCAGGCGCGTCCGGAGCTGGACTAGTCTTGGTGCGGAGGTGCGTCTCGGTCGAAGGCGGTTCGGGCTCTAGAGGGAGGGCCGTGTCGAAGGACTTTACATAGGGCGTGGTAACACCACGGATCGGGTCCCCGATTGTGGCCGCGCGCTCCTGCTTGAGCACTTCCTGTCTGCTGAGATTGGCCGCTTTGCGAGCCTTTGCCTGAGCGATGGCATAGGGGTCGCGATGCCGCTTTCGCTGGGTCACGGTGGATGCGTTGAAGGAAGAGGAGGTGGTGAAGGCGCGATTCGCGGAGGAGGGGCCCGAGGCTGGAGTCTTGTGAGCGATACATTCAGGACATTCGTGAGGCTTTATTGCACCTACCAGCGGGAGCCTTCAGGCACTGGAAAAGCGGTATTCGCGGAGGCATGTTGATGTTTGACAGCCTAGGCGCGCGAAGTTCGCCGTCTGCTTGAGATGTCGGGGGCGGACTTCAATGCCAAGACGCGCGAGTCAAGCGTCGCACCTCTGCCTGCCGCACTGACTCTCCGCCAACGAATTTCGCCAGCTCCGACACGAAATTCGAATCCCACCTTGACCTTCGTACCACATCTTCACATCTTCGACCACCCGACACGTTCGACAACCTACACCACCGCGAAGATGGCCCCTTCCAACCTTCCCGCCATGTTCAACGCCACGGCGCAGGACATTGAGATGCTCCTGTCGGCCCAATGCCACATCGGAGCCAAGAACCTGCAGGTGCACATGGAGCCTTATCTGTGGAAGACGAGGCCCGACGGTGTCAACGTGATCAACATCGGCAAGACCTGGTAGGCACAAACACGCAATATGGAGGCGTACGAGAGAGTAAAAAGCGCATGCTGACAGCGACTCCAGGGAGAAAATCGTGCTCGCCGCTCGCATCCTCGTCACCATCGACAACCCGGCCGACATTGCTGTCATCTCTGCCCGTCCCTACGGCCAGCGCGCGGTCCTCAAGTTCGCCGCCCACACCGGTGCCTCCGCCATCGCCGGTCGTTTCACCCCCGGTAACTTCACCAACTACATCACCCGCTCGTTCAAGGAGCCTCGCGTCATCATCGTCACCGACCCGCGCACCGACGCCCAGGCCATCAAGGAGGCTTCGTACGTCAACATCCCCGTCATCGCCCTCTGCGACACCGACTCTCCCACCGAGTACGTCGACGTGGCCATCCCCACCAACAACAAGGGCCGTCACTCCATCGGTCTGATCTGGTGGATGCTGGCGCGTGAGGTGCTGCGCCTGCGCGGCACGCTCGCCTCCCGCGAGGCTGAGTGGGACGTCATGACCGACTTGTACTTCTACCGCGACCCCGAGGCGGAGGAGAACAAGGACTCGGCTGGCCAGGACGAGGCCAAGGTCCCCGGTGTCGAGGAGGTCGGTCCTGGCGCCGTGGAGTCTGGCTTCAACAATGACTGGGAGGTCGGTCAGGGCAACGCCAGCGCGTTCGCCGCCGCCAGCAACACGGCCGGTGCCCCCGCCGCTTCCTCCTGGGACGCCGACGGTGCGGACTGGGCTGCCAGCTCTGCCCCCGTTCAGACCGGCAACCAGGGTTGGGCCGACCAGCAAGGCGCTCAGGCCCAGCCGGAGACCAACTGGTAGATGCATAGTCGTCTACTCGACCACAAAATGCACTCGCCTGTTCCGCATCGCACTGCACCTTTGACTCGTTTTTTCCTTCACCCACTGTCTTGCGGGCTTGAGACGCTCGGCGCTTACGAGGGAAAGATATCTGCTGTGGGAGTGCCGCAGCAGGGGAAAGCCCTGTGCTGGGTCGTCTCTGATGGATGGACGTAACAGTTATCCAGGCCCTGTGTAGAGAGATAGGGGAGGAATGCCACGGTGCTGTGCTCTCTTGTTCCCACTCACGCTTTGATGTTGTCTAAATGTGACTGTCGGACTTTCGTTTTCGTTCTGTTGTCGTCCAAGATCACTGGCCAGTCCGTTGCCCACAGGCCATCTGCCTTGCTGGCCTCTGGAGATCAAGTGAGCTGATGAGATTAGGTCAGCTTAGAATTGCACCGATGTCGCCACCAGCACGCAAGCGATTGGAGGTTATTTCGATTGGACGAAAGGATGCCGCTCCCCGCATCCGAGGTCGAACGCGACTTCAACTCGCCCGCTTCATTTCAAAGCGACGTCTTGTAATGACGTCGCTCACTGGTAGTTTCTCCCATAGATCTTTACAAATAGGACGACCTTGCCGGCCTCCCAGTCATATATACCTCCGGCAGCCCACTGATTCACATAGCTTTCGAGCCATCGATCACCTTTACTACAGCAGTTACACTCCCGTCCTAGATCGAACTTCAATTTGAAACACTTCTATCGCCACCACAAGCAAAACTCAAAGCATTTGTCGGGGTACCCAGCGCCATGACCACAGCAACATCAACCGAGCCGCAATCGCAAACCTTTGCCATTGCCAAAGATGACAGCAAGATCGACGTCCCGCGCGGCCCAGTGAAAGCCCCTTTGACCTTCTTCGCACCACCTCCAAATGGCGAAGCGCCCTACCACTACGTCGAAGACCCGCCCGAAGGTATGCCCAAAGATAATTGGACCTCTGCAGAGCATGAAGTACCCATCAACGACATCCGCGGTCGCGAATCCGCCTTCGACATCAACACCAACGGCTTCACCACCCTCTCGGGCATCCCCAGTGACGAACAAGACTTCACCTCCGACGACTCGATTAAACGCGTCTACTACCCCGAAGTCGAGCGCCTCCTCCTCGCTCACGTACCCGACGCCCAGCGCATCCACCTCTTCGACCACACCGTGCGCCGCAGCGGCCCCAACGCACACCGCGCCCCCGTCACGCGTGCACACGTCGACCAGACCACGGCGTCCGCTCGCCAGCGCGTGCGGAACCACATGGGCCCGGACGACGCCCCTGCCCTCCTCGAAGGCCGCGTGCGCCTCATCAACGTCTGGCGCCCGCTCAACGGCCCCGTAGTCGACAAGCCGCTCGCCTTCGCCGACTCGGCGAGCGTCCCGGACGCGGACATTGTGGGCGTCGAGCACCGGTACCCGGACCGTACCGGGGAGACGGCGGGGGTATACTACTCGGATGCTGGGAACTGGTATTATTGGAGTGGGATGGGGAACGACGAGAGGATTTTGCTGCAGTGCTTTGACAGTCGCGATGGGGCGAGGACGCCGCACACGGCGTTTGTGGATCCGAGGACGAGGGACGGGTGGCCCGAGAGGGAGAGTATTGAGGTCAGGGCGCTGGTCTTTGGGTGAGAGCTGGTCGTATGGGAGGGGGTCTTGGTGCGTGTGATACTTTGACGAGAACCTAGTGTTTTAGTACATGCTGCATTCAATCGTGGTTTGACGAAGAGTTGATGCATCTTTCGGCTTCTTGCCAATCCAACTTGCCCTCTCTGGGTCTCTTCACCACATTGTGCCAGTGAAAGTCTCCGTGACGAGAGCCGATTTTGAGTCGACATTGTCGCCTGTGATATGATGGAAAGGCAACTCCGGTAGACGTAAATGCGCCTCGCCATGTCCACGTGCAAATCCCGCCTCCGAAGTTCGGCACAGGTAATTCGTCAATGGCAGGCACCCCGCCTCGCAGCCACCGCCAAAATTTCCCGGGGATGATGAGTCGCGTCGACACCAACACACACCCATCGCCGCTCTCGACACCAATTGACCACCAAATCATGACCGAGTGAGCCTTATATGCAGAAACTGCGCATCTGGGATGTTCTGAACCTCCTCTCGTTCCAACTCCTCCTCTCCGACTCCGCTACGCTATTCGTGTCGGAGCAGCTAGTCAGCTAGCACCACATCTACAGACGACTAAAACAAACGAACGAACAGGTCTCGATTCGAGACGAATGAACACCGCCATGGCCAACCCAACCTTTGTGCCCATACTGGGCCGCGACAGCATCGTCGTTGACCACGGTCTGTGGCAGCACTTCATCGTCACCGACCTGCTCCGCTCCATCCCCTCGTCCACCTACGTCCTGATCTGCGACTCGAACCTCGCCTCGCTCGACTACGTCCCCTTCTTCAAAACCCGCTTTGAAGCCGAAAAAGAAAGCCTTGGCAAAGCCGACGCTCGCCTCCTGGTCTACGACCGCGTGCGCCCCGGCGAGGGCAGCAAGAGCCGGCGCACCAAAGCGGACATTGAGGACTGGCTGCTGGCGCAGGGCTGCACGCGCGACACAGTGCTGCTGGCGCTGGGCGGCGGCGTCATCGGCGACCTGATCGGCTTCGTGGCCGCGACCTACATGCGCGGCGTGCGCTTCTGCCAGGTGCCGACGTCGCTGCTGTCCATGGTTGACTCGGCGATTGGTGGGAAGACGGCGATTGACGTGCCCATGGGGAAGAACCTGATTGGGAGTTTCTGGCAGCCTGAGAGGGTATACATTGATCTGGCGTTCTTGGAGACGCTAGACAAGCGGCAGGTGTGCAACGGGATGGCGGAGGTGGTGAAGACGGCCGCGATTTGGGACGTGGAGGAGTTTGAGCGGTTAGAGGACGGGGCGGATGCGATTATGGCTGCGCTTGACAAGCCGGTGGGGAAGGGCAGATTCGATGGGATCGAGGAGGTGCTGAAAAGAATCGTGTTGGGGAGTGCGCGCGTCAAGGCGGAAGTGGTATCCTCGGACGAAAGAGAGGGTGGCCTGAGGAACCTGCTGAACTTTGGACACTCGATTGGACACGCCTACGAGGCTATCTTGACGCCGGAGATCTTGCACGGCGAGTGTGTGGCTGTTGGGATGGTCAAGGAGGCAGAGCTGGCCAGATACCGGGGCAAGCTGTCCCCGGGGGCTGTCGCGAGACTGACAAAGTGCATCGCAAGCTACGGCTTGCCCGTTTCCTTGAGCGAGAAGCTCATTACGCAACGGACATCGAAAAAGTGCCCTGCCAACGAGCTCCTTCACCGCATGGCCGTTGACAAGAAGAACGCAGGCGCCCACAAGAAGATCGTGCTTCTGTCAGCCATTGGAAGGTGTCACGAGCCTCAGGCAACGCGATGTGCCGACAAAGACATTCGCATCGTGCTGTGCCCCGCCGTTGCTGTCAAGCCGGGGGTCACTAAAGATCTGAATGTGTCTTGCAGGCCCCCGGGGAGTAAGAGCATTTCAAACCGCATCTTGCTCATGGCGGCTCTTGGACAAGGGAAGTGCCGCATCACCAATCTTCTGCACTCGGACGACACGCAGTTCATGCTCTCCGCGATTTCGAAACTTGGCGGTGCGACTTATAGCTGGGAGGATGAAGGGAAGGTGCTGGTCGTGGAGGGCAATGGTGGCGCGCTGAAGGCGGCGAAGGATGAGATCTACATCGGCAACGCTGGAACTGCATCACGATTCCTCACTACCGCCGTCAGTCTAGCGCAGGCTACTGGCGAGGCGTCGCATACGGTCCTCACAGGCAACGCGAGAATGCAGGAGCGTCCGCAAGGGCCTCTCGTTGACGCCCTGCGTTCTAACGGAGTGGACGTCGCTTACCTGAAAGAGGGAAGCCAAAGCCTGCCCTTGCGTATTCAGGCCGCCGGCGGCTTCGAAGGCGGAGACATCGAGCTCACCGCGAAGGTCTCGTCGCAGTACGTTTCATCCATCCTGATGTGCGCGCCGTATGCGAAGAAGCCTGTGACGCTGCGGTTGGTGGGCGACAAGGTCATCAGCCAGCCCTACATCGACATGACGATTGCGATGATGGGCCACTTCGGTGTGCACGTCACGAAGAGCAAGACGGAGGCAAACGTCTACCACGTGCCAAAGCAGAGTTACAGCAACCCCAAGGAGTACGAGGTCGAGAGCGACGCGAGCTCTGCCACGTACCCGCTCGCAATCGCTGCGATTACAGGAACGGAGTGCACGGTGCCCAACATCGGGTCTTCGTCTCTGCAGGGAGATGTTCGTTTCGCCGTCGATGTTTTGCGGCCTATGGGCTGTACCGTGACACAGACGGAGTCGAGCACAACCGTGCGAGGCCCAGTGATGGGCGAGTTGCAGCCGATACCAGAAGTGGACATGGAACCCATGACAGATGCCTTCCTCACGGCATCGGTTCTTGCGGCGGTCGCAAAGCCAAGCAAGCACGGCGCGACGACTCGTATCACTGGCATTGCGAACCAGCGGCAAAAGGAGTGCAACCGCATCGAAGCGATGCGTATCGAACTTGCAAAGTTTGGCGTCAAGTGCCGCGAGCTGGAGGATGGCATTGAGATCGATGGACGAGGTCTTGACATCCATGAAGCCCGTGGCGGCGTGCATTGCTACGACGACCACCGAGTGGCAATGAGCTTCAGCGTTTTGGCCACTGTTGCTCCGTTTGAGACTCTGATGCTCGAGCGCGAGTGCGTGGGCAAGACGTGGCCGGGCTGGTGGGATCAATTGCGCCAGCTTTTCGGGGCGGACCTGGAGGGTGTCGAGCCCAAGAAGTCGCATGTTATGACGAACGGCGTCAACGGTACGCACGCCTCAAAGGGTATACAGAAGAGCATCTTCATCATCGGCATGCGAGGCGCGGGCAAGACGACCACCGGGGCCTGGGCTTCGCGCGTTCTCGGCTGGCCGCTGGTAGACCTGGACACCGAGCTCGAGCGCACAGAAGGTATGACAATCCCTGAGATGCTCAAGGACAAGGATTGGGACAGCTTCCGCGGCAAGGAGCTGCGCTTAATCAAACGCGTAATGAGCGAGAAGCCGACCGGTCACGTCTTCGCCACGGGCGGTGGTGTGGTCGAGACGCCGGAGGCGAGACAGTTGCTGCTCGACTGGCAGAAAGAGGGTCTCGTGCTGCTTGTCACGCGCGACATCCAGCTGGTCATGGACTTCCTCCAGATCGACAAGACGCGTCCGGCGTACGTGGAGGACATGATGGGCGTGTACCTGCGCCGCAAGCCGTGGTTTGAGGCGTGCAGCAACCTGCATTACCACAGTCAGACGGTCGATGAGCGCGCCGCTGTCGACGGCCTGGACGACTTTGGTCGCTTCTTGCGCACTATGACGGGTCGGAGCGAGGCTTTGACCAAAATCCAAGCGAAGAAGCATTCCTTCTTCGTGGGGCTGACGGCTCCTCGCATTCAGGACATTGCTCCTATCCTGCCGGAAGTGACGGTGGGCTCAGACGCCATCGAGCTGCGGGCGGACTTACTCGTTGACCCCAAGCAACCCGAATCCCCGCCGGGTGGCGACTTCATGATGGAGCAGATCGCACTGCTCCGGGCTTCGAGCAAGCTGCCGTTCATCTTCACGTTGAGGACCGTCTCTCAGGGTGGCAAGTTCCCAGACAACGACACTGAGCGCGCCCTGGCGTTATACAACATCGCGCTACGCATGGGCGCCGACTTCATCGATGTCGAGCTCACCGCACCTAAGGAGGTGAAAGAGTTTGTGCTCGCGCAACGACGGACCTTCGTGCTCATCGCGTCTCACCACGATCCACAAGGTCAACTGTCGTGGGCGAACGGTGGCGAAGACTGGAAACCTCATTTCGACGCCGCGAGAGAACTGGGCGACGTCGTGAAGTTGATCGGCATGCCTGACTCACCCGATGCCAACGGCGAGCTCAAGGCGTTCCAGAGGTGGACCAAAGAGCAGCACCCCGACGTCCCAACGATCATGATGAACATGGGCGAAGCGGGTAAAATGAGCCGCGTCACCAACAGCTTCATGACCCCCGTCTCGCACCCGGCCCTGCCATCCAAAGCCGCCCCAGGGCAACTCTCCGCCGCGGAAATCCGCAAAGTGCTCGGCCTCGTAGGCGACATTCCAGCGAAGAAGTTCTGCGTCATGGGCAAACCCATCCAACTGTCGCGCAGCCCGGCCTTGCACAACACCCTCTTCGGCCTCACCGGCCTCCCGCACACCTACGGCATCCACGAGACCGACGACGTCGAGGCCCTCCTATCCACCATCCGCAGCCCGAGCTTCGGCGGCGGCTCCATAACAATCCCGCTCAAACTCGACATCATGCCGCACTGCGACGCGCTCGCGCCCGCCGCCGCCGCCCTCGGCGCCGTCAACACCCTCGTCGCATCTTCGCACCCCACCGACCCCTCTCGCCCCTTCCTCACCGGCCACAACACCGACTGGCAAGGCATGGAAGTCGCTCTACGCAACGCATCCGCACAACGCCCGGATCCCCGCCAACCCCCGAAAGCCGCCATGGTCGTCGGCGGCGGCGGCACCGCGCGGGCCGCTCTGTACGCCCTCCGCCACATGGGCTACAGCCCTATCTACCTCGTCGGCCGCAGCAAAGCCAAGCTCGCCGCCCTCGCCGACAGTTTTGGCGCCGACTACGGCATCCAGCTGCTCGCCTCCGAGGCCGAGGCCGCCGCCGTGCCGGCCGAAAACCAGCCCGTCGTCGCCATCGGCACTATCCCCGGCGATACGCCCATCGACCCCACGCTGCGCGAGGTACTGTGCGCGCTGTTCGAGACGGATGGCGGGGCGGCGGCGGTTTCGGGGCTCGCGGGACCCAACGACGGGAAAGTTCTGCTCGAGATGGCGTACAAACCTGCCGTCACGAGTTTGATGCAGTTGGCGCAGAACTCGGGCTGGCGGAGCGTGGCGGGGTTGGAGGCGTTGGTCGGCCAGGGTGTGAGGCAGTTTGAGCTGTGGACGGGGATTGTGCCGCCGTTTCAGGAGAGCCGGAGAGCGGTTATGGGGTCGTAGGCGGGACGGAGAAATGGGAAATGGAGGGAATGCGACGTTGAGACTCGACTTTGGCTCAGATGTATGCACGTTTGATGCCGCAAACCAACGACGCCTGTGCCCACGACAACCTGAAGTCTTTTCGTCTTTTCTTTTCCGCCTCCCTGCGGAATGCAAGCAAGCACACTGGCGACAAACAGCCTGCATGGCCTCTCCATCCATTTCTCTGCTGAATCGTCTAGAGAACCTTCAATCCCTCATCCCCACTCCCCTACCGTCTCCCTGTATCATCCTCCCCCTCACCCACCCCTGACTTCGCGGGCAGAGTCCCTCCGGCCACTACTACCAAACCCCCGTCTCAGTAGGTATAGGGACATATACCGATCAGCTCAAGCGAAAATCGCCAAGACCCGGCTCCGGTCCCCGCAAGCAAAGCTCAGAACTCCCATCCTCTCTCGGCCAGAGACGGCGGGGTTCGACGCGTCGTCGTCGTCGCGTCGCGCCCTTCCCATGTTTTTGTAGGGTGGGCGAGGAGGAGAAGCTCGACCGCTCCCGGCCAATGACTGCCTTGAATCCGTCGGTGGTGCGCTGCTCTCGGGCGGTTGAGGGAGGCAAAGGAGGTGGGGGGTGAGAGGG